>JAVKLA010000024.1:24148904-24204770 GCA_034782735.1 Sagittarius serpentarius
TTCTGCAAATTGAAATAGGGGTCTGGAAGAATACAATTCAAGGATTATGAAAGTTTCAACTTCAGTTCCATGGGGAAGGAGTCATGACATTACATGATGAAGTGGAAGGGTTGCTTGCCCAAATTTCCTTGCATATTTAGAAATGTGAATGTATAGACAGTTCATATGAGATAAAAGAAAAGATTCAGACTACTTCTTGCACTTCAAAAGCAGTGTTCAAATCCATGTTCAAACTGGCTGAAATGGAAGATTTATCCAATAGTTTCTTTTTTTGTTTGAACTAACATCTTATTCTTCCATTTAAAAAAATGTTTAAAAAAGAGCGACTCGATTTTGTTGAAGTTTTCCTTGGAGAAAATTATTTCTTTTTCAGTCATACCTACTCAATTAGAACTACGGTCCCATGTTTCTCAGAGGGTTTTTAAAAATCCCACTATTTTAAAAGCATGGAATACATGCTAATGAGCCTGAATCTTATTTATGGCTACATGTAAGTAAGAAACAAGGTAGCTTCTTACTATCACTTAATTTTAATTAAGGGCAAGTCACTTTTGAGAAAAGTCAGAACCTGCACTGCAGGGGCTACAGAGGAAGAGGCTACTCCTCTGAAAGGTGTGGAGCTACCTGAACTAAGGGAAGGATTTTATCCATATGAAGCTACCAATAACATATTAGCTCCTCAGATGTTCTTTGAGAGACGGAGAGGCAGCACTGGAAAGTACAGGACTCTTCTATTATCTCCACAGTGGAAAGCAGAGCTTTAACTTCACTTTAGTTATAACAAACAGACTAACATCAACATTTTAGAAAAAGGTGTACAAATGCAGGGTCTTCACTTCGTGGATGTTCCGCTTACTGTGTTTAAGGCAGCATGCTTAAAGAGATGCTGTGCATAGCTCCTATTGTCTCCATGTCTTGCTCCAAGAAGCAAGACATCCCTCAAGCTGTACTTCAAATCAGATAGCCGAAGTTAGAGGATACTACTGAGAGTTCAGGGAAAGCCACAAACCTATACACAGTCTACAAACAGAACTCTGCTCTGGTGGCTTTGAAACAGAATTTTGAAAAGAGAAAGATGGAGTTGTTAGCAAAGAAACTTCCATGGAGTTTGGGAAGAAAAAGTTTCTCTGATATCTCTGGGAGCCAAGAAATATTAATTTGCTAGTACACTGTTGATCCCAGTTTTTAATCTTTGAAGGCCTCCTCCAAGCTGAGAGTTTTACTTGCAACTGTCTAAGCTATGACCAGCTTTCAGCTTGGGACTAGTACCAGGTTTCCCACCTAACCAGGTACCTTGAAGATACCTTTCCTTGGAATGCTGGTAGTCCTCCTACTGACAGTGGAGTGAGATCTGCTCCTAGCAAATGGGTTTCTCCCTGAGGTGCTGTGCAGCTGCTGTGTGTGTGAACACCTGCAGCTGTGCATCAGGAGCAGGATTTTTCCTTGTGACTTCAAGTCCTTTTGGATTTGTCACAGAATTGTCAGCTCTGTTTTTTGACAGTGCTTTGAAGCAAGACTTCTTTTCAGCATCTTTATTTCCTTTCCCTCAAAATAGGTTGGATTTTGAAAGCATTGAATTTTAAAAGGTATGCATTCATTTTATAATCTACAGTGGTGTTCTGATGGGAACTGATAAAATGACAGGCAAAAAAGTAAGGTAAAACAGTGTTTCTTACCTCTTTCGTGCTGTACAAACAGATCTGGGATCAGACCTGAGTCAAGAGTTACACAAAACATTCCCTGCTCAACAGGGAAGCCATTAAGTGCCCTGCTACCAACTAAAATAAAAGTAGGGAAATTTATTATTTTCTGCTAGTCACTTATCTGATGAGACTATATTGTTAAACTATGCAAAGTAGAATAAAGTGCTTGTATATGTAATACTGAAAGTTGGTATTTCTAGGTCCCCTCCGTTCCTATACCATGTGCAATTCTTTCCATCTATTTAATAAAAAAGTGAAAGTTTTCTGAAAATAAATGTTTTAGCTAACACCTGGTGAAAATGAGAAACATTTTGACTGACAGCTGATCCATTGGCAGAAAGAAAAAAAACCACCAAAGTTTTGCTTTCTAGTAGAGACTTGATTTTGGGGGAGACAAACACTAACTGTGAAAAATTCAGTTTTGTTGAAAATCCAGTTGTTCAATGGGTAATATTTTGATGGAAAATGGTTCTTAAAGAATTTTTTTTAATAAGTTCAAAGTCCGTCATTCTCCTTGGTTTTAAGGGACAGTTAGTAGAGGATGCTGTAGTCTTGAAGAAGGATCCCCAGGAAACAGAAAACCTGAGGCAGGAGATTTAAATTGCAGTTTATGATCTTATTGTTAGTTTGTGTTGTTAAAACAAATCCTTACATGGGAGGAGCTGAGTATGGCTGGCTTGTAGTGTGTCTGAGGGCAGGTTAGGTAAAGCACCTGCTCACAGGTGCTCACTCTTAATGCGAGTGAAAAACTGCTGGGGGGAGGGATGGAAGGGATGTAAACACTCTAATATTGTATAATTTAGATACTGGCTTGATGTCTGATAGAGTGCCTCATATCCAGGGGAAAATTAAGTTTAATTAGCACAGGTGAAAGCCATCTAATAACAGACCTTTGAATACTAGCCCCCTTAAATCAAGAAAGATAATAAAAAGTTTTATTCTGGGGAGGGGGAGAGTCATACCTCTTGGTTTCACAGGCAGAGGTTTAGGATTTCTGCACCTTAGTTAGATGAGGGGTTATTTAGATCAGTGGCTTTCAGCCTTTCCAATTTGCATCCCCCTAGTAATTTCCAGCGAGGTAGAAACCAACTGTATACTGAACTTAAACCAGTGGATGGTAGGCTTTGACACTGACATAGAAAATATTAAGAAAATGGATGACTTTCACCTGGGAAGCAATAACCTTAATTTGAACAAGATGACAGTGGGGCAGAGGAGAGGACTGGGCCCCCACATGCTGCTGATCCTTAAAGGCAGCAGCTTTGGTGGTTGTACCTCGCTGTGGTGTCTCCCTCCCCGCAACAGCAAAGGCCTTGGATCCCTCTGGTCGGTAGAAAGGCACTGCAGTGCCCTGTGTTAGGGGTCCCTGTTGGCGAGGCCTGCGCACCCCACATGAGTGCCAGCCATAATTTTCATTACTAAAGCAGGGGAAAGGCTCTCCCTTCCCCACCCCCAGCCAGTACTTTACCACCTGCAACCCTGCTGAGATGAACTGTCCTTGACTATCTCCCTTTCATTTTTACCTCAGGATCGGCTGGGAGGCTGCCGGCTGCTGGGCACCTACAGGGCCCTGGCAGGCCAGGCCAGCCTGCCCGTGGGTGAAGGAAGCTGCAGCAACCTCTGTGCCCCAAGCTGGGGGAGCTGCCATAACTCCTGCACATCCCTCCCAGCCCTGCTGCCTGTTTTTTCCCTGGCTGGGACGGCCAGAAGACACAGCAGGATGAAGGACTGGACTGGGCTCTGGTCAGGCCACTTGCACCTCCATGGCAACTATGGGGTCTTCCATGCCAGGGCTCACTTGCCCTCCCAGCAGGTGCTCTTTCACCTCCAAGCCAGGCTCCCTCATCCCCTGCCGCCTGGAAAACCGTGAAAGTCAACCCAGGAAGGCTCTTCCCACCAGAGCAGGGCAGACATGGCCACCCCCCTCCTCCCCAAGCCTCTCCTCAGGGAAGGCTGGAGCCAGGCGAGCCCTTCTTAGGGTGTCTGTGCTGTCAGTTAAGGGTAAGAAGGGACAAAAGGTCAGCGTTGTGAGAGGGGATGGCCTGACTATTTTATCCACCCAGTGATTTAAATCCATGCTGCATGGCTCTGCCTCCTGCTACGGAGAAGGCGTTTGTCCCGCTGCTGGCAAATCTGGGGGATGTTGTTGAGCGGCTGCAGCCCGTGGCAGCCATGGCCTCTCGGCATTCAAGCCCTGTGTGCCGAACGTTTGTTGCACGCCAACCATTTGTTTAGGAAAAACAAATGAAAAACACAATTTAAAAGTGATTTGAAATGTGTATGTTGGTCCTATGCACTGAATAAAAGCGGGCCCCTGAAAGGGAGGGAAGGAGTGTGCGGTCCAATAATTAGAGGCCTATTGTCATGCAGATGCAGAAGAGGGGCTGTGCACAGTGTCTGGGGTAACTGTAAATCTGGATTTTGCTGACATTCAGGGGACCGGCCTTGCAAGCTAAAGGATGCTCTGTTAACACAACTTGCCCTCTATGTAATGGAAGAAATATTGTGGCGTGAGGGCTGAAGACAATGTTTTCCAAAGTGGGGTTTTGTTTGTGTGTGTCAGGTTTTGGGACTGCACAAAAGGCCTCCCAATGAGGTCTGATGTTCAGAGGAGATAGCCCGGCTCCCTTAAGACTCAGCATCTTAAAGGCTCACTTAAATAGCTCCTAAAAGTTAATTGTATAAAGAAATGAAACTTGCAGCATGGTGTACAGGTGCAGTGGTTTACCTCATCGTTTAGGTATCAAAGCCTTCTACACTTAATGCTTTCATCAGGGACAAAGTTGTTAAAATATCAGACTGTGTTCGATACAACAGTGTTTCCCAAAGAATACCTTTCCAGAGACGCTGATTGTGCTTCACTCCAGCTTTTACCTAGGAATGTTTTATATGCTTCACAAATCACACCTTAATAGGAATTACTCTATACATACTTTTAAATTGTTTCAAAAGAACTAATGGGAACTAGGAAGAATCCAATATTTTGAGTTTTATTTTAATTATCTTTTTATTCATCTTTTATTCAATTTTTTGGAAAGTCAGCAAATCAGAGTTGCCTTGGAAACAGTTAATGAGGAATACTATCAGAAACATTATCTGAAAAGGAATAAAGTATATTATAGAATGTTTTTAATTTCAATTTTTCTTGTGCAGAATTCATCTTTGTAAATTTATAAAATCTAGTGTATATATCATATGTTGGGGTTCATCCACTATGGTGATCCTATTAAATGCCTCATCTAATATAATGGCAACTGTTGCCTTAAAGCAGGTGAAAGTGGGTCTATGTTCCGATATGCTGCTAGAGGCCTAAGAGTTGCCTTTTTTTTTCATATAAATTTATCTTTTCCAATGTCATTATTCTTTATGCACCGCTCTGCTCCTGCTGTCAGTGATGTTTGCATCGTTTATTGCCTTAAGCAGTATCTACAGGTGCTAGCTTAGGGAACATCGTTATTTACATTTCCACAATTTAGCCAGTATTTTGAGAAAGTTTTGGCACTTGAGAACATTTTTTTTTTTTAAATCAGATAATTCCTTGCCAGTTCATAAATGCCTGAGCAATTCCCACTGAAATTACATAGTATTTTTTTGTTTCTTAACAGATGAGGAGAAAGAAAATAATAGAGCATCAAAACCACACTCAACTCCAGCTACACTGCAATGGTAAGATGCCTTTTTAAAAAAAAAAAATCAAGAAAACTTGTTAGTGTTTTTTCTTATGCTTTTTCCAGCTGAAGTGAATAGAGGTCTTGGACATCTTATACAGTTCTAAAGATACTTTCACTGTATCTGTTTAATCTGCTCATTAGTATCCTGTACAGCATTTCTCAACTAATATCTTACTCTTATGGAATTTGTTTGAACATAGGAAATCTCTGATACAGTTTAGAAGATCTGCTTGGCGTATTTGTTTGCCACCTTGCCAGCTGGTGATCTGTGGTTTGTCATCATTGTTCTGTTTATTGCAAAAAGAAAACTAGTACTGAGAATTTTTTTTAAGACTCACATTTGTTTCACTGTACGATGAAGCCCACCTTTACTGATTGTTTTATTGAAATGAGATCTTTGTAATTTAACGTAGAAGACAAAAAAAGGAGAGTGAGTTTGAGGTTTGATTAATTTGTCAATCTCCTTGCAAATTTAGTGAGGGGAAAAATGGAAAGGTAATTAGGAAGAAAGAAAGAGAGAATGGGGAGAGGAAAGTTTGTGAATTAGTCTACTGTGCTATGAAAAATGAACAAGTGCTATACACTGTGATTTACAGCAGTATTTTAGGCTGTATGTTCTGTAATGTTACTTATACTTCTGACATCCCTTTCTATAGATTATCTCTTAGACTTTGGTTGAGTTTTCCCTTAATTTAGGCTTTTAATTCTGGTTTAGCTTTCTTAATATTGTAAGTGATCGAGCGTCTCTCAGGAGGTTCCTTGTCTCTGTAACAGAACAGAGCTCTGTTAGAGAAGCATCGGAGCATGCTTGCCTGAAAACCCATACTCCTTAGCTTGTTTTAAGTCTTTTAAAGAAAGGCCTTTACTTCACCTGTAAGCAATTCTCATAGTTTTCTGGATGAAAAGATAAGATTATTGGCAAAAAAATTGGGTTTTTTTGCTTCTGTCAGTCTCTTGAGCGATCTAACTGAACAAACAGCAAAGAATAATTCGTTTGGTGAATTTTACTCTTTTTCTCTGCCTGTGAAATTCTGTGATTCTGTGAAATTTGCATAAAGAGATTTGGATTATTTCACCTATATTTGTTTTCTAAAGTTAATCAGTTAAATTTTAGATTTAAAAACCCCTAAGACCTGTGAGCTAATTTAGAATAGGTTGCTGCAAGTGTTTGGTGTTCTGCCTTAAAGAAACTTACAGACACTTCCAGCACAAATAATGAGATGTGTAAATATAAATAAAGGCACTTAGTTCTGAACTATCACTTCTTTGTACCTGTTTGTATCACAAAAGTGCTATTTTTCAGAAGTTCAAGAAAAGTGAATAAAGAAAGGGAGTGACTACAGACAGAGAGGAAATTATTAAAATGATAGTGAAATGTCATAGACGTATTTTATTATTTTCTATTATTCACCCACACAACTTCAACACAGTTCAAACAGGACAACAAAGAACTATCTAGCTAAAATAAAACAGCAGGCAGGGCTTACCAGTCCCAGATTCAGAACAATGCTTATTTTGCAGTAGAGTCAGTTAAGAGTCTTTTCCACAGGAGCAAATAACGTAGTAGCCAAGAAGTCAGAGTTAATTAGAACACGTCAATGATACTGTTCCCAACGGAAAACATCCAAATACTGTAAACAATCTTTTGCCAAATACTTTCAGGCTTCCTTGGTCATAAAGGTTAGTAAATCCCTAAACTCCTGGGATATTGAGCCCTGCTGGAATGCAGTGTGCACGCTAATGCTCATTCAACAGTGTTTGCAATAGAATCCTAGAATTTTGATTCTGGAAAGGCTGCTTACATCATCTTCCCTTCCCCCTTGCTAGTGTACTGGCTTACTACCTGTCTGTTCTGTTATTTTTTTTACATGTTTAGGTAGGACCGACATTCTCCCTTTTGAGTCTGTCAGAGCATCTGCAACTTCCTCCATTCAATTTTCCTCCCAAAAATACAGGAGGGAACAGAAAGCAATGAAGTTTTCAAGTTTAATTTCTTTAGCTGGCATCAAACTGAATTATATGATTAGCTTATTTATTAATAGATCTGTAGGTAAAATTTTCCCAGCT
Source organism: Sagittarius serpentarius (assembly GCA_034782735.1). Classification (NCBI taxonomy): domain Eukaryota; kingdom Metazoa; phylum Chordata; class Aves; order Accipitriformes; family Sagittariidae; genus Sagittarius; species Sagittarius serpentarius. The sequence goes on from JAVKLA010000024.1 coordinate 24,156,346, forward strand.
TAGTAGCTATACTGTAGAACAGTTTTCTGGTGGTTTCCGTATGCTTTTCAGCCTATGTACTGCAGCCTTGAATCGGTATTTCCTGGAAAACTCTGCTACTGGGTTTGATACACTAAATAACGTTACAAGCTCAAAAGTTGTGGTCAAATTGCTAAAGCAGTAAGCTTGCTTTGTGTGAAGATGTTGAGTTTCCACTGTTCTGGAAAACTAGACCCATTAGCATCAGGTTATTTGTACTGCAGTAGCACCTAGCAACCCATGGGCTGGTAAACTATTGCACTCAGCACTGTACAAATGCTGCACTGAGCGCTTCCTGTAGGTTTAGCTTTACATGTTTGACAGTTTTCCCTGCTCAGGCCTCAGACCAAGTTTTTGCAGTCAGGAAAGACAATAGATTAAATTTAGCTGAACATGCCTTGGGTAAGCACGCATCCTAACCTCTTACAGGAATCTCTGGGCCGGATTCAAGAGGTTGAATGGTGGGGTAAATTATTGACCAGATTTCAGGATACAGTATCAAACTTGCCTTGTTCTGGCAGATAGAAGCACCGCAATTGTCTGCAGTGTCTGATGTCTGCCAAGTTAAAGCTGGTCATGTTTTTACTGTTAGATGCTACTATCATTTACAGCTAACGAAGGCAATGGAGTGTTGGAGAACAGAAACACAGGAAATATCAGTAACAAGGAAAAAGAGGAGGAAGAAAGTAGTAGGGAAAGTGAAGCAAGACATAAGGCAGTATGTAAATTTTGTCACACGGTTCATATTGCCATCAACTTTATTAGTTACTCCTTGTCTGGCATCTTGCTGAAAAGAGCGAAGAACATCAGTCCCACAGGGATATATCCTTAATGCTTACGCCTGTCCAAAGCCAAAGTACACTGAACACTATAGATGAGAAGAAGTAGCTGAAGATGCCAAGAAGCATGTCTGGATGACTGTCAGCCTGGCTAAATATCCTTTTCCTGGAAACAGGAATAATGTTTTTGCTTTGTTTTGTTGATGACACAAAATGAAGTGAAAGGCTTGGTGAATGTAGCATTACTGCCAAATACATCATAATTGGGGAAACTACATGAGCTTGAATTTAACCATTAAGGCATGAATGTTTTCATTATCATCTGTAAAGCTATAGCTTGCTAAACACTTGGCTGTAAAACGTTCATGATTATTTCATTGGTGAACTGGCTGACCAAATTGTAAGTGTGAAACTTCATTTTACCTCAGTTTAGGGGGTGGGGGTGTGTGTGCATGTGTGTGTCTACTTCTCCAAACACAGAATTATTCAAAGCACGGACAGCCTAATTCCATGCAGTTTGGTGGCTTACAGCGTAGGTGCTCCGAATAATAACAGTATTGTGAAGCTAAAGTCAACAAAACTGTTCTATTTTCTGCAATATTCATAAAAAGAAGTAAAAAAGAGGAAAGTAAAGCATTGCTAGGTAATGGATTCTCCCTAGATTAGTAGTTTCTCAGAAATTGTTATAACGCATCAAAATTAATCTGTTCTAGAATCCTTTATGTGATTAGCAATGAAAACATCACAGTTGTTCTGTTGCCTTCATATCTAAAAACAAGTCTGTAACAATACTACAGACCTGACTCTGCTATAGAATAATTTCATTTAATTTAGAAGTATATAAGTGTATAAAGAGTGAAACAGTCATAGGGAAAGATAAAATTGTCATTCCTGTGGAAGGATTAGGGGTTTTATTGCTATACTGTAGTGGTACAAAAGGTCTCATTGTGAACTACTGGATTTCACATGGCTTTATTAGGACATTTAAAATGTTATATATATATATTATTTCTGGTAATGATTTGTTAGGTAGAAGATTGAGTTCATTATCTTTCTACAATACTGTAGAATAAAGCTGAATTCAAAATATGATAAAGTTGTTAAATAAAAGACAGGAAAATAAAAGAAGTGGAGCAAGATGGGGGTTTGATCATTAAAAAAAAAGTTCAGGTATAATGGAGCATTGTTCAGTGTCAGACTAATGACTCTCTGTGAAGAGAGGAGAAAAAGAGAAAAATTCATCAGATATGAACAGAAATAATTAACTGCTTTTCTTTCTGTCCTGTCTTGGTCACGGAAGCTGACATTCCAATTAGCAGCTATAGTATACAAACGAACTCTCCAGGTTTTGAAAGAAGGTTTTGTTAAAGCGCTATGAATTTGAGGAAAGATGCCGTGATGATATTTCTGTAGAAACCAAGGAAGAAAAGATGTTGCCCATACAAACTGACTCCATTCATCTAGCCAGATCTCTTATTAAAATAGTTTGCAGTCACAAATTATCATGATAACTGAAATGGAAGGTAGGTAGGTCCTGAAAAAGGCAATGAAGGAGAGAAGCTAGATATTTGGAAGGTGTTCTATAGCTATCAAATGACAAGGGGTTATTTACTGTAAAACTGGAGTTTTTTGAGAAAATGTATTAATTTTCCAATATGTTTAAGAGGAAGTTGTACCTACCTTTTTCTCCTAGCCAGCAAGGCAGACAAGTACACATATAACTGTATGCATATGAGTGATACCAGGGATGACAAGATTAATTATGGTTTAAAGTTAAGTGTGTATGTAAATATCTCTTGAACTTTGTTGGATCAGCAATCATAACAATGTCATTTCAAAGGAATGTTTATTCTAATATATAGACTTATAATGAGCCCAGTTTCAGATTTTGAAGATGAAGTATATCTCTATTCACGTATTTGATGCATAATTTAAAATTTTATAGTTGTGTGTTTGCATGTGTAAATGAATAATAATCATTTCTACAAGGCAGAGGAGGATGTTATTTCACTACTTTATTCAGCATTGTATTCAGATCATGGACTCTTTTTTTCACTTTGTCCATCAGCAGTAGCATGAAAATATACAGATAAGATTCTGTGGACCCTCTTGCGTATTTGCAAATAACTTGCTTTAGCCACATCTGCTTCCTCAAGGTGTGGAATTTTGCAGCTGGACAGGAGTGAAAGGAGTGTCATGACCCAAAGGTGACCTGTCCTGTAAATAATGAGAGAATGCTTCCCCTCAGTGAATGTTTTTTGTTTTGTAGTTGTACATGTATTTGTTTACTGCAGGATGCTTTTAGGGTGTAACAGTTTACTAGTATTTTTCCTAAAAATAGCACTTTGGAGCATGGTCAAAACCCAATATCCCTTTGTGCTCATCTCTACTTGCCTGAGAACTCACAGCCTATGTTTTTGATAGCAAGCGTGAACCAAATGAAGCAAGTAAGCGTTGTGGAAGTGAATTGGAAGGAGCACTTCAGAGCAAAGCAGAGAAAATTTAGTAGACAAGGAGAAGCCAGAATGTTTGGTCTTAAAGATGCAGCTTTGCACACTGTTTACCATACAGGACATCCAACATACTTGCAGTTCTCTCTGTTTGATATTTGCTTTTTAAGGCTAGAGGAGAACTATGAGATTGCAGAAGGTGTTTGTATTCCTCGAAGTGCTCTCTACATGCATTACTTGGACTTCTGTGAGAAAAATGACACGCAACCTGTTAATGCCGCCAGCTTTGGGAAGGTAAGTCTAAACAAGCAGTATGATGCCTTGAGCTCTCACCTGGTTCAAGTGAATATTTGGATTATTGAAAAGAATTAAATCATCATTTACCATTAGAGACAGAAGTATGTGAATGGAATCTCTTATGTATTTAAGTTATTGGACAAAGGCTAAGATTTTAAGTATTTTGACAGTTGGAATAGTTTCTAATCAAGACTAAGCTCCAGAATACACAATTTTTTTATGAATTCTGTCCCCAGCCTAGCTGACAGTGACATGGTATACAATATTGGCAGCTTGGAAGTTGAATACAAGCCAGTGTAAACACATCTGCGTTGTGACATGCACTGCTTTAATGAATATATATATATTTAAAATAGAAGGGTAAAATATCAATCATTTAATTCTGGAGCCTGTCTATGTCATTCTTGTAAGCATGACACGGAGATCCCTGAATTAACAATATCAGCCCAGACTGCCAAATTCACATAGTGGAGTACAATGCCTCCAGATGTGAAAGTCCAGGAAGTATCTAACGGCATTTGTGTGGCACTGCAGGTACAGGCTGCCAAGTTACCTTTGTACTGTTTTCCTTGTGCTTCCACTTTCCAGTCCAGCTCCAGTAAGAGTCACTGCGGTTAACTCCAGACTCACAGTGGAAGCGCACTCTTAGCACAGATGCAGCTGTGCATTGTCCAGATGAGAGCAGTAAAGCTCTTAAGCTATACATCACTAGCAGACATTAATGGCTGGCTAGGATGTTACATAAAGTTCTTATTTTGGATTTGCTGGTCAGGTGATGTTTTCCTCTTGGTGAAAACGAGGATGACATTTTTGTATTTTTAATTTTTTATTTAAAACTCTAGAATGTGTCACAGGCCTTTAAAACTTGTAGGCTGTGAAAAAAACAAAGTGTAGAGTTTGCCACTGTTTTTGAAATGCTTGCAAGCATGAATCTGAAGCTGACTGTCCTGCAAGCTATTCTCTTCTAGTGTTTGCAACATTTATTCTATAGAAATGCTGGGTATTCAAAGAAGGAAAAATGTTCCTAGGGTAAGTGCCTGTGTAAAGAGTAGGTGAAGGAGAAGAATGTATTTAATGAGGTGTCATTTTCTATAGTGCATCTTCATGTAGGCAGCTTAGCAAGACAAGTAAAATGTACCACGTTGTAACATTACTATGTTTGTAGTGTCTTAAAGACCTGTATAGCTCAGTTGATTCTGTTGGTTTCTGTTTAAATACACTGCGTAAGAGCGAATGAAATTGTTCGTTCTATATGTTATTGCTACCAAGTGATAAGTATAGTGGCAACATGTAATTTGGGAATAGAGAGAATAAGAAAGAGATTTCATGCAGGCTAACACATTTGGAACATGGGTAAAATTTACATGATGCTACTCTTGCTGCTACTAAAAACTTCTATAAATTGTAAGGTGTAAATACTCCAAAATTATTTCATCAGAACATAAATTTACCAGGGACTTCACCAATTCAGTATGCAGCACTCTTGTTACACTGTATATTACTCCATCCTCCTTCTTCCTGGCCCCTCATACACATGCACATGTTCATCAGTAGGAATACCCTGACCTAGCAGGACACATGCAGTGTCTTCCATCCAAAAATCATGGCATTCTGGTGTGTTTTTCATGTGCTGTGTTCCAAGTGTTTTCCCCTTGATTGCAACAAAGTTCTGAAGCAGCGATGCATAAAATTTGTTTTCCCTTTTTGTGGAGAGGAAGTCATACAGAATCATTCTAGTACTGTCCCAAACTAGTGCTTTGTGTGGCTGTCACTTTTGGATCTGGAAACTGAGGCTTCTGCACAGGGTGTGTCCAGGAACCTCAGTCAATGCTGGCACAAATACTGAAGTGAAACAGGCTTCTGCATCTGGAGAACCTGGAGCAGACCTCAGTGATTCTGTCCAACCTATTATTGTTAAGAAAGTGTACTGCATGGTCATGAAGATCTGCAAGGCATACACCCCCTTCATTCATTCAGTAGCTTGCAGTCAGATTCTCCTGAGGAGCAGGCACATGGACAAAGTATTAGCCCACACGCTTGTTATCACAGGACTTAAATACCTTATTGGCAGTGTGTGTTGCATAAATGCCTTGGAGGCAGCGCAGTGAAAGAGGTGCTATTTGAGGGCTTCCGCACTTAGCTACTGAAACAGAGACCCCAGACATGTTTGTCCTCATTGGGAATCATCAAGAGCCCTGCAGCTGTCATCTCCTCCAGAGAAAGGAGTTAGTTGTTCTGTGAAAGTGTAGACAGTTCGCCTTTCAACAGACCACATTGAATTTATGATTCATCTTTGAACTTTAGCTCTGTGGGCAATGTTAAACATTTAGGCTTTTTCTTTAGCAGACTGGTAGTTTTTAGAAAGAGACATGGAGTTCAGCACATTAAAACAATCTGTAATAAGTAACATCCTAATGTATTGTTATATACTCAGTTACATCTCAATTAACAGAACAGTGTTGATTTCACTTTTAAAGATACCACCGGAGACTCATGAAACTTGCCTGAAAGTGATCTCTCCAGATTAAGGTTTTGTAGACAACACTTCAGCCCATGTGTACTTCTTAAGCTTGATGTAAGGCAAATATATCCACAACAGAGCATGGCAGGGAGAACAGACAAGTTGCTCATGAACAGCTGAACTAATGGATCTTGTTTCCTACCATCTCCTATGTTCCCTAAATCCATAGCCTTACCTAAATCTTATATAATATCTCCATGTTTCCCTGCAGTACATTCAGTTATTTCCAGGCACCAGTCGCTACATCAAGGTCTTGCTTCTTTCAGTTTTCTCACACATCTGCTGCACCTTCTTTTTACGTTATTTTTAGATTCCCTTATGTCTGCCTGTCTGTTTGCCTGTCTCTTTCTCTCCTTCCCCCATGCCAAAAGCCAGGCAAGAAGCAGCACGTGGGGTGGCTGGTTGAGAGCAACAGAAGTGTTGACTAGTTGCCTCATACTCATGGTTGTCCAGTCAGGCAGCGCCAAACGGCTCAGCTAAAGCCTGAGCTTTCTTCCCTGTCCTGTAATCAGCTTTAACATCAATATGCTCTCCCCACTATCCAGCCAGTGTTTTCTATTAAACTTCTAGGACATGGAGTGGACCTCAGGCATTTGGTAATATTAGGTAGTGAAACCAAAATTGGTCTGGGGGGTGGCGAGATTAACAGAGAGACAATAATATCTCATAGACTGTTTCCTGAGGAAACAAGACTAATAGCATCAAAAGTAACAAGAAGAGGAAAGAACAGAATTACTGTATAAATAAACAACTTTTAAAGGCAACCTATAGTCCTAAGCCACTTGAATTACATATAAAATAAGGAAGACTCTAATGTGGTTATTAATGTGATATATTCTTATATGACAAAAGGAGCTGTAGCTTTAATATGTTAGCTGAGATTTTAGTGCTTTACTCACCCAGTTCATATGTGAAAATTACAGGCAGTTTTATCTACTCTAGCATTTGCCAATCTGCTAATAGCTATGTCAGTACCGAACTTTTGTGTGCCTGCAAAAGGCAGGACCAAGCACTCTTTTACTTATCTACTTTAAACAGTGACTAGGGAGGGCCCTGTATTTGCTGGTTATAGCTCAGCATCAGAAAGTGGAGACTCCAGTGTTAAACTTCTGCTCTTACTGCAGGCAGCAAAGCATATTATATTCAATGGGATCATGATTTCACCCAGAAGTGAAGCAGAATAAGTAAAAATGTTCCATGTAACCAGTAAGAAGACAGGGAAGTACAGTGAGGAAGGGCAGGTATCTCACTGAGTTATTAACAATAAAATGTTGCATATGAGAAAAAGCTTTCTCACAGTGAACATGTTTAGACGGTGAATTAGTCTTCAAGCAAAAGGAGTGAAAACCCTGTTGCTGAAGTCACTTAAACCAGACAGCAACCTTGTGCCCCCTCAGCCCTGTGCTGCAAGTGCCTTGGGCTCTGCTCTGGGACCCTGCGGACTCGGAGAGCAGCTTAAGGTGTTTCCAACTGAAGTTCTGCCACTGCCTGCAGCGGGGAGGGCTGAGCAGATGCATGGGTTTTTTTTCTGAGCGACGTTAACATAAAATGCCAGTGATAATTAATACACTAAGCTAGGAATTATGGTCGATGAAGGCTCTGACTCATTATTCTCATGGGGTTTAGTTGCAAAAGCTAAATCATTCCAAGCTTGGGCCTTCACTGAATCAAATAAAAAACAGGAATATTTTGAGCATTTTCAAGCCCCTCAGTAGCTATTGCATAGGGGTGGGTGCCATAAGGCTTGTTGGTTCTCTCCCAGCTGTAGCATGTCACCCAGCTCTTCACCTGGGTTGGCAGGTCTTTGAGCTTCTCTCTCACTTTTATTTCCAACACTGATTTTTGTTCTTGTTCCTTTTGTGATGCTGTATGAACCTTATTTTCTTAATCAAGCCCACTGAAGATGTAATCTTCCTCCTCTGCACCGGTTTCCCCTGTCCTCCATGTCCTCAGTTCACTGCTTTAAATTCACTGTGCGGTGCTAAGTCACCTCCTGGACCCTGCCGTATCTCTCGTACCGAACACTAGGTTTCTTGCGGTGCAGCCTCTTCTGCATCCTCACGAAATGTTCTTTCCCACAACTCCCATGTGCCCCCTGGAGGTTAAATACTTTCCTCTTGTTTTTCTTTTTTCCTTTTGGTGCTTTCCTGCCATGTCTTTTGACAAGCAATAATAAATTAATACTTGAAAAAGAAAACGAAGGATGCTGACACTTTGCAGGGTGGTTCTTCCCCAGCCTGAGGTCCCTTTACATCACTCTGGCAGCATAAAGAGGTTTAACATGGATGCATGCTCACACAAATTTTAAAGCCTCTGTTGCTCCTTGACAGACTTTGCTGAAGTGAAAATTAGATTCCAATAAATTTATTTCCCTAAATAAAGAAGAGTGAAATCCACAACAGATTTGTAATATTGGTTAGGAAAGAGTTCTTTTACATTTTTGACCAATATTTCTACCCCATTTCCAAAAAATGGGCTGAGGCACAGTTACACCAGCAGAACAGTGCTTTTTTTCCCAATAGTTTGCTTTGCTCCAGGGAGGTACAAGCTGTACCAGCCAGAGTCCTCTTTTATCACTACTCACTGTCTCTATGCCCAGAAGTTTTGCCAGCAGGACTGCTCCTCCAAGCATGATTAGCATAAATAGGATTTACAGTTTCATGCTATCATACGATATATATTTATAGTTTTTAAGAACAGACAAGTAGCCTTATTGAAACTTCTTTGATAATGACATTGCCATGTGATTGCACTCTGATTTTTCTTTGTATTGAAATGCACACATCTGGAAATTGCCTGCTGTGCATAAGGAGATACTTGTCCTGAAGATTTATTTTTTTTTTCCCCTTTATTCTCAATTTGCTCCAAAATAGCCTCAATAGTAACTGGTACAGCAAAGCCAAATTTACTCTTAGTGCTCTCTTTTGATAGTCTAAACCAGCACTTGCTTTATTGTGAGCAATTACTACATATGGAATGTTTTTCTAATTAGGCTTTTTTTTCCTAGTCAATATAGAAAAGAAAAATAGAACTGGGGAAAAATCAGTCTAAAGCTGAGGATATGGTTTCTATTATTGCATTGAAGGACAATATCAGTCTGTCAGCGCTGTCTGAGCAGTCCCTGCTTTTCCTTCATCCCTTTTTAACAGCTAACATTCTTGACTGAAGGACAGTTAACACCAGTAAGGCTTTTGTTCCCAATTCAGAATCTTCTAGGCCAAGCTCCTCTGAGGAGGCCATAATAACACAAGTACCACAGAAGCAAGTGGTCACGCTGGTGTGGGGAATGGGGGTCCTACGATGTAGTTGGAAAGGTCTTTGCCCCCTTGCCTCTGCCTCACTGATCCCTTTTGTTACTGTAGGTTGCTGACTATTGCCTTTTTCTCCTTGAGCTCGGGGAGTAAGAAAACCAGCAAGGACACCCCAGATTCTTTGGAGTGACTTTTCCTTTCCCAAAGATTCGCCCTCTAGCAAAGGCATTTTTACTGGCTTTGCCACTTCAAGCATGTGGCTTCTAGTTAGGTCTTCAGCATGAAGCAGAGCAGCCCCTGGGCTGCTTTACCTCGTGCCTTGTCAACGCGTCCCAGAGGCTGTTCTTACAGCACGGGGTCTGCCAGAGTGCAGGGATCCTGGCGCTCAGCCTTTTCCCACAGATATGCTGGGTGATGGCAGTAAGCATGCTGGCACCAATACAGAGGCAAGGGGAGTTGTGCAGGGTTTTAGATCTGCTTGGCTTCAGCAAGTCAGCACCGAAAGTGGCTGCAGCTCAGCTAAGCATCTGAGTCAGAGCATTCGATGTTTGCAGCTTTGTTGGGATGCAGTAATCTGTTTGATCATGCCTTAGGCTGAATTTCATCTGGCCAGAGGAGCTGCTGAAGGAGGATATTGTTGTCACAGATGAATTTGAGGAGAGGTCTCACAAGCTTCACTAAAGGGCTCAGTTCTGTTGGAGTTCCTCATGGAATCTAATCTCCATAGCGGGCAAAATTGGGCACAGGTATTAGAGAAAGTGCCAGCAGGCTTCTCTGACTTGCTTTGCAGTATCAGTTGACATGTATCAGTGCTAGAAACAAGATCTTATCCTACAGCTAGACCATGACCTGTTCCACAAAATTATGAAAATGAGTGGAGAGAAATGGGAAGGTTATTGAATCTAAAAAGACAACAGGTCTGGGGTCAAGAATACTGGACCTGTACGCTACAGGCTTCTCTCCTGGGCCACGCAAATAAGTAAGCAAGGAGTAGAGAGGGTATAGACACAGTCACACCTCTTCTCCTTTTCTTTGCACAATCTGGTGGATTTGGGGGACAGGAATGATATTTTGAAATGGACTGATTTGATTATGCTCTTTCCTATCAGTGGGTGTTTCTTGGGGCAAAGCTTTCTTGACCTTTTCCTTAAGGTAATGTGGTGTTAAGCCAGCCCCTAGCTGTCTTTGAGCCAAAAGGTACCTATTAACACAGGTGTTAATAATAACAGACTGTCTCAGGGCAGGATTTTCAAAAGCACTGAAGCAGTTGAGGAAACCCCAGAATGATCCGGCTGGAACAGTACCAGGCCAAAGATGAAAGAGCCTAAAAATTGTACACTTACCATGTAAGATTAAGGATATCAGCATTGTTTGTGTTACGCAGCAGTGAGAATAAGGAAAGCATAGCTTTGTGGGAGTATAGTGATATTGGGCATCACTGGTTCCTTTCCTGCTGCCATGGCAAAGAAATTTAAGACTGAAACACTACGGTAGAGTTTGGTAAATAAACACAAATCTTCTGTATCTGATTTTGTAAAAGAAGAGCATGCCTTCTAGATATGGGAGATGAAACTTGGTTGAGATAAATAGAGCCAGGCCCTGTTATGAAGAATTGTTATCAGGGAAAAGAGAATTTATTCCACCCTATTTAGAATCTCTCTAGAATCTACCAGAGCTACAGAGCTTGGAGCCTGAAATCTATTTCTCCTTCTGGCAGGGTGCAAATACTGGCTTGCAACTTAATTTGATTTTGTTTCATTACTCTGGGAAGTTCTAGAAGCACGGATAGAGTTATTTCAAATAGAAAGGAGCAAGAGTCATGAAGAATAACATCCTTCTAGATCAGATGCACTAATAAAATGAACATGCCTTTTGAAAAGCAGTGATTTAAATAATTTCAGGGAAAAGTCTTCTAAAAATCATCCTCTGCCTATTGCCCCCAGAGCAAAATTTAATATTTTGACACAGGGAGGGAGGAGAAAATGACTTCAGAAGTTTCCAGGCATCTCTGGTTTCTTCCGTCCTTACTTGTTTGCATGAAGACAAATGCATAAGATGCTTTATAAGATGGTTTGTTGGGGGTTTTTTTGGTTTTTTTTGTCCCCTGGTTTGTTTTGGCATCTCATATCACAGAATAATTTAGATGGAATAACTGGGAAACAAAGTTCAAAATTTAATAGTGAATGCAATGAGGAGTGATGAGTCACAGTGTAGGGATGAAGGCAGAACAGACAATACATTCCTCATTTTAAAGCTGAGGCTGGCTCTGCTTGTGTTGGAATGTCACAGTGCTGGAGATGTGAGGAGAGATGCAGTGGCAGAAATTACAGCTGGCAGTAATCAGGACGAAGGAATGTACCTTTGCAGCCATTTGTGGGTAACAGAACAGCTCCTGCAGTTAGCCATGTCTAAGGTTAATAGGTTGTGCAGACTACAATACAGACCTTTACAGAGGAAGTGCATTTTTCTAGTTGTTGCTCATAAAGCTGTCTGTGTTTTCCATGGATGCTCAAGTAACTTATTTAATTTTTATTGCATTATTTTAAGAATGACCAAAAATACAAGTAACTAGATATTTAATTCAAGTTTATTCAGACACCTCTACTAGGTTTAAAAAGCCGAAACGATAAAAATCCTATTAGCTCCAAGATCTGTGCAATATATGTTGAATGTTGTACTACCAGCATTGTAATCTCAATGTGAGAGAATGATAGAAGACTTTTCTCTCCTGCATTCACTTTGGCTGCCCCATACATTCAGAGTGGAAAGGTTACTGCCTGTCAGAAAGAAAAAGGTCTCCTTATGTTCTACCTGCACAGGTGTTCCTAAAACCATGTGTTGGGATTGTCTGCAAAAAGGTTAAACAAATGCTGCCCTGGATATACTAGTCCCCCAAAAAGGTGTAAACTATATATATGTTATTTTATAATGTAACAACTTCTATCTGGCTCTTATGTATACAATAGGCCATCACCAAAAGAACTATGGAGTTGCAAAAAGATAAGACAGTTCTTAATACTCTTTTTTTAATCAAGAAAGGCATACAAGATCTATAGGCAGAAGGCAAAATCAGATCTTGAACAGGGCACAGAGGAAAGTGAGGGAGGACACAACTGAAGTTTAGTATCTGAGAAAGAAATGGAAGGAGCATTCGTTTCTGAGGCTAATATAGTAGGGACAAAAGTTACTTGCATGTGAAACTCATGGTCTACATCTGTCTCAGAACCAAAAAGCTAAGTAGCATAAAATAATGCCTAACAGTCAAAACTGCCACACAATTTAGGTGGAATTTTACCTGGAAAATGTAAAACCTCTACCCTTTTACTCAGCAGATCTCATAGGGCAGCTGGTTTTGTGGTCACTTCGGAGAAGCATGAGATGAAATTTCAGTTCCATTGAAGGACAATGGTAAAAGGCCCATTCACTCCAAAATTCCCTTCGATACCACCCATGAGATCTTTTTACTACTGCTTCTGTTGAGAAGCCAGCGCTGCTGTGAGAACGAGGACTAGACTCCATTAAGAACGCAGCTCAAACTGCGTGGTCTGGTCTCGATTTGTTTGCTTGCACAACCCCACTGCAGCGATGAAAGGAAAATGATCCGCCTTGGTTTTCAGATCCAAACCTGAATTTTCATGGCCAACAATTAGGAACCCCCTTCCCTCCTCACCCAGCTGTAAAATTAACTCATTTTCTCTGTAGGTCTTTAGAAGTTAATAAACATGAAACATAATGACAATGTATTTTGTAGGGTGACTTTTCGTCTAAAAGCATGATTTAAAATCAACATTTTGGACCCTCTGCTTTTTCCATTGATTTCAGCATACAGTGAACTCTACTTTGTCCTGCCTGATCTGTCTTCCTCTCTCCTTTCAGGGAAATCTCACTGCTTTTGGCAATGTCTTTGCACAGGGATTCACATAAATGTAGCTGAATATAAACATTTATATGAACAGCTAGTTCATTTAGTACTTGTTCTGTTTCAAACACAAATGTAAATACCCATGCTCATGTGTATGAGCACCCAAGCACGAGTATGCCATGTTATACATATTTTACATATGCAGCATTAGATCAAAAAGTCCTGACAGTTTTTTTCAAAGGTTTGCTAGATTATTCTTTTTTTTTCTGTAAATTATTGGTAAAGAATATTTCAAGTGATGCATACTTTTCAGCTGTATTCTGAAAGGTGTATCTCATTGTTTAAAATGTGCTGGATTTAAAAAAGAAACAAAGAAAAGAAAGGCATCATCTGATCAACTGCTCCATTTTTATTCTCTTTTCCTGATCACCTCTGCCCTGGTATGTAGAAATTGGCTGATTTATTTAAATCCCAGGAACTCCCACGACATATGGTTCATAAAGTAGTATTTACAGTGTGCATTGTAACACTTCATCACTACTAGAAAGACTTGAAAGTAATATGGATTCATGTTGTTCCAAAAGAAAGAATGGGGTAAAAATATTTCTAATATTAAGATTTACTTTTGAGTCTACTGCTGTAAAATCAACCTTTGGAGAGGAATGGTATTTTCTAAATGACAACTGCCACCCCCAAAAAAAAAAAAATTTAAAAAATCCCCTAGCCCAAAAAAACCATCCTCAGAAAGTAGTTCTTCAACACTGCCTTTTTTTCCCACAGCCTTGTGGAGCCCCCAACCCTGTCTGCAGAAAATGAAAGAGAGAGGGGTGGGATTAATGTGTAATTAAAGGGAATTTGGAAGGCTGAGATGTTGCGGAATGTTAGATCAGTAGCTGGAACAGCATGTGGTGTTCTTTAGGCAGGCTTCATTGAATCCATACAAAAAAAGAAAGAAGGGCTGCTTGCCTGTCTGCTCATTTATCAAACAGCTAGGCTGAACTTTCACAGCCCCACAAAAGTGTTTTACTGTTTGCTGAAGTTTTGCTCCAGAAATTAAAGCTGAACAACCTAGCGTCTCTGCGTCTATGCTGTGTTTTTGACATCAGCCATGTTGTGCAAAGCTCTTGGAAACCAATGCAGGTCAATTTTTGCATGATACAAAGGGAAGATGATTGTACGTTTGCTAAAAAAAAAAATATTACTGAAGAAATGGTCAAATATGTGACATTGTAATGTCTTTATTTATATAGCACCTTTTGATCCAAATACACTTTCCAGAGCTTTCAGTCATCAATCAGGATTAAATATTTATCACAGCAGCAAAATGGCTAATGGAGAAAAAAAAAAAATCTATATTATTTAATCAATTTTAATTGATGTTTTCTTCTAGTTCAGCAGTTATATTCCATCTTGTATGCCTGTTTTCCTTTAATATTAGTTACTGTCCCTGCCAAAAAAGAAATATTTAGCAATTTATATAACGAAAACGCAACTAAAATAAATTATAAATTTAAAAAGGAAGAAATTCCATTTGCAAGTGAATCTTCAAGGCTTACTGCAGTCTTTCTTGCATGACTTTTCTGCCAGAAGATTTTTCCTCCTACTGCAGACCACAGTGAGAACCAGGTTCAGTCCTGTGAGGTGCTGAGCACCACCTTTCCAGCAACTACAGCAGAGCTTTTTCATCAGGACTAGCCTGGTTGACAGAGGCTCTGATTACTGAAGGCACAATCTACGTCCATTAATCCATTTCCTTAAATGTATCTGGCACTAAAGAAGTTTTGTTTCACAGTAGCAATGTTCTTTTAATCTCTGCTGACACTCCAGACTTTTTATGATACCCTGCTATTTCTGAGATGCACTTGTTTTCCATAGAGGATAAACTGATTACGAGCTGTCTTTACAAATGCAACAGTGAGTCTTCCCTGGTAGAAGTGGTGCCCCTGTCAAATACCAAAACCTTTTCAGGGAAACATCTTTTAGAAAAAGGAGCGCTTAGTGGCAGGATTGTGAAGGTCTGTAAAGAACTGTGGCCTCCAAAACTCTCAGAAGGAGGGTTTTCTCTATTTGCAGCAAAAGCAAGTTTGTTGATCCTGCAAACTGACTTAAATAAATAGTAGGTCAATTCTAAGTACAATCTTCCTCAGTTTAGAGGCAGAACTGACCTTAGATTTTTAAGGAAATGTATTCTGTTCCAGTAACTTCTGAAAGTCTTTATTTAAATTAATGGTAGTTAATGGAATTATACTGAATTTTAAAGTCTCTTTCCCCTCTTTCAGTAATAGAAAAAAACCAAAAGCTTTCTTTCTCTTTTCTCCTGCCATGTATTTTATTGACATTGCAGTACAGTTTTTCTGCTTTTCTGTCTTAACAGTCTATATTAAATTAAGTATTAGAAAATGTGCTTTTCAATTTTTCTGATATCAGTTCTATTTATTTGCAGATAATAAGGCAACAGTTTCCACAGCTAACGACAAGAAGGCTTGGAACCAGAGGCCAATCAAAGTAAGCAGCATATCGTATTGTTATCATCTCACACAGGGCCCCATATGGTTCTGGCTTTACTGAATAGAATACCGTAAGATCAGGGAATAATTTGTCCAGTTGGGGACTTAAAACCTAACTTCGATGGAGGTTCCATTGCAGTCTTTACATTGTCTTACTGATTCAGTGGTGAACCTGCAAAGGTAGTCTAATGGAGGCATTTTACTGATTTTATCAGCAGTATTTTCCATATTGTTCCTATAATGTTTTTCATCTCAACTCACTTTACACAACATAAAGGACATTTACACCGAGGAGTAATGAAGCTACTGTTGGAGGGTGGGAAATGACAGCTGGTTAACATCATGTTTCAGTTTAGAGGACAAGTGGCAGAATGCTATCTGGAATTTAGGTAGGAATGTACATGGCCTAAACTGAAATTGTCCACAAACCTGGATTTAACCACAAATTTCCCTGTGTAATGAAATCCAACATATCTTTAAGTGATCAAGGAATTAGTTTGTTGCCTTACCCAAAAGATCGTACTTCCTGAAAGCAGCTCATCCTCATTCCAGAATGAGAAATTGATTCAGAAAGAAGAATGCACCCCCTGGGTTATTTGGCTTTTTCCAGTTGTTGGCAACATGTGATTCAACCAGTTTATAAAGAGGATACAGTGATGTTTTTATACTTTCTTCTGCTTGAGAATTACATGATTTTTTTCCAGTGGAGCTTTGGATCTTTTTATTGCAAAAATAAGCTCCCTAAAAAAAAATATATATATACATATATGGATCTGCTTTTCTTGACTAACTTTCACAGAATCCTATAGGGTAGTCTAAGAGTCGTCTCTGTAGATCACAAGTGGAAAGCTACGGAGGGGGAAATGAAAACCTGGGACAGTGTGTTTGCAAAATTTTGCTGGTAAAGCTCCTCTTTCAAAACAAAGTCTAGAAACAATATTGCTAAATGGTGAGAAACAAATATGCTATGAGAACTGAACTTACGTACTAAAGCTAGAATGACCCACTCTTTTAAAGAAAAAAGAAATGAAGATGTTAAAAGAAATGCCATTAAAATTAACCTTACTGTGTTCTCCAAACAAGTGGCCCATGCCAAGCAGTATCTCTTTGATGGGACCAAACGTCCTTCCCCCCATCTTGAGATTCTCCTAATTTTTGTAACTAAGCTTTCTTTTTCTAGAGCAGCTGTATTTAAGCAGTTAATTGAACATCTGAAATCTCTTCCCAAATGCAAATTCAGAGCTACCATAACATCACTCGTAACAAAGCTACCAGAAATCTCTCAGGTACAAATTCTGGGCTAGTTCAACAGCATATTACGAAAGCATGATAGGTCTGGACTCAGTTTCAGGATTTAGCACTGAATGTAAGTTCTGTGGAGGTTCATAAAGACACAGTGAAAGCATGCACAAGTTGCTTTATGGAAACATTCATATGAGAGTACCCTCTGTCAGCCATGAAATCACTCTGAGATTGGCTACAACTTAGTTATTTGTTTTCCTGTTTAATGAAAGGAATGAGCACTGCTGTATTTCCAAACTAGAGCTCCTCCCGCAGCTCCAAGAGTCTCTCAGAGGGGCAAGATGCTCTTTATCTGCTAACTGAACGTATCTTGCATCTCCAAAATCTATGTCTCTTTACTCTCAATGAGGCTAAAAATCAATAAGACTTAAGATTTCTTGCATATTTCCCCCTAACGTGCATGCCTATCAGAGGGGCTTTCAGGTCACATACCCCTCTCTCATGCCACCTTTGCAATGGTTCTGCTCCCTGTCTAGCAAGCATGCTGTCTGTGTTCTGCAGAATCCTTGGCCCCTGAGAGTCCCTGGTCACCCCTGTGAGGGAGATCATAGCCACTCAAATTTCATAGCCTCAGTAGGTATGAAATTGAGTTCTTCTGCTCCAAAAGAGGATGCCTACATCTTCATCAGTGGTTAACACCCCAAGGATTATAGCATACAGAGGAATCATTCTCATCTGATCCAATGAAGAGGAGAGGTATAAACACACATGCGCGCACACACACACTACATGCACACTGTACTACTTTACAATAAATACACTCCTTGCTAGACCCACCACAGCTGTAATGGACCTCTGGTTTTGTTTTCAGGAACATCTGACTGCATTCCAATTAAGTGTTACGTAAAGAAATTACTTTAGGCATTAACACTTCAGTCCCTTTATCGCCAACTGTGCTGACCGATTGCTATCAGTATGATTTTCATTCCACTTCCCTGCTACTGCCAAAGGAAATTCGGCCATAGAAGCGGTTAAGATTATTTGACTTCACACTGTTCTGCCTTCAGTCTTTTTATAGCATGGCTGCCTTGTAACATTACAAAGTTCATAGCTACAACGGTGCTATACTCTTGGTCATCAGTTGTGAGGCTTGCTTTTTTGCAGTTGAGTTTATTGCTGTAAGCATGCAGCTGTTCTCTATCACACCGAGCTTAAAAACAGTTCCACCACAGGTAAGCCATGAGAAGGCAGCTAAACAGAAAAGCCAATTCCTTTCTGTACTGTAGTTTGAAACTCTTCAATTAGGTACACAAAAGGTTAGTTAAACCTATGGAATCTACATGGTGTAAAGGGAATTTTGCTTCTTTCTTTAAAGGAATGCTGCAGATACCAGATCCATGGGAGTAAAAAGCATTGCACTATTTACCACAAAAAAGATTGTGTTGTCTGCATGTTATTCTTCTACAGATTAGACTTTGAAGCACTGTTTATTGACTTAAGTTGGTTTTTTTCTGTTACAAATACAGAAGAATCTTTGTAAATTGTGCCAGTGAGTTTTTGCCATTTAGGATGGTAAAATTACTGAAGGAGGAAGCTATCTGGAAAAATTTTGGAGTTAGTTTGGCTATTGCTGTCTATATGATTTTGAAGCTACCTGGAAAACTCTTTTATGTAGTTTACTGCCAAGTGCAATATACCAGAAATTAAATAATGCACAGTGAAATTCTACCACATTTTCCAGGCTTTCATTCATTTTTTTTCTTGAACTGATTTAAGAGGAAACTTGATATGAGACTGACCCCTGTTTAAATTGTACAAACCTCTCGGTCCATCGAGAACTTTTGCAGTCCTGCTTCCTGTGACCTTCTCCCTTTTCTCCCCCTTTCCCTCAGCAATTTCTGGTGCTAGCTCCCTGTAGCATTTCCTTTCAGTTCCCCAACCCCAGACATACTGCACAAGACGTATGTGAGCTTTATGGCTCTTATGTGCAATGCACGCATGACAGCTGCTAGAGACCAAACTGGGGACTTGAACTGCAAGCTGGAGTTGTTAACATTCAAGCTAAAAAGCCAAACTTCTACAGCTGGTGTTATAACCCCAGTGTTAGCACAAACTTGCTATTAGCCATCTATAATAGCTTAGGACAGATCTGGAGCCTGGTTTCTTCTGGTGTGGAATGCACTTTTTGGCCTAAGCCCTGATGGGCAGATTTGGAGCCGATAGTGTGGCTTTCTAAGGTATTGAAGCTAGGAAATCCCATTCATACCATGTCAGCTTAATGTTTTAATAAATCTCACTTGGAATATTCAATACCGAGTTCAAGATGGCTTTTATTTTTAATGGACAATATGGAACGTCCTCAGTGAGCATGGCAAGGGAGCCACATACTAGAAGTTTGCTACAACTCCCCAGACCTTGTCTCAGCCCATCTGTGCTGGTAGACAAGATTAGGGGTTCCAGCTCTTTGCCAACACTTTCTGCTGGTGATTGACACACACTGATCTGTTGGTAAATGACTGTGAGTGAAAAAAGGAAAGAAGTCACCTGAGTAAGTTTAAACTACCATCACTTAGATACTACTCTTTCACTAATTTAACTTATGACCTTTGTAAAACCAGCTGATTTTCTCTACAGTGAACTTGGGTTCATTGAACAGAACAGATCTGCTGGCAGCACTCTGAAATCAGTAACTGTCTGGGGAGTACAACTTCTCCTGCCACCGTAGTGGGATCCAGAAGACAGTGTCTCATAATGGTTTGATAGGCTTTTGATAGACTGTAAGGAGAGAACTGGAAATTCATTGAAAATTGCCTCTAGGAAAGTAGGGTGAATCAAAAGTATACAAGCAATACCATCTTGTGATGTCTTTTGTAATCAATAAAAATTTAGCTGACAGGTTTGGTAGTGCCTACAGCTGAGAAACTGAAATAAAAGTTAGCAAATTATGGAAGGAATAAGATTACCTTTGCTGCTTTGATGCAAGAGTTAGACTGGATAATCAGTGCTTCCATTAACACCTCTAATAAAGCTAAGTTGTACCACAAACTCGTGCCGTAAGGCCACCAATCCGTTTTTATAGCACAGCCACGCTGTGTAATTCCCACTGTGGTCTGCACAGACAGAATGACAGTGTCGTGTAGTATCCCTTGCTGATATAAGCCCAATGCTGATACTAAGTTACAAAGCAAATAATTTTGAACTGTACATTTCCTACTGTCCATTGCTTTCCAGCACAAGCCTTTTTTTCAGCTCTCTTTTCATTGAAGTCTTTTCAGTTTTTAAAACATTTCTGATCAACACATTTGCAATAGACTCATGCTTTTCAGGGATCAAAACAGCCCTCAACATTCTGAGAATCAGGGAGCTGAAATAACAACAGAAGGGCCAGTCCAGAGGGTCTGTACCTCTGCTTATTGCTAAACTGAAGGAGCAGCTGCACAGCAGAGCTCTGCCAACAAGTAGCTTTAGGATGCTTTTTTTTTTTCCTAAGAAGAAAAAAAAATGGAAGTCCATTATTTTTCTGCCCTGCAACAGAGTCAGCTTTATTAACTCTGAAGAGAGCTACTTTTACCAGAAGGACTGAAACTTGCAAGCCCAATATATTACCACAATGTTCTGCTACTGAATCAATGCTTGTTAATAATATATAAACTATTGCAGTCTGTTTTGCTGTAGAAATCATTAGCATTATCAGTTTCTCTTACCCCTATATATATATTTTTTTTTAATTTTTGAACAATCTGCTTCATAAAATATACATCTCTATGTATCAGGTACCATTATTATGGAATTGCAGTGAAAGAAAACTCCCAGTATTATGATGTGATGTATTCTAAAAAAGGAGCAGCCTGGGTCAACGAAACAGGAAAAAAAGAAGTAACCAAACAGACAGTGGCATATTCACCACGATCCAAACTGGGAACATTACTGCCAGAGTTTCCAAATGTCAAAGATCTAAATCTGCCAGCCAGTCTGCCAGAGGAGAAGGTAACACTTTGGAAATCTTTTCTTGGCTTGTCTTGGTTTCTTTTCCCTGCTCTGGATGAAAGCTTTATCTAAAATATAAAGACTTTAAATCAGAGTAAGTTTAATAATGCTTTGACTTTATTTATGGGAGACTTAATTACTTCATATTATAGGAAGAAATATCTTCCCTTAAAATAGGCAGCTGACACTATCAGATGTACAATATTTCTAAAGCCCGTGCACACGTTTTTAAAACTTACATTACATACAGCAGGTGAGGTTTAAGGGTAACTGTTTTTAAATGTGTTATAGCTCTTTAATCTGTGAACACGTTTGATGGTAAACTAAAAAACAGTTCTGATGCTTTCTTGAGCAGAGAGTGACTTAGTGTATTTGTTATCCTTCTAGACTAGAAATTAAGAGAATCCTACGTGCACATACGACAAAAGTGCTCTGGCTGCTCTTGGCTGAGCTTGCTAGTTTTCTGATGCTATTCATATGTGTAGTATCAATGTAAAGTGCACAAAAGAATAGGGTTTTATAGTTCTTTATGTCCTAATTAGGGCCACATTCTAGTCTTTGATCTCACTGAGGCTTTTTGCTCCTCTTACATTTGAAGAATCCCCATTGACATAGAAAAATACATTAATTCAAAGGGAGAATTTACTTTTAAGAAGAAAACTCATCTTAAAGCTAATCTATCTAATCTAACAAGTCTAACCGATTTCATTATTTTTGCAATTGTGCATAGGTAAGATAAGAAAAAACTTAATTTTTGTGCTCTGTATTCTGATAGTTTTAAAAGTGGATTTCTTAAAGTAGAATGATCTTTTGTGTGTCTCCCTCTCATTCTTTTTCAGGTTTCTACCTTTATTATGATGTATAGAACTCACTGTCAGAGGATATTAGACACTGTAATAAGAGCAAACTTTGATGAGGTATGGTTAGAAACTACCGTTGTAGTTTAATGATACATAAGGTATTAATGGATCCGAGAGCTTATTTTGAATGTGATATTACAAATTTCTGGTTTTGTGGTGGCCAATCCTTTTCATGAGTAATGAACAATACCTATACTTGAGTATATAATACGTGATTGATAGTGTTGAATCTCACTTACAACACTGTGTGAGTTAGAGGAACAAAAGCAATGGGAATGTTTTTGTCTCTCCGTTCTCCAGCAGGATTAAGGTAGCAATACCCCCTTACAAGATGTTGGACAATCCAGTTCTTACAACTCAAGAAGTGTGCCCACCAGCACTTTTCTAAGCTTTGAGTTGAGACTGAGCTCTGTTTGAAGGAATTCCTCTGAGCGTTCAGCAAAAACCCACGATAGGTCCCACAGGCAAAATGGTGGGCTCTGCTGGTCTGTTAGCAATGGCGCAGGGTGGTGGTGAGCCTACAGCCTCCCAGATATCCCAAAAAGCTGTAGCTGCAGTCTCCATTTGCTCAGTTGTGCTGCAGTGCAGCCTGGAACACACACACTGTTCAGCAGTTGATATCATTCATTAGAAATGGATAAGGTTTCTACTTGCTGCATATCTGACTGAACCTGAGGGTTTTCTGGCAGTGCATGCAGTCAGCTCTATAGTTAGAGCTGAAAAATAAAACATTACTGGAATGCAAGCAGTTTTATATTACATGTGGAGAAGGCCTCTAGTCCGGGAAAACAAATCTGACTAGAGAGATGCTGAGGGCCTGATTCAAATATGACATCCAGGTCCTGGAAAAAATCAAAGGAGATGGGTCTTTTGACTCTGCCTTTTGAACAAGGGCAAGAAATTCCCTGCTTTTTCTTCCTCTCACTGTTTTATTCTTACACTCTTCTGGTTTAAAGCTGAGCCTCTCTTAAGTCATTGTACCCAGTCTAGATGTTTCCACGTGGGAGAAATATGTGACACATATTCAGGAAGCTTTGCTGGATGAGTCTCAGAATACTTTCTTAAGAGCAGCATGTTATATTTTGTTACAGAATCTGGAATCTGTTTGTCAGGACCAATGGTGGGGAAGAGGCTGAGCAGCAACAATATATAAATGGCAAATATTCTTTACTGCACCTGGTGTGGTTATTTATTTCAGTACTGATTGCATGCAAAAGGTTATCACTTATGAATGCCGGTGTTCTGACACCTGTAGAACTGATCATATCATTCACTGAATAACACCTCTGTTTCCTAAATGAAAATTTTCAGAGGTATATTTTGCTGTGTCTGAAATCTCCTCCCCATTTTCTTTCATTGTCTTTCTCTATTCTTTCTCCTCTTCATAGTGGAGGAAAGAAGAAATAAAAAAATGTAGTGTTTCTTTCCAAAATGAAGACAGAAAATGGTATACTGACCCCTGTAAGCCATGTGCTATCCTCTTCTCCCTCCCTATACCAAGCCCTAGATTGCATTCCTTTGTATATAGGGACAGAGAGCAAAGGGAGAGAAAAAGGCTTGACATGTGGAAGCCAAAGAGTTACACTCACCAGCCACTGACAGAAGGTAAAAATACAGTGGTTCCCATGGGTCTCTACTGTAGTAACACAGACACCCTGTCACCAACACAGAATGTCTCCTTGCCTTTTGGTTGATTATCCCATTTTGTGCTGCATTGCAGTATAAGCCTGTCTAGTTAAGGAATAGGCCTTGCCTGCATTGTAAGCCATCAGTCCAGCTCTGGTGCTGAAACAAATGCTATGTAAGTAGGATCATTTAAAGAAAATGGTATTTGTGGCCTTTGATCATTTTAATTTAAACACCCCTGCTTCTTCTTGTGATTGCAGGTTCAAAGTTTTCTTCTGCACTTTTGGCAAGGGATGCCTCCTCATATGTTGCCGGTATTGGGTTCTTCAACTGTAGTGAATATAGTGGGAGTTTGTGACTCAATTCTGTACAAAGCAATTTCTGGAGTTTTGATGCCAACGGTACTACAAGCATTACCTGACAGGTCAGTATAGCTAGTAGTACTGACCACTTTTAGCTCAGCTATCTTTGTTATGTCTTTTCTTCAAGAATGGCACCAGTTCTCAGAAAGCTGCTTGCTGCCACCTGTTTCTTGAGTTTAAATCACAGTGTCAGTTCGAAGGAGTTGAAGAGCTGACATGTTCCTGAAGAAATGTTCAGATTTTAGCAAGATCTGTATTGTGAAAAACTTGTTATTTTTTGTGTGATAAAGGGTACCACCTTCTTCTTGATTTACTAATATCAAGCTGATAGTCATGTCCCAGCTTTCAGGGAATATCAGAAGTCTGCAGGCTGCAGAGTGCCACACTGTCTTCTGAAAACTTCAGACACTTTTGTACTAGTTAGGGATAACAACATAACAGTATTCTGAATTATAATGACAACAGGAGGTGGCCTGGCTGTTCTGTTTGTAAATACTCACATGCATACTCAGGCACTGCAACCTAAGTATTTGTCTCTGTATATGTTCTTGGAACCCAATTGTTACACTGCTTGCCAGTAGTATAAAACATGAAGATTGTACATGGGAAGTCTTGGACAAACTGGTTTAATTTAAATACTATCCTATGAAGAACAGATGCATGTTCCTTTTAGGATTGCTTTATTAATATTAAGAAGTATTTCCCTCTTTTGTTTCAAAGCTAAATTCACTTTTCCAATCCATGTGGTAGATCTCAGCTGTTCTCTTCCTACCTGGAGCTCATGTGAGTCCAAGAAGTCTTGTTTATATAGGTAAAACAGGACAGAGATCAACAGTTCACAGCAAAAAGTTTAATCACTGCAGTCAACCTGTTTCCCCCTTCGATTTTCCTAATATGAGCATCAGGAAACTCTCTTTTTCTACATATGTGTACACCTTTAGTATTATTTGACTGATGTGTTCCTGAGGTTGAGTAATTTGTTAGGAATATTGCTCTAGGAGTTTCTTATTGGTGCTGTGTATTTGGCCCTCAAGATTTTAAAGTGTCTCTAATCAAGGTGAATATTTTCAAGATGTTCTGCTCTCCTATGTGCGCTGCATGACTGCTAAAGTATAGGCAAAATATTTTTTCCAAAGAAACCTGTTATAAGCATGGGCTTTTCTTGATAAGACATGTACATTTTTACAGGCTTTGCCCCTCACAACCACCCCCACACACACCCACCCCCCAATCTATTTCATTGGAAGGATTAAACAGAACAGCAGTCCTTTTCTCAAGCTGCTCAGTTCTTTCATAACAAATAAGGAGAGACTTGAGTGTGAATATAGACTTTTGTAATGCATATAAAGGGCCAGATTGTGGCTATTAAGCCATAGCCTGCACTGGAGGGGGTGAAGAAGGGTCTCATGCAATGGAAGCTCCTGAAGGAAATCTTGCTGACTCAGCCAGAATCCTCTGAGGGACTTCCTGGGAACAAATATTGGCTGTCCAGAAAAGCCACTTTGTAGTCGGTGCAGCAGTTGTCATCCATCCCTGTCCTGTTAAGGTGTCTTTGTGGAGCAGAGCAGGCCTATGGCCTGGTTTATTTTACCAGCTCTGTTCTCAGTGCAGTGTGTTAGGAATACAAACAGAAAAATCTGCCTGGCTGAAACAGGGGAAGTTCTTTGCACCTTCTCTCTCTCTCTCATTTGTGTATCACGAGTATTGCTACAGGCAGTGCAGCTCAGCCTGGTAGAACCGACTTTTAGGGTCCCCTGCACAACACCCTGCAACTTTTGCTGTAAACTGTCATTTTATACTGAGCAATTCCAAGAAGAAGGGCAGAATGAGCTGCCTACCAAGTTCAGCAGGAAATGATGGAGCCATCAGGAAAGGGTAGGAAGGGAGAAGAGACAAATCTCACTTGTCTGGGAAAGTTCCTGTCCTGTGCAGAACTAAGCAAGCAGGACCTGCTCCGCCCCCCACTTCCCCCACCTGTGTGGGCTTGCCTGGAAATTCCTCCCCACCATCATCACCCACTCACCGGCTCCAGCCTGCAGCATAGTCGGTTGTTGCTTTGCTTGCAGATCCCTCTGTACATCTGTGTAAATGTGGGCACAGCTGGGCTGAAATCCAAAGCTTGATCTATTGTCTTCTTTAAACAGTTGTGATTTTATATTTCTATGTTTGTATAGAGTGGGAATGATTTTATTTCACACTAAGAATACTGTTTGTAAGTATCAAAGCAGTGCAGTACAGAGACTCATTCTTTGTGAGGCTTTGAACATGGTGATATGGTTTCCTTTTCCTACTAATGTTTTCAGAAGTTTTTCTTCATGCCTACTAACCAAAATATGTCAGCAACTCTGCATAATAGTAAGTTGTAAATAACTGACTTACAGTCATCACACATTCACAGATTTTATAGTATAAAACACAGAGAAAACCTGTTCTGATGTAGTGATTTCTCCTTTCAGTTTGACGCAGGTGATCCGAAAGTTTGCAAAGCAACTGGATGAGTGGCTGAAAGTAGCTCTCCACGATTTACCAGAAAACCTACGAAATATCAAATTTGAATGTATGTATTGCCCAATCTCTCTCCTATTATCCTAGGATGTATATAGTGTTTATTGATTACAAATTAATTGGAAGTGAAACAAAACCTGTCAACATTATAAATCCTGCATTCACTTACAATCTCCACTTGTTCATGAGAACCAATTTCATTTAGTGAAACGAGGCACTGCTCAAAATGAGAAGAATTGCTTTTCCATTCTTGTGGATTCTGATAAGAAATTAATTTTGTTGATAGTAAGCAAACATTAGGGATGATATTAGGCAAAGAAAATTATTAAACAAACCTTTAGTCTAGCACAATTTGAATACAGCTTGAGGCCCTTACTCAAAAAAGTGCCAGAGTTAAAAATGAAGGAGATCAAATTACCCTGTCACCACAGGAAAGGGCACTAGTCCTTTTCAGACATGCTTTGTAGATGCCTGCAGTGCACATCACCTATTGATAAAGCCTGCTTTATTTCACGGCTCTCAATTCTTTGCCTTTCATGAGCACTAAATTCCACACCACAAAGTTAAAGCGAAAAAAAAAAACTAATTTAGGAGAAGGATTAACTATTTTGATCAGCATGGAAAATTAGGGGTATATTATATTGAGAACAGTCAGGATGTAAGTTGGAATAATTAATTTCAGCATTTTTTGCATTGTTTACTAATTTATTTTAAAAGTTACACAAAGTCAGAACTGAGAGTATGCTTTATTACATCTTTGTCAGTTCAAAAACATGGAGAATCTGCAACAGCAAAATGTCTTCTGATCTTATGGGGAGAGAGAAAGAGATGGACAATGCGCTTTCTAGTCATTCTCAATCTGTACTCTTTAACTGCCTCTGTGTACAGTACAGAGGGAAAACTTACTCTGTGGCCATGTCTAAGGCCTGTTTGGATAGACCTGCGAGTGTTTGGTGATTTTAGTATACGGAAAAACTTGAGTGCATCCTACCTTTTACAGGAGCCTCTGTTGCTTCTGCAATTGTTTCCTCATTAGAATTTGTGATAGTGTATGCAGCTAGTGAAGTAACTGCGAGCCTTGGTCATGTTCGTAGTTCCCAAGTCACAGATTTCAGACAAAAGATGCAGAATACAACATTTTAGAAATTCATTTTCCAAGTATGGGAAGTACCTTAATAGAAGCTCAATATCACTTGGAAAAAGCTAAAATAGGAGCAGAGGACTGGCAAGTACCTCCTGGGCCATCTTACCCCATAGCGTATTAGTACATCATGTAATCTCTTTCAGAAACTTTGATCAAATTCTACCTCAAACTGTATCAGATTTTAGCTCCTACTAGTCCAGTCAAAAGACTCCTCCAAAACTTGTTTCCATTAAGACTTAGCAACCTTTTCTAATTTTCACACATAATGTAGTCATCACTATTTTATGCCCACTTGTTCTCACACCAACATTTTTCTTTCTATTAAATAGTTCTTTCTGGTCTTCAGTTCCTTTGTATATCAAGAGAAAATTTGCTATGCTGAACAAGCAAAGCTTTTCAATTGTCCTCTACATTTCTGTTGTCATCTCATTATTCACAGCATCTATAAATCATTGCTTGTAATTGCCTCTGTAAAACTGATTGAGCATCCAGATTTAAGGTTTTAGTCAAGGTTTAAGCTAAGTTAAAATTGGGCTATTTGAATGAACTTTATGTAGCCACAATTGTATATAGGAAACTGGATATATTTTTGTGGTTCTTATTTTAATTTAGTATTTTCAGAAGTAATTTTCTTTATTTAGCACAGTATGTAAATATGTATCTCTTCTCTCCTGCAGTGTCCAGAAGATTCTCACAAATACTCCGACGACAGACATCACTTAATCATCTCTGCCAAGTAAATATTTCAGTTACCTAAGTTTGCTGAATGCTATTTTTACTGACTTTTCAAATAATTTTATGAATTCGCCTGCTGGACTTTACTCAAAGAGGAAGAGATCGTGCTAGCAGTTTGTCTCCAATATTTATTGTGACTATCTTTACAAAGTCAAAAAGCAATCAGCAAAAAAATGCTTTTCTAGACAACTGGCAACCCCTGATGATTACATTCAACAGGGTACTTTTATGAAACAAATTATTATTTGATTTGAAGAGATAGTTCATTTCCAGGAGATAAATGAGAGACATTCCACTGATTTCAGAGCAGTTTGTATTAGGCCTATTGCAAAGCAAGAAAAATTTCTATATGCCTGACAATAAATTCCAAGTCTAATTGTATATTGTAAATCAAATGCAAATTAGTAAAAAGTAAAACAGTTGAACCACTGGGGTTTTAAACAGAAATATCCTTGCAGCTGTACCAAGTGAATATAAAAACTACTCAAGTGTTTCTTTTTCACCAGTTAGTTTAGATCACAATTACCTACCAAAAAGTCATGACGTCAAATTCTGTGTAGTATAAAAAAGAGGATAATGCATTGAATTCATTAATGTTTCACCCATGTATTGGAGCAGACAGTTTGTTTTCCCTGTCACACGGAAAGCTCCACTTTTGGAAAGTGTATCCGACACCCCAGGTTAACCCTGTGAGTGGTGAAGCCACAGGAAGAAGCTCCGGGGGAAAAAACTCACTCCTGCAAGGACTTCTTTGTAGATTTCTTCCTCCATTATTTTAGTGGTGGAGGCAGAGATACCAGTGCTACCTTTCCCCAAACATGGTGGATCATCACTGAACTTTGGAGGTCCACAGGGCTTCAGAGGAAATCAAGATACAGAGAGTCTACAACCTTCTGCATCAGACCTGGGATCAAACAGTTTGCTTACATGAAGGACTCTTCAAATGCATCATTTCCTTGGGGAAGCTGATAACTGTAGTGTGGGTTATCATCTCTGCTTAACTTACAGAGATCTGGTGTACGTTATATGACCATGACCTTGTGTCAATTCCTTTCCTCTCAGCCTATCCTCCCCATTATCAACAGCAGACCCCTGTCTCAATCAGCCAAGAAGCAGATCTAATGTGGAGGCAAACAAGCTTTAACTTTTTCATGTGGCTGAGGGAAGAATGAGAGTCTTCATAGTTTGGGAGAGGAGAGGGTGCAAACCTGAGTGGGGTTTGTTTGGTTTTGTCCAGATTTTTCTTGTTGCTTTTTGGTTTTAAACTGAAGCTGGTCAAGAAAACCAACAGAGCTGTCAGAGATTGAGGAGTCTACCAACAGCACCACCAGATTAGGGTTGTTCATCTGGGTTTGGAGTGGATGCAATTAAAATACTTGCAGTTGATTAAAGCAGGCAAAATAACTTGGGAGTTCTCTGTGGTTAGAGGGCCCTGTGATGTCCATAGGACATCAAGCTGGTAGGTGGGGAGCCAGGAGGAGTATCAACTTAGTGAGCCTAGCTAAGGAAGCGTAAAAGGGGATAAAGCCTATTTTTTTAACTTAATAAACCATGAACTAATGAATGGATTGGATTGGATTACAGGCATCAAGAACGGTGATCCACAGTGCAGACATCACATTTCAAATGCTGGAGGACTGGAGGAATGTGGATCTGAATAGCATTACCAAACAAACCCTCTATACTATGGAGGACTCACGGGAGGAACACAGAAAGCTCATCATACAATGTAAGAGCAGAACCCTAAAATAAAGACAGGTGAACTTGGTTTCCTGCTGGAAATGAAGCTCAGTGAAAATAACACTGGTTTTGCAGCCATTGGTTTGCCTGGAGGCTTAAGATAAATATAGAGACATTTATTGAAATGTAAGGCAAAAACCTGTCAAGGTCTTATGTTTTGAGGCATAAATCTGGGTACTCTTCCATTAACGAGTTTATTTCTAGTATCCAGAACAGCCAATGGCACAAAATTGCACCCAAATTCAGGAGGATTTTTTTCCATGAACCTAAGCAAACTAAATCTGTGAGTTAAGCATTGAATCTGATAAAGTCCAATCTCTCCTGCTGTAGAATTGCAGGAGAGTTGTCTTTTGAATGGCTCTGACACTAAAGTGGCTGTGAATTTGCATCCCTTGTAAACTTCTATTTATAAAAAGCTCCATTTGAGATGTTTTCATAAACAAGATCATTTGATAGGGTAAGCTTTCACCCTGAACTTCTATGAGAAAATAGAAGTCCCATACCAAGCAAGCTCATTGGCTAATTTAGATATTCTGCCTAGTATAGTGAAGGGCATGAATGGAAAAGTGACTTTGGAGGTGTTGGCAAATTGCTTTTAGAGTCAAAGATCTTTTGCAAATACAAAATTTAACTTGCATTGTCCAGCAAGTGCGCATGCTTGTAAGCTTAGGTGTAACCATAAGCGCACTGAGTTTGTTCCTCTGAGGCACCAGAGGTGACCAGCTTTGCCTTTAGCATCATCCACAACCTCACTTC
This sequence comes from Sagittarius serpentarius, assembly GCA_034782735.1. Taxonomy (NCBI): domain Eukaryota; kingdom Metazoa; phylum Chordata; class Aves; order Accipitriformes; family Sagittariidae; genus Sagittarius; species Sagittarius serpentarius. Next base: position 24,186,988 of record JAVKLA010000024.1, read on the forward strand.
CCTGTAAACCCACTTGTTGTGTTGCCATCTCTCTCTTGAGGAGGACTGGTCATCTTTTATCCAGAACCAGCTTTAATGGGGAGCAACCCAGGCAACCACTTGTGGGAGCCCTGCAAGGGTAGGTTTGCTAGTGGGGTAACTGTTTCAGTGAGTGGCTGGGAAGAGGAGGGGTGACACCTTCACATGTACCCTGGACCCTGCAAGGTTGACTTTGGCACTCGTCCCACTATGTGAACACTAGAAGTCTTCTCCCCAGTTTAGGGACGGACCTTGCATTCTCACTTAGCTGTGTTTTCCAGCAAGAGGTGCTTGGTAATCTTTCCTTTCCTTCTTAACTCTTGATTCATTTCCTGACATGGCCCTCTTCCCTTTTGAGGCGATAGAAACTTGACGTGGCAGCAGGGGAGGTAGCATATAGTGAGACTGGAGTCCAGAAGCTGGGTGCATCCTTCTGTCATCTGTTATGTTTTCAATATCTACCCAACATCCTCCCACTGGCCAAAAAAGAGAGTTCTCAAAGTTATAATCCCTAGTAGCAGCAACAGTTTTGGCTCTCATTCAGAAAGTCCTTACTGTTTAGGAAAGCTTTTCATATATGTGCTAACTATTTAAATACAAGCTTAAGCATAATAAAATCAAATGGAATTTTCCTGAATGCTAATGATTGGAACACATTTTTCCATATTTTAGGCCCGTATAGTCTAATAAGCAATTGCTCAGAAATGGTAACCTACTATATATGTTCATCATGAGACAGGATTCCACTGAGATGTGTAGATACGCATAGAGATTATTCTAGAACTTAGGTATTTTTTCCCCCATCTTTGATGTTTGTTCTACTTGGCCAAAGTTCTTTTCAAAGATCACACTCTGTATGACTCATATGACATGGAGTTAAGGCCTGCTTTCACATTCTTGGTATTAATAATCAAGAAAGTACAATTTCTGGCTACTGTAACTGGAAAAAAATGTTTATAAGCCTATAAGCAAGCTTAGAGACAAACAGAGAAAAATCACTGGGTATAAGATAACCTCCTTCCTGCTCTGCTATGGTAGCTGTCTCTGGCATGATTTCTTCTTTATTTCCTCTTTCTCAGATCATGTTGAGGTATTTTTAATAGTCACTAAAGGCTAAACAGTTACTTTTCGCAAATAGGTCATTGTACACAGTTGCATTGCACCAGCAGCAAAGCAGGCAACTGATTTGTTTTTCCGCTCTTGCTCCCCTCTTTGCACAGCATATGAATTACTTCATCTGTTGTATCAGGCAGTTTTTGTCCAGCCAGATACTCAGGTAAGGAGACAACATTTAGATTTCTCTGTGATCCTGTTCTGAATAAAGGGAGGTTGCCCATTCAATAAAACAATGAAACAAGATAAGCGTGGCCCAGACATCATTATTTCCCTTCTTCCCCAACTAATGTTTCTGACCATCCAGCCTTTGCAAGTCTATGTTAAACAAAGGTACCGTCAGGTGCGAAGCAAATGCATTCCCGCTCATCTTCCTGATCCAACTTAAGAGACCAGGGAGCTTGTTCTTTGCATTATTGTCAGATAGCCTCTCTGGCTCACTTCTCTGGCTATCATCTCTAAGCTTTGCCTCCTTCACCTCTGTCACTATCTTTCCTATAGTGGGAAATTCCTTTCTGCTGTTATTTATAATTAAACATAAATGGAAATGCATAGCACATTGAGATCATCCTGTAACACAGTATGTAGAAAGCATCTTTCTTCTTGACTTACTGGGTCTTTTATTTTAGCTGAGTTGAAGAATAGTTTCTTAAGGTGTCAAAGCACATGATTCTTTGTCTTCCAGCCATTGATTCTCATAAACAAACTAGAGATTTGCAGTTTTAAGAGACGCAGTCGAATGACTTGATTGTTTTTACTTTCTGTATTAAAATATGAATATGTGTACTTGGGAGAAGTTAAAAAGTATACAGGTTGCTTTTGGAAACTCTTCTCGATAAATTAAGTATAACATTTGTGCATTAGCAGCAATTTGTTTTGAAGAAGTAGAAGTTTATGGAAATCCTTTGTGTGTGTGTCTGGCATTGCAAATAATAGATGATTTGCAGCAGTTAAATCATGTTTTTGCAAATAAAGCATTATACAGATGAGAGCCCTATCAACAATACTCATCCACTTGGTGCTTAGAAGATTCTTTATGCATTTCTAAATCAATTTCATGCATGACCTTTTTTCATCACCAGGGTCAAGGCCTAACTTTGCACTCTTCGTAGAGAACACCATAAATGTTTCACTTCCGGGCTCACCAGACAGCTGAAGCTTAAATCAAAAGATTAATTTTAAACAATAGGTTCTGATTTGCTCACATTAAAATACCACTTCCAGTGACTCCGTCACTTTCAGTAGAAACAAGCAAACTTATTGGGTCAGCACCAAGAAAGATATATTTGTTGTAGCTGAGCAATCTATTATAAAAACCACAGCAAACTTGTGATGTTATTGACAGCTTTTTGTGATTTGTTTCTCTTTTGTTCAAAACGGAATCCAAGTACTGAGGTGGGCTATTTTTTCTTTGTCTGCCAGTGTATCAGGAGTTTGATCACCTTCTGGAAGAGCAGTCCCCCATTGAGTCGTACATCGAGTGGCTGGATTCCATGGTGGACAGATGTGTTGTAAAGGTTAGTAAGCAGGAGTAAAGACCTGAGTCACTGATGGGCATTATGAGCTGTATTCTGGTCATAGATTTTTAGCAAAAATAGACACCAAAAAAAAAAAAAAAAGCCAGGCATATCATAATAAATGTAAAGCAGCAGTGGGAAAAGATCTCACCAGTTTTCATGGAGAACTGCTCACAGTCAGGATTCTGCTTTATTCTGCTCTTGTCTATTCTATCCCAGAAGATATTCAAGAATGGAACAGGGCTGAGATTTCCAATCAAATCAATATTTCAGGGATATGGAGACATGAGTTCAGAGTCATCCTAATGACATAGTGCAAATAAATCATAATCTAGTCTGGCCTTTTAAGATTTTAATGAAAAGGATATTTAGGCTAGTTAATTCATTTATTTACATTCAAATGTAAGGATGAAAGTCTAGATTACTGTTCAGTCAAGGACAAATTTATGTTGCCTTTTGAGCTGATCTGAGATACCAAGGACTTGTATTTTATTTTAATTTAAGTGCATACAGAAACCTACTAACAAATCTTTAAAAAACATTTTCAGAAGTGATCAGGCATCACCATATTTTACATAGAGTATGAAACTATATGACTGACTATTTTAACTTCTGTCACTAACTATACGTTGTATTAGGTTGTTCTATTAGAATTTCAAGTCTTCATTTCAGTTGTTAGAGCTAAGTAAAAAAAAAAATGCTGCCTCTCTTGCAAAAGATCAATACAGAAAACAACAGATACTTCCCCAGATTACTCGAAATACTGTGATTGTTTTGGGGAACTTTTCTTTCAGTCTGTGGAATGCAATTTGAAATTCAGACCGTAACTGTTAATTTTCGTGAAGAACTTGACATGAATTTTATTAGCTGATTGGATGAACCTAATTCTTTAACTCACATATGGCTATAGTAAATACATTTTTGAAGAGTTGATGCCTAAAGTATGCTTTCTGGAAAGTATTTTTCCTAGTAAAATGACTATGTGAATTCACAAAAATAAAACCATGAAGGAACAAAAAAATTTGTATTCAACAGTACACTGTAATTGAAATATTAATATAATTTTCATTGTAGATCAAGCATTCTTGATTATAAGTTGCTTCCTTCACTAGGAAGCAAGAATGAATATGTAAGTAATTAGGTTAAGATGAAGATCAGAGCAATTTTTTGGCAGTCCTTTCATCATTTATAAAGGATATTCAGTCTTGGTGTTGAATAATACTTTATGATTGCCTCTTTCTGAAGGTTGTATATGGTTACAATGTGGTTTTCTGTGTAAGGTTGTTTTTGATTTGGGGATATTTTTTTTTTTCATTTTTAGTGCATATTTTAACGTGAAGGTAATGGTAAGTAGTTTTTCAGTATAAAAAAAGGAGACACATATGTGCATCATTCAGCTGTATCAGGTGGTAGAAATAAAAGTTTCTCCATGACAGATATATCTGTTTTCTTGCAGGTGGCTGCCAAGAGACAAGGCTCTTTGAAGAAAGTAGCTCAGCAGTTCCTCCTGATGTGGTCCTGTTTTGGCACTCGAGTGATTCGGGACATGACTTTGCACAGTGCACCCAGCTTTGGTACTTTGATTTTGTTGTAATAATTGCATGCCACAGTAAAAAAAAAAATAATCTGTATCCTGGCTTGTAATGTACAGTTTAAGTGAAAACATAACCAGTTTTCACATGTCCTGGGCTCTACTAAAAAAGGAGCTGGAGCTATTAACATTTGGAAATAATGCTCAGACAGATGTCTGTCTTCAAGATCTAGGGGAGATGGAAACATTACTACTTTCTTCTGTTTGTTGTTAGCCAGTAGCTGGAGTTATCAGTCACAGGTCAGCTGGAGGAGAGGATTGCAGGAACATTCCCTAATGCAATTCAGTGCAAAGTGAGCCCAGTTACCCAAATGACTCTGACCATGTGTTATGCTAAGAGAGATGACTTTGCGCTGAAGTGGATGAAAAGCTCTCCAGTGAACCACTTTGCCAGCTCTGCTTTTAAAGGACATCGCATTTTAAACTAGTCTTTGCAAAATGAGCGTGTTTCTATACCCTGGACAGATTCTCTTCCATTCTCTTAGAATTCATTCAGGATGGAAAAATAGACCTTTACTTTTTAAATGAAAAACCATGTTGCTTTTCTACACAGTTTCAAAAGGGGCTTTATCTTGAATCCTGGGATACAAACAGTTCAGATTAAAATCAGTTAAAAGCAGGAATGATTGAAAATGGACTGCTGTGTCAAGGGTGTGAACATTCACAGTTCCTCAGGACCAGATTTTGCATGAGGGATGTTTTTTATAAATGCACATTTTTCCAAATATGTTAGTAGAAGATTAATAATGAATGAATTTATGAAGGCACAGCATTGAACAACTGCAAGGTTTTCTGCCAGCTGAGCTTTGATGTCCTTTATGCTATTAGAACCATCTAATAGCATAAATTCAGATACCATCAGAGATAGGCACAATATGATCTGTATTTATATTTTAATCTGAAAATACTTTTGGTGGTTTCCCATTGTAAAGAGTTCCAAACAGGTATTAATGAGTCACCATTAGACATCAGGGCAGTGAGCATCCCTAAGATGATCACAATTTCCATCTGATAGCTTGTGTTTTCAGCACCAGTATCCTGGTCACATTTATTTTCCACCTCCTCTAGGGCTCACTTTCTCCTTGAGTCACTGCAGCTTTTCTTTGGTCGTGGGCATAAAAGTAGCTGATACTGCTTAACAGTATCCTTTCCCTCGGTGTTCAAAAATCCCTTTGCATGACTGTTGAATAAATGCTAAATTTTGTTTTCTACCACTTTGGGTTGCTACGCTTCTCTCCGCAGACATACTCCAGACCTGTGAAACACACTGGTGCCCGACAAATGAAAAAACATCCTGCATTAGTGCAGTGTCGAGGTTCACTGTTACAAGTCATGAAATGCTGACATTAAACTGCCCCTAAGGATACATTACTGCTACTGAATTGCACATTACAACATTACTTTTTTTTCCTGTTCAGGGTATATTTAGAACCTAATCAAGCATTCTCTGTTTCAGAACATCAATCACCAAAACATCTTTAACCAAACAGGGATTCCCCACATAGATATTAGACCTCCAGTTGTCTAGACAGTCTGTACAGTGATCCTCAGCTGTGATTTCTTACTTATTAACAGAAACATTTATGAACTTGCCATGTAGCGAATAAATGAGAAGATTGAGAATTATTTGTTGGTTTGAGTTTGGGACCCACTACAGTATAATACATCAGATCTACCAAAATAACTTACCTGCTGTCTCTGTTATAAATTTGGCTATTGAATTTCTCATTTTTGAGAAATTTAACTGCTCAGCTAAGTTGGTAGGGTTTGGGGTTTTTTTTGTATTTTTAGTTCACTAAGTATATCTGTGTGTACAAATGCATGATTCTCAATCTTACATAGACACACACCTTTGAACATGAATTTGATACATTTATATGTAACCACAGTCAGGGAAAGAATGTACTGGTCATAGCCAATGTGTTATGTGGTGTTATAATTAGAACTGGATCAATAACTGCTTTTCAATTTGGTAGCCAAAGCAAGAATTAAAAAAAAAAAATCATCATTGTGCATCATTGTGAGATAGTTTGGGATTTTCATCAAATTCAGAACTCTTTATTTTTAAAAAAGTAAAATCAAAGATAATTCTTTTATATCTGCCACATTTTGGTGCTTAGGCCACAGTTGCCTGCCTCAGCAGTCTTGAAGCAGTGTTAATCACTGCCAGAACAAGATCTCTAACCAAAGGGCTAGAGGATTTGTCCTGTGGGAGGATTTTCTCATCTTTTCTGTTGAAACTCTCACTTTTTACAAACCAGGTAACCATTTGTTGAGCTGTGGAGGTCTGCAGCCTGCTAGGCGGCTTCTCTCCTGGGAGGTGATGTGACGAGAGTTGGTTCAGTCCCTTTTCCAACTCTTATTTATACAGGGTAGATTTTTCCCTGCTCAGGCGCAACTCCAGTGGAGGCAGGAGGAGATCTGAGCCTTCAGGTTTTCAAAGGGGAGAATGATACCCAAACCATATTCTCATCCTATCAGGCAGAAGCCTGGGCTACCCGTACCTTGTTTCCCCCAAAATGTCCCAAATGTTATTTAGTCACGGACACAAATTTATAATAATTTGTATTAATGATGCTACTCTTTCACTGCAAGGCCATTTGACACATTGTTCATGAATTAAGAGTTGAGCAAGTTCCAAAAGAATAACCTCTGAATGTAAACAGCTCAGAGCTAGATGACAGAAACTTCTGCACTTATTTTTAGGCAGTTCCTTCCAGCTTTTCAGAATAATGTATTTAAGTGAGTTCTGTGGAAAGAAACAAAGACTGATTTACTGTTCTAAATATTTACAACTATATACCTTTGTTCTCAACTTATCTAAGTTTTGCATTTTTACTGCACTGGAAACAGTTTCAGTGGATGGATTTTTAATTATTTTTTCCACCTCAAGCAATATATATGCTCAGATGCTCACAGTGTAATTTTTTTTAAGTAAAATAATGTGTAAAATGATGGAATCTTTACTATACACAGGAAGGTATATTTTTATCTTTGAAATATATGACACAGAAATCTGATTGGAGGAATACCTGCCACTGGACTGGCTAGCACAGACATTTGATTCTGCAAATCTTTTAAGCATGGTGGCGTGGGCAGGTTGAAACAATCCCTGGTAGAAAAAAGCTCCTCTCTCTTGCACTCCCTCTCCCTCTCCCTTTTTCTCTCTGCCTGCCTCCTTCCCTCCCTCCCTCCTTCCTGACTGTGCATATCAAAGGCACAGTTGGTGGCAGTGTTTGGGTAATGCATCCAGTCTATAAAGTAACTAATTAGTAATAGAAGCTCCATGATTTTCTGCAGGTCTGGAAATCTCACTGTTGTTTTGCTACTTACACATAATATCTGTATCTGTTAATAGCTGCTGATACTTACTGTACATTAGCTGGGTAATCACTGCCATGATTTCTGTTAACTCCTGAAAATTAGAGCCAAATGCTATTTATTATTGTAACTACAGTCTCCTGAATGACTTCTTACCTCTTCCTAAAGAAGTGTATGGTTTGCCAGCCACAGTTGGGTGTCTTTCAGTACTTAGATATACTTGAAAGAACCAAATAGTTTCACGTGAAAAACAGTAGCTTGCAAACACAGAATAAATTACTGTACATTGTGCTGAATAGCTATTCACTGTGTAGCTGAAATGCGTGCCCTGACATTGGTTTCACTCTATAGCTTACATTTCATTTGACTCATTTAAAAATGTAAAAATATTGCATTCATTCAGTACCAACAACTTGTCTAGTGTCTTTCACACAAATTCTGGGCTCAAAAACTCTATACAGTGTTTAAAAATACACAGTGGGAGAAATAATAGGAGAGGAAGAGAGAAATTCAAAAGAGTGACAAGGGCACCAGAGTGTTTTTAAATGCTGCATTCAGTATTGCCAACCTCAAGTCTTCAAAATAAATCATTAGACCCCCCAAAAAACAAAGACACTTTTTAAAAGTAGCAAATCTTATTTTTTTGTCATTTGCTTGCTCGCATTTTAGTGTTTAAGGTTTGCACTTCCAAACATTTTTATGAAACTACAAGCAACTTTCCTTACATTTATTTTTTTTTAAATTAAAGCTGAGCAAGGAATTTGATGGGAAACACTACCCTGAGCTTTATACCACCAAGTGAAGTTTGCCAGCATTTAGGCCTGTTTTTCTTACTTGGAAATACTTATCAGTAATAACTGCACTAAAGTCAACAGAAGCTTTCCACTGAAAAACTGTAGTCAGAAGAGTGAGCATTTTGTGGAGGTTCTTGATAATCTTGTTTTCCACTGGGGAAATCCTAGGTCAGTAACAAGGTGATCAGCCATGTTTGCTGTCTTTATTGTACTGCTAAATTGAATAGGATTTTATTTAAGACAACTTTGAGCCCAAAAGATTCCTAAAACCAAATTCTCTGCAGTCGTTAAGTGAAGATCTCCACTATTTACCCTTGCAAGGCTGGGCAAACTTGTTACCATTTTAATTTGCATAGACACATGAAACAAATGAAAAACTGAATGCTTCAGGTTCACCAACAGCTGAAGATTTCCTCCCCACAGCAAAGGTGTTGCAATCATGTATGTCCTTTTTCTGTGCTGCCTTGCCCAAGAACACAAAGGCACATGTTCACCTCCCAGCGTGTATGCTCAGCTTGTATCACTGACAACAGAAGCCATGCAGGCGTGGAGTGAGAGGATGAAACACAAAGACCATCCAGGTCACAAAGAAGAAGAATGTGCTCAGAGTTGCTTTGAAAGCTGAATTGCCAGCTAGAATTGTGTAAGGATATAGGGTCTTTCAAACCACTTCTTCTGCCCTTCAACAGTATGTTTGAGTACAGAAGTTGGAGTAGGGGTAGTTATGCTTTGTTGTGGTAAAAGCTAGTATCCCAAGATAGACCTAACTTTCCTGTGAAGAAACCAATCATGAAAATTGGTTGAATTTGAAACTTGTTGCATCTTTTTCCCATGGAAATGTTTTTCCTCAAAATGTAGTAATGGAATTTCTGAAGGAACACATCTAGATGAGGCTTTTATTTTTTTTGTCTGGCAGTAGTTGATCTCTGTTTCCCTCTCAGCTGGTGATCTTTCTCTGGTTTAAGCCAGCTGCTGGACTGGCTATAATTTTAACCTGACTGCATTTGCAGTTGCCAGAGTTATTTAATGGCTTATATGAACATGCTTTAATATTCCATGCAAGTCTAAATAAACATAGGAGCTTTAAAAAAAAAAACAAAAAAACCGTTGTATGATCAAATCCTGTCTGGAGCTATTACAGGTACTCTGTGTCATTGCATGGAGTCTATTGTATAAACTGACCAAACTTTGTCTTGATAATTGTCAGTCTTCCCCTCCAGATGAATGTTATTCCTTTCAGGAGGACACTACACAATGTCTCAGCTCTGATGCTTTGCTCCTCTAATTTTCCCCTGAAATACATCTATGTTCTCGTCTTACACATCTATTTTTGTGGCTATGTGTGCTCTAGGGCAAACATTTCTTCACCATCCCTGACATCTATCCTTCTTTATAAATTATGGGAAGCAACTCACTTCCTTTCTGCAAAATGAAGCCAGCCATGCATTTTTAGTCATTTAAAATCTATTATCCATTCCCTGCATCCTCCTGGTAATCCTCTCCATACCAGTTTCAACTTGTACTAATTTTTCTTGAACATGGGTGACAAGAGTTATATGCAATATTCTAAGTGAGGTTTCACCAGTGCCTTGTGCAATAGCATTAATACTTCTCTTTCTACAGAGGCAGTATATAAATCAGAGGATGATATAAATCTCTAAGGGCAGAATTTCTTACAGCATGCTATCAAATTTCATTGCCATTACTCTAGTCCATAGCATCACCCAGTCCTTCCTTCTAACAACATCTCCATCTGTACTCAGATCTTGTTTGAGGATTTGTGGCAGATAGCTATCCATATAATCTCCTTTTACTATTAATTTTCAAACTGCTTTTTGACTCCATCCCCTGCATTTTCTTTTGTCCATACTCTTCCCTTAAGTCCTTTAGTCCTGTAGCCCTTAAATTTTTCACATTCCTGTCATGGCAGTTAAGAGAGAGTATCTATGGCATCTTCAGAGGTAAGCACAGAAACAGGCCAAATGTTCTGTTGATATGACTCAAACCGATGATTAAGAAAAGATAATGTAGTAGGAGAAGTATGACAGAGAAAAGCTTTGGCACAAGTCTTTCCATTTAAGACATCCACAATTGCTGCTAATGCCTTTATGTTTGGCAGTTAATGGATGTCTCATCCAGTCCAGGCAATGCACTGGAGATACACCATCAGGAGAGCTGGAAGATTGTTTCTACCTTCCTATTGATAGTTTCTCATTTCTTTGTCCAATGACACAGGTAGCTCAGAAAATTCATACCAGGACCTGTCACTAAGGCAGCCAATTCTACTTCTGATGAACTTATATGTGGTCCTTTAGATAAAAGGAAACAATTCCACTGTAGTGTAATTGTCTAAATGGTTCAGTGCTAATGCAGGAGAAGAAAAATCCATCAAGTCCCATCTCTCAGCTAGGCAGCCTCCTTGCACCCTAACCCACAATAACTGGTTGTAGAAGCCTGTATAAATCCAGGAGTGAACAGTTTGCTAGTCCCCTGTTTTACTTTGGCCTCTCTTACCCTGAGTAAGAGAGATACTCCAGTGACAGCAGTATATGGAGGCAGTCTTACTCAGTTCTATTTGTGTTGAATACCGTAATCATTGGTTTAATGAGTGTATTGAGACAGTCAATGGCTTTTTTGTTTGTTCACTTTATTACCAGGCTCTTTTCACCTTATTCACTTGATGTTTGATGACTATGTATTATACCTGCTAGAATCACTCCATTGTCAGGAGAGAGCTAATGAGCTAATGAGGGCAATGAAAGGAGAAGGAAGCACAGGTGAGTTTGTTCTTTTATTCATCTTTTGTAGTTTTATTCCACTGTATTCACTGTTTCCTATGTTAGGACATTCCTGTATCGTCATCTAACCCAGTGAGGCTTATCTAGGAGCAAAGTGGGTTTCAGTTCCATCATGATTTGAAGTAAGTCATTTGTGAGAGGGGCATCCCTGGTTAATCCATTCTGAGAGAGGCCTGCCTGGACTGATGTAACTCTGGGTGTCTGAACCCCATTCCTAAGCACACACTCGGTGTTTCAGTAAGAGGTTTTTGTACTGAGTCTTTTAACTCAGTCTGTCTAAGCCACAGTTGTATTTCAGTGAACCTGGTCTTGAGTCTCTCACCTTCGTTTAACACTAAATAAATTCACTTATATTAATGGATTTTACCAGTCTGAGAGAGAGAGAGGGGAGAATTGAGCAAAGACAAAACCCAAAGCTATTGTTTCGGGTCTGCTTATGTTCTAAGTCCTGTGCAGAAGGAAATTCTGAGTCCTGCTCCGCCCACTCTGCACCGACTCTCCAGAACAGCAGTGAAAAAAGGTCGCCTTTAGTCTCTCTGCTCAGGGCAGTCCCTTGTAATGAGGGATCCTCAGTGATCTACCTTCCTTGCATCTCCCATTAATTTTGGCAAGTTAAACCCCTCTGTCACCTTTGGGAAGTTCCACTCTTCATTTTAGCTCTGGCTTAATTTGTCACCCTGTAGATTTATGGGAAGAAGAACATTTCAGTGATTAGGGTAATATCTTCTATATGTTGAAAGACCTGGATTTAATTTATTGCCCTGCCATAGCCTGTTGGTTTTTTCACACACAAGTTGCTATCCCTGCTTTAGCAGCTAGAGCTATCCAGAGTGTCATCCTCTTTAGTCAGTGAAGAAAGAAGGTCATGGCCAAAAGCCACCTGAATCCCCTGGAGATTTCTGTTTCTTTCCAATATCTCTAGAATGAGTAGGAGTACTTTACTCAGACTGGACTCCTAATGTTAGGTACCTAATAGAGTATTACAGGATATAAACCTTATGCTGTCTGTGCATGAGTTTCCTATCTATACAACAGGAAAAACAGCACTTTCCTTTAAGAAAGGAAGGTACACTGACGGTTGTAATGCTGAATGTTATAGAAGTACTCTTTCAGAGATTTGTGATTCCTGCTATGCGTTTCTTGAAATCCAGCCTACAGAACTGCTTGCATGAATTTTTTTAGTTTCTCAGTGTTCCTTGAGTCTGCCTTTAACTATGTATGACAATCTTTCTCTCATCCTGCAGCAGAACTACGAGAAGAAATTATTCTGAGTGAACCAGCTCCTCCAACTCCCTCCCCAGTGCCGTTCTCCCCAGCTAAATCTGCCACCTCAGTGGAAGTGCCCTCTGCCCCCTCGCCTGTCAGCAATCAGTCCCCAGAGTACGGTGTCATAGCAGCTACAACAGGTAGGTAGGCTGATGGCAGCTGGATCTGCCTGAAGATAGCTTTTGCACTTAGTCACCTGAAATTGAGCCTGAGAACACGATATGCTGGCTTTCAAGAGATGAGAAGCCTTCCCAAACAGCAATCTGTTTAAAGTATCAGTTATGCCTTCTCACTGTATCCAAAACATGATGTGCAATCTAACAGGATAAAGATCTGATGTTTGGAGTCCAAAGGCCTAACAGGAGATCCCAGACCTCAGCGTATCAGTATCTTTTCAGTAGCTGAGGCCTTCAGAAGAGCAGACCTGTCACTTTATTTCTAAATGGTTTTAAAAATCAGTCCAATTTTCCGTATTTCTAGCAATGCCCCAAAAGAATTATTTATGAATATAGCACTTCTGAGCATCTTCAGTGACTTTAAGGGCAATCAGTCTCTCTGAAAAATTTTATATACTTGAAGGAAATGTGCCAGATATTTTAAGGTTTAGTGAGGTTTTCAAAATACTGAACCACTAGTGGTTCAGGAATTCCCAGTGGGTAAAATGGGAATTGGGTATCTTTCAACGTATTTAAGACCCAAATATGTTTAAACAGCTGTGCAAGTTTCTCTTGGGAATGTTTTACACTTTGTTGATAACTTTCATCTTTCAGTGTCAGAGACTAGGAATTACATGTCTGAAGCCTATTTTCAGTTGCATACTCTATTATGGCAACTCATGAGGTAGTTGTATTCTGGTGGGCCCACAGACTAAAAAATCTGTGCTTAAAGATATTCAACTTCTGGGCAGGATTGTCAGAAAACAGTAGGCACGAAACTGGCTTCTTGTTTGTTCTGTATAAATGGGCAACCATCCTCTGTGCTCTAATCTAAAACTCACTCATTACCTTTTGGATGTGGGCAGGACAGTCTGTCTGTATGATCAAAAGACAGTTTTTTCTTAACTCATGGAAAAAAAAGGCAGAAATGTGAATGACTTTCAGAAGGCGTTCCAGGCAGTGAAATTCCAGCTTTGCTGCTCCTCAGTGAAATGGGTGTATAATCAGAATGTGGAAACTATCAGTTCTGTGACGTACTAGAAAAGTTACAAAACCTTCTTGAAAGAATGTCAGAAAGTGATGATTTACCACACTGGAGAATTTGGCAGTGGCTAAAGGACTAATAAATCTTCCTGACAAATGTTTTTCATGTTTTCAAAGGCGCCACAGGGAAGCACAGTGCATAGTCGTGGTAGAAAGAGATTTAAGAACATTTGTCCCTACATCGAAATGTAAGGTTTTCTCGCTGTTGGAGCCTACACCCTATTTAAGAGGGAAATAGAATGGTATTACCCCCAGAACAGTTAGAAAAGAGACACATGATTCCTAGATGTGGCAGGTGAGCACGCTGCTTTGGATCAGACAGTGCTGGAGGTGGGGTATGTGTTTGGGTCTGGGAACGCTATTTTGTGGGTAACTTGCTCTGTAGACCTTGTGGCCCAATGGGATCATTGTGATGTTACAACCAGAATTTAGTATGATGCAGAACTGTACCCAGAAGTAAAAGACTGAAAAGTAGGGAACTGTGTGCTCTCCAGTGGCATTGATGGGAACGGAGATTTGATGGACTTGTGTTTAGGCTGCAGAGACTGTTACTCTATGTGACTATCATAACTATTAACCCAAAGCTTATTCCACATTTATATAATAGCCTATTTGTCAGCTATCTGGGCTTCCACCTTCAGCTTACTTGACTTAGGTACTTGACTTAGGTGCAGATCTGGGCAGGCCTGGGAACTGCACGGATCTTACATATCCCTCCTGAATCCCACCAGTAATGCAAGGGAATGGACTCACACGAACATTACAAATGCAATTCCTTTTTGTTTTCTTGTTGTTTTTTTGTTTTATTATAGTCTGTTTTATTCTCTCACTCTCTAATTTTTTATGTCTTGGTAAGGCCAAGGTCGGCTAGTTTGAAGTCTCAAGCCAGAAACAGGATCATTTGGGAACAGTGGTTGAAGGACTTACTCCCACAGTACAGACAGTAGAACTTGACGTATTTATTCCCATAGCAGAACTTCTTAGGCAAGAAAGCTATTTCTGATTATTTTAGCTCTCTGGTTTTTCCAGCTTTTCATTTTTAGGTTGTTTTAAAAACTTCTGTTGAATTGTGTTTTATTCTTACGGCCTGGTGCAGTCTCACTTTTGCAAATGTGAAAATCATTTTTGCCTAGCACAAGCCAAATGTGTTAATGCAAGTAGTGGTGTGGTTAAGATTAAATGTAAGTATGTGGCTATTTCCTGGTCTTAATTTGGGCAATTAGTAATACCTCCATTTCCCATGTTCGTCATGTAGATGAACTGATCACCTTTTTAGTTTGCTAACCATTACACCATGGAATGCAGGGTTCATTCACATAAAGTAATACAAAATAACAACTATGTTTCAGCTATCAGAAATTGCTATACTTTAAAATAGGAGTGCTGAAGATGTATTACATATAATCAAAGTATTCCGTATACAGATTTGTGGCATTAATGTATAGAATATTTTGGGACAGGAACCTCTGTTCTGGAGAGATATATTTAAAGTACACTCTATTGATTTTTTTATGTGTCTTTTATGAGGTAAATGTAAAACTGCAAATGCTTACAAATCTTGAGAACTAGTTCCATTCGTTACTGCTAGCTCTCAGTTCCCCAATTTAAGGCATCATTAACTCTTTCTTGCTTGTGGCATTAGCAATAAAAGTTAACTATTAAACTTGCATTTTAACTTTTTTGCCTTGAGTCAGTGGTCAGCACAAAACATGCAAATTAAACTGTTGCAATTACATGATACTGAGCAAAAGAAAGGTAAATTCTACATATAGCATTCTGTGGTAGAACATCTGGCATCACTCAGCTAACATTTTATTTAAAAATTTTTGTTAAGTTACTAGACATTTAAAAGGATAATTAGTCTCCATCCTTTCTAAATCACAAAGGCCAGATTAATGATTGTTCAAACTGCAACAATATTGTAATAGAAGTGATAGCTATATGGCTGACTATGCTATTCTCTCTTAAAACCCCTCTTAAAGCTGTGATTACTCATTTGCCAATGCAATGGTATTTAGACAACCTGAAATGAACTCTATGCAGTCTACTGTTTAGTTTCAAGAGATGTATGTGTGAAATAATTCTTCAGGTCAGCAATGGTCATGTAACGTCACTGTTCTTCCAAGTCTAGGCTAGGTATTAATGTTCTGTGAATCTGGCACAGGAGGTACTTGCACAGAGCTACCAGCTCTCGTATTTGTGTGTGTGAGTACAACAAATTTCTGTTTTTTTCTTAAAGCTTCAGCTCCTGGACTCATGAATATATGAGAACAACAGCTCTTGTTGCACAATCAGTTTAATTTTCACAGCTACAGAGTGTAAAAGTCAAAGGTTCCAATTTCAAAAGGCAATTCTCCCCTTCCAAATGGAAGGGTTTGTGTTTTTACTAAAGCTGATAGTTAAGATAATCTCTTCGCTGTGTGGGGGCAGAATGGGGGTCTGACTCCAGATTTCTGATTGCTTGAGGTACAGTACTGCTTACTATCAGACATAATACACAGTGCTGTGAGTGTCTTGCTTGTACCTGGGTGGTCATTTACTTCAGCATAAAGTAAATACAAAATGCAGCATCATGAAGCAACTTTTGTTTCTTTCTGCACTGGTGTACATGATGGCACCAATGACAACAGGGCTGTTGTTGGTCCAATAGCAGTTCCATTTATATTTGGCTCTCCTACAGGTCAGATGGCCTCTTGGTTAGTATCCTCAAAATCAAATTTTTCATTAAAGAGAAAAGAAAAAGGAGTGATAATAAATGAGCTTCCCTATTTTAATCAAACCCTGCATGTTCAGAACACAAAGCAGAGCACAATGTTGCTCAATCACTATTGTTTTTGCTTATTTCAGAAAGCAGTTCAGTCGGGTTCAGTCATATCTAAAAGAGACTTCATCTCCTGGAGTTCAATTCTGCAGCCAGCTGAGGAAATTAATCATATAGGGCTGGGACATAGGCAGGTATTATAAAGCTAACTATGAAAAACTTTCAGACTTACCTCATTCCTCCTTTTGCACCCACCACAATGTTGGCAGTATCCTAGCTGACCCAATGTATACATACACACATCTGCAAATCTGTTGTCTTCTATCCTTCCTCTCTGCCTTTGTGACTGGGTCACTGAAAATAATGGCATCCCTTCCACAAAAGCAAAGAGAAGTGAGGCAACTGTAGATTCCCAAAAACATCCTGAAAAAAATAATTTGAACAGCTTTCTGTCACTGTAAATCCAGAGTAAAAGCCAGCATACATTTGTTTCTAAACCATAATCTCCCAAAGAAAGTGAGTATTTCCTAGAGCAGCTGTGTGAAGTACTATCCTGTAGTACTGGGGACAATTCTTGGTTAGGAAAATTAAACAAAGATATTCACAACTCTTCCAGTGCAAGACCTAGTCTCTCTATTTATTTGTGTTGTCTGGACAGGCACAAAGCGTGTTATACCCTAAACATTTTTTTAAAAATTGAACTGAGGTAGCTGCCAGTTAGACTTGAATGCCAGGAGTGGCCAAATCCTCTCATCCAAGGACTCTGACTTCCCACAGGGAACACATGACACAACTTCTTCTCCTGGACTGACTCATTTTCCTCAGACTGAGATAAGATCCCTAATATTTTTCAAAAAAAGAAAAGGAAGCTGCTACAGTGGCTGGGGGCAGTCAAATTAACCATATTTGGTAAAATGCAAAGGATCTTTTGGCCCTGTTATTACTGCTTCATGTTAGAGCTAGGAAGGTCATGAGATTTTTGGCTTAATGGTGTCATGGTTTAACCCCAGCCAGCAACTAAGCCCCACGCAGCTGCTCACTTGCTTCCCCCCAACCCAGTGGGATGGGAGAGAGAATTGGGAAATAAAAGTAAAACTCGTGGGTTGAGATAAGAACAGCTTAATAGAACAGAAAGGAAGAAAATAATAACAATAATAATAACAATAATAAAATTACAATAATAATAATAAAAGGATTGGAATATACAGAACAGGTGATGCACAATGCAATTGCTCACCACTCGCCGACCGATGCCCAGTTAGTTCCCGAGCAGTGACCCGCCCCTCCCGCCAACTCCCTCCAGTTTATATACTGGGCATGACGTCCCATGGTGTGGAATACCCCGTTGGCCAGTTGGGGTCAGCTGTCCTGGCTGTGTCCCCTCCCAACTTTCCTGTGCCCCTCC
>JAVKLA010000024.1:24204854-24229006 GCA_034782735.1 Sagittarius serpentarius
TCAGGGTGTTATCAACATTCTTCTCATACTAACCCAAAACACAGCGCTGTACCAGCTACTAGAAAGAAAATTAACTCCATCCCAGCTGAAACCAGGACAAATTTTATTTGGCCCATTTTATTCTTGGAAAAACTAAAATCAAGTCAAAGTAAAACTTTTGGCTTTATGGTGAATTTAAAAAGTGAAAAAGTGAAAAAACCCAGTAATGTTACCTAAAAATAAGTATTTTGGTTTTTTCACCATTGCTGTTGTCCTTTTCTTTCTTTTCTCTTTGTTTTTGCCTTTGGAATTTAGTCCTATTTTGAAAAAAAGTTTCAAATTTTCTTTTGGAAAATAACACTAGGAAAATAAGTTGACCTTTTGAAACTGAAATGTTTCACCAAAACACTCTGCAGACAAGTTGTTGATATTTTCAAAACAGTTTCTCTCTTGTTTTCACACGAAGCTATTTGATGACTGCATAAGTAGTTTTGGCCCCTTCGAGGTAAACTGTATTTTCTAGTGAAGGTAGGCTTCCTTAAACACTTTTCCTCAACTCGAAGAAGCATGATTGTTCATAGCCACAGCAGCACTGATGTGCTAGCTCAAATGTGTATGCCTCCTCTTTTGCCTCAGGGATCTCAATGGTCCTCTTCAATGGGAGGACATGAAAGAATGAAAATTCAAGAGTTGGTGACAGAAAATGCAGGCATGTGAAAACAAGCCTAGCACAAATATCCTTGGTTGTAACACATCCAAGGATGTCTCTACTGTAAAAGCACCGAATCACACTCTGCTGGAGTATTTCATGCTGGACTTACCTCACGAAGCTCAGAATGCCTTGGTTCACACCCAGAATTAAACATTTCCCATTTCAAAAACTTATTTGTCCGATTTTGCCAAATAAAATCACACACCCCTGAAGAAAATTATGCTCATCTGAGATAGATAGGCTTTTCATTCCCCAAAGCCATGGAGCGGACACAGACCTGGTAATACAATCGCTTCCCCCTCTGAATTAGGCCCTTTCATACTACAGGAAGTCCTAGAATCCACACTGAAAAAAACAAGTCACCTCCTGCAATTCCTTTTAGCTACTGAAAAAGAGTCAAGAGTGCCCAAAGCCCCCCAAACTAGTGTTCGCATTGGGTTAAATTCAGTGTTCTGGTCCTCATTTGCAGGGTAATCTCAGCCAGTATGGTCATGACCTCCAGCAAGAGCTATGTTATACTGGAACAATGGATCTGTCAGCCTCCTGAGTGAAAGGGGTGTGTGCAAAGGACAAAGGTTTCTCAGCAGCTGGCTCATGAATCTGGAGTTCCTGCCTGGAAGGGATCAGGATGATTAAAAAACTCAGCACCTTCCAAGCAAAATGGAAAACCCACTTCTTTGCTTTGCTCTTCCCACAAATGCTCTACATGAAAAAATAAATTAAGTCCAGTCCCTGCCGCCTCGAAAGAAGAAAGAAACATTATTTGCGGGAAGAAAACGGCTAGGCTATTTCTGTCTATATATTTGTTATAATTTGGAGATCTGCTACTGTGCTGCTACTACAAAGGCTGGTACCTAGTTGGGTGGAACAGATACAAACTACAAAAGGATTCAAGAAATTTATTTGTGTAACACCCATCTTTTTCTAATCCTTTATTGTTCTGATCATACTTCCTGCCACAGTCCAGGCATGATCAGCCTCAGAGCTAAAGAGGCCAGCAGCCCAACCCGTGTGAGAGAGACCTCAGGGTTTGGTGCATTATGCCTGAGAAATATTAGCACTGGTGTTCCTCCACTTCTAAGTCTTATCCCAGTTTTTCTGAAAAGTGATAGCCTCAAATTACAATCCTGCACTGAAAGTTCACAGTCTGAGCTATTCCAGATACATCTCTTACCTCTAGATCTTTGCACACTCCTGCTGATCTCTTTGTACTTTTATTTATGCCTCAGACATAACTGTTTTGTTCACTTTGGTTGATGCTGTTTCCGTTATCAGTGCCTATTAGGTTGCTTTCCTGTAACCATCTCGAAGCACAACACTGCTATAAATGACAGCCCTTGTTAGCTGTATTCCTTTAACGCTTGTTTGTCTGCAGGAGCTATGCAATCCTATACGTGGTCACTCACCTACACTGTGACAACAGCTGCTGGGTCACCTGCTGAGAATTCCCAACAGCTGCCCTGCATGAGAAATCCCCATGTACCTTCATCATCCGTCACACACCGGATACCTGTTTATCCTCACAGAGAAGAACATGGGTAAGTCACTTCCCAGTATCTTGGGGTTTTTTTATGGTTTTTGTTTTAACTTATGCTTAGGATTTTTTTTTGGAAATGCAGTGAAATCTGTTTCTTGATGTAGTAAGTCTGTATTGCAAAGATGCTGGTATCATTATTATTTGTTGTACGATTATTTTATGTCTCAGTTTTATAATCTCATTTAATTCTATTTAAAAACACAGTAGGCTTGGAGAATATTTTATAAAAGCCAATTTCTTCTCTGATCCATGTTTTCCTGTGCCATGTTCTTTCCCACAGGCATACTGGAGTAAGTCCAGAAAAGGGCCACTTAGATGATTACAGGACTGCAGCATCTGTCATACAAAGAGGGGCTGAGAGAGCTGAGATTGCTTATCACCAGGCAGAGAAGGGTCAGGGTCGGTCTTATCAATGTCTATAAATACCTGGTGGAGGATGTAGAGAAGATGGAGACAGTTTCTTCTCAGTGGTATTTAGTGACAGGACGAGAGGCAATGGGCACAAATACAAATACAAGAAATTCTGCTTAAACGTGAACAAAAAACTTGTTTCACTGTAAGTGTGATCAAACACTGGAACAGGTTGCCCAGAAGGACTATGGAGTCTCGATCCTTGCTGATATACAAACCCCCTCTGGACACGATCCTGGGGAGCCTGCTCTAGCAGACCCTGCTTTCAGCAGGGGGGGTTAGACTAGACAATCTCCACAGGTCCCTTCCAACCTCAGTGATTCAATGATTCTATGACTACTGTTAGACCTGCAAATAAAAAATGTACAAAGTTTGGAGAAACAGCCACATTTTCGCCATAATAGTCTAATCCCATCTCCATCACCAAAATTTGCTCAAGGCTCTCAATTAAAATAATCATGGTAGAAATTTATGTAATGTTATGGGATCTTGGAAAACTTCAGAAACTCAAACTAAGTCTCTCAGTGCTGTTTTCATCAAGCAACACTCCTGTGCCATCCTCGTTTGAGCGAGTGTATAACTCACAGATATCCGTAACTAGAAAGAAACAATCACAAAATAATCAATGGAGAAGGGCCAGGCACATAGCAAGATCAGCGAATACTCAGATGCAGACATGCAAGAGGTTCAAAAGACTTCACTGATTTCCTCAGTCTCATTGCATACTCATTAACCTTGCAGAAGTGCTCTCCCAGTGTGGAAGACTGTATACTGTTTTGAAGGGTTACAGTAGATTAATTTGAACCCTGCATCTCCTTCCCTCTTGGATGTGGTTAGGTTTGGATTTCTGTTTGAATGTCACTGCTAAGGCCTTACTGGAAAGACCTGGATATGGAGATATAGAACATCTCTCTTGTCCAGCAGTATGGTTGCTTGGTGGAGGCAGAAATAGGGCAGCACGGAGGTTCAGGAGCTAAAAGGATGCAAGAACTGGAACAGACCACAGTAAGGCAGTGTATATATAAATATCTATATTTGTATACATGTGAGAATTCATTGTTCCTAAAGGAATCTCTTGTCTCTGGTAGGTGATTTGAGGAAACTTTGTAATCTAGGTGAATCAACTTTTCTGAAAAGCTACGAAGAATTCTATAAGCTGACTTCTTTTGCCATTTGGTTTTATGTGTGACACCTGGATAGAAACATTTTGGTGATGCTTCTAAACATTTCAGTGACATCTCCCTTTTTGTGTGCAATTGACTTTGTAAGCTCATAGGGATAGGGCCGCTGTCAATCTACGTTTATATGGCTTCTGTCACAAAGATTTCCTGATCTCATTTGCCCTCTATACAGTACTATTAAAATTTCTTGATTCATTACAATTTGTACTTATTTTGGCTCTACAGCAAAATCAACATATTGGTATTTCAGTTTTTATATGATTTGAGTCTAACGTGACAGGCTATAGAGACATGTTCCCAAAGAAATGTCTGCAGGGAAATCCAGTGACCTCACCCATGATGTTTCAAAGCACAAAACTCATATAGTTCTTATGGAAGTTACAGTCACAGATTCAAGACAGAGCTTGTTTAAAAGCATTAAGAACCGTATCTTTGGAGAGGAAAAGAAAAAATAAGAGACCTTGTATGCAAGATTCAAACAGATGGCTGCCCTGGAAAGAAAGAAAGAGAGAAGATCAAAGGCTGCACTAAGATTTCAAGGTTTCTGAAGAGGCGAGAAATGGAGTAAGCAGCTGCTGTAACCACAAAGACTGAGCCTCACTCCCATGCAGAGGGCCCAGCAGAGAACATAAGCAGGATGGAGGCCAGGAGCCATTCCCCTGCTGCATTTCCCACCAAATGCAGACTCTTAGCCACCCAGCATACCTGAAAGTTTCCCAACAGCAGTTCTGCTGGGGTTCCTACCAACCTGGCACACTAAAGATGTTCCTCTGTGAAATATAAAGGCTCCAAACTATCTTGAGATAGAAAGAGAATACCTGAAAGATCAGAGCGCTTTATACCACAATATTCCACAATGTAAAGACATTTAAGAACTGAAGCCTTGGAACAATATAAAGCCCTAGTAGATCCCAAGAGAGAACTGGATATAGACTGTTATAGACTGAAATATAGACTGTTGGATTGATTTGTACAAATACTTTATTTGTGCTTCTGGCCAGTTATAGAAAATAAAATGCAAGTTCAATGATAAAAACTGCTCCCTCTAAAATAAAAATTGATTAAGGCCAAATGCACATTACCAGAAATGAAGAAAGGGCTACATGGTCTGTTCCCCATTATTAAAACAAGCCTTGTAGCCAGCAACACTAGCACAGATTTGTGAAACTGGAGAAGAGCACAAGGTCCATAATCTTCTCTAGCTCACTCCAGTAAATCTTCTAAATCCACAGTGGTACTGTACACATGTGTAGAGTCTCAGGAAGATCTGTGGTATTAATAGAAGAAAATATCCTTATATAGAATTGGAATTTCCCTTGTTCCAACTTGTGTCTGTTGCCTCTCACCCTGTTACTGCACACCTCTGAGAAGAGTTCAGCTCTAGCTGGTGTATACCCTCCTGTCAGATAGTTGTAAATCATGCCTTTGCCTCTCTTCTTAAGGCTGGACAAACCCAGTTCTCTTCCTTTAAGTCATGTCCTTCAGTCCCTCATCTGTCTTAATGGCCCTCCACTAGACTTGCTCCAGTATGTCAATGTCCTATTTCCAGTGGAGAGACAAAACCAGGACACAGTACTCCAGATGTGGTCTCCCAAGTGCCAAATAGAGAAGGATAATCAGTTCTTTAGGCCTGCTGTCCACACTCCTGCTAATACAGCCCAGTATGTTGTTGGTCTTCGTTATTGCATGGGCATGCTGGTGACTCATGTTCAACTTTTTGTTCACCACAACTTGTGGGCAATTTTCAGCAAAGCTGCTTTCTCTCCAAATGGCCCCAACCTGTACCACTGCAGGAGTTACGACATTGCAGATGCAGGTCTTTGCATTATTCTCCGTAGTACCACCCGACCATTCTTTCTGGATCGTAGCTGGTAGACTTCAGAGTAACTGCCAGTTCCTATCTGGACTTCCCCAGAGGCATACCGTCTGTGTATTGTCCCCACTACTCAATGACTATAGATGTGGTTCAGCAATCACTGTAAGACATGGTACTTGGCAGAAGAGATTTTGTTGTGAAAGGTACACTTTCTTCTTAGAGACATGTAGGGTTCCTCAGTCAAGCGCTTTCAGACAGGCAGGAACATACTAGTCTGGAAAGAGCATGGCCATCTCCTTCTCATGTCCTCAGTGCTCTCTCTCCTGAAGTTGAAGAGAGACAGAGGCTTCCTGGACCAAAAATACACAATGCAGATTGGGATAAGAAACTTTATAACTCCATGCTCAAGTGAATTAAATATTATAGCCAAAAGTGATGAGTGTTTGAATGAAAGAGACAAGATCAATAGCTTCCAGACTAGGACATAGCACCTCTAATGACTAGTGAAAGCACGAAGTGCAAACACTGCCTTACAGGACTTGGCTTTGTTTGGGAGTCCAAGGGCACCCCAGACTACAGGAGGGACTAGATAGGCAAGCACCTTCTTCAAGCAGAGAAGGCTGCACTGTGAAATGCCAGGCTTACGCAGATCTTACAGATCTTGCTTACCGGTCTATCGTGTTGGAGGAATTAAAACACAAGGTGTCTGCCTACCGCAGTGTGAAACAGCTCCATGACACAGCCATTCCTCTCTACTCTTCACAGAGATATTATCAAACTGCATCGTGAATACCAGCTTGTCTGAGGTGGATTAGGGAAACCACTCATATTTACAGCTAAGCGCAAGTGAATATAAGAATGAGAGCTCAGCATTGAACAATGAAGACGGACATAGGGCCTTATGTCCTGAAAATGTTTTTGGAGGGGGGTCTCTGCTCTCATTTTGAAGCTACCGGTTTGGCTGGTGTAAGGCACGATGTGGCGTCTCTGGAATACCATCATAAAATCAAAAGAATAGTGGAAGTATAAACTCTACCCCGTATAAAAATGACATTGAAATTTCCAGAAAAAGTCTGTACAAATAACTGTCTTCCCTTTCCCACAATGGATTGGTTACCCTGTTTGTTTATTTATCATGACTTGTGTTTCATTTCAATAGCATATATTTTAAGAGCCTTTAAGCTTCAGTGCTGAATTAACATCAAATGTTGACATGGCTACATGAAGATGGGGAGGTTGCAGAAAGTGGCATGCATCTTCTGCTAGTGGATGGCCCAAATAATGGTGGCCAACAAACACTGACCCTGCAGTTTCTTATAGCTAAGGAAACTGCTCCCTCCTTTACCCCTGGCTGTTCCTAGACAAAGGGTTGGGATAAAAAAAGACAGTAGGCAGGTTCTCCAACCTCAAATCCCACTCTATTCTTGAGTCAGCAGTGCTAAAGCTGTGTGTTGTATGCTTCAGATGGAAATTAGTATGTCTCTCTCCCTCCCAAAAAAGGGACATCTGACCGCAGTGCAAGGAGGTAGCTGAACTCCACAGTGTAGTTCTTTAAGTCAAAGCTTACCATACTTCCTCAGCCTGGGTAGCAATTTACTAGGAACATGGCAATAAAATAATAATAAAAGGGGAAGACACAAATGAGACTGCAATGTAAAATTAGAAACCTGCTGAGACTATTTGTTGTTGTGTTGAACACATCGTTTCACTAAGTGGCATCTGCTTCCCAGCTGAGCTGGGAAATCTCTTTTTTTAAAAGGTTATTTAAAATATCATTCTCCTATGCAAGAAAGTGCAACTGTATATCTCAAAAGTTATTAGTGGCAATACAATTATTATGCACACTAAATAGTGTTTTTAAATGGATTTTAGATACACAGGAAGTTACAACTATGGTAGCTATAGCAACCAGCATCCCCATCCAATGCAGAGTCAGTATCCATCCTTACCACATGACACTGCTATTTCTGGACCACTTCACTACTCAGCTTACCACAGAAGCTCTTCGCAGGTAAGTTGGATTTATTACTTGACAAAGCTTGCTATAATGTTTTAATTAAAGTTTTGCTTGTAAATGTCTTATCAGCACGTTGACTGTCTGAATCAATAAGCTGTCATCAGTGCAGTCACTGATGGTCCCTGATTTTTTTCTTTTCTAATATTACCTAGATATCTTTTCATTCTGGTGGAGATTCTTTTATCAGAAGTAGCTTTAGATTGTACTAAACTCTAAAATCCAACAGTCTGGATCATAGAAAGTGTTTCTGTGTTAAGGAGTAGCTGAAACAATAATGAATATAATTAGTTGTATGTTACTTTTGTGTTGGGAACAGGAACAGATTCCTAACAAGAAATAAAAGTCTTTTCATGTAGTTGAAAGCAGATGCAGAGACTATAATGAATTCTTCTGGGGACTTTGCTTTTGAGAATCTGTATGTTTAGGAATTTGCAGAAGATGTGAGTTCTGAATACAGTTTGAATAGCTTCAGAATGCCATTGCAAAGAGGTTCTGTTTAATCTGTATGCCATAGTCTCCTACTATAATGCTGAGAAATTATGTCAGTAACTATTTCAGGACTATTTCAATTCACAAAACTGACCCAGTAGAAACCAGCACAGATTAAGTGGGAAGATGATATTTGGCAACAGTTCAAAAGTCATGCCACTGTAGGAGGGGTGACTTAAAATTGGCTCACCAATTTTCTTTACTCTCTCTTATACTTTACTGCAGAAAACCCACGAGTGATGGTTCTGAAATGGTCTGTAGGGTCATGAATCTGTATGTAAAATGGAGAATTAGGCTTTTCCCATTTAGAATTGCTATCACCTGCACAAGGAGTTTCTTTCTACCCTCTGACAACTGTCTTTGTCACACTGACACAGCCTAAGTTAAGCAAGATGTAAATAAAGCAAAGCAAGATGTAAATAAAGCAAAGCAAGATCAATACATTCGTAGTTTATTCATGTCCTGGTTAACATAGTAACATACATTAAAATCATGCAAATATTTTTCATACTGTAGTAGGCTGTCTCTAAAAGTGCAGTTGTCAGATCATTTTTTCCTTTCTTGCTAGCCCTTGAACTGTCCTGAACACACATGAAGAACAGCTGCACTTTAATGATCACACTTAAGAGAAAAATGATTTCAACTTGTAATTAGTATGTTCTTTCTCATGCTGCTTGTAAACTGAGATGGAATCTCACAGCAGGATGCAGCTAACAAAACCCTATCAATGCGCTCATTCTGTATTGAAAAAGCTGCAAACTGAAACTCTGCTTTCAAAAATAATCTAAAAGTCTTGAACGATTTTAGTATGGAATTTGCTGACATTCTTTTCAAAGCTAAGTGAGCTTCATGCCTGCCCTGATGATAAGTCCTTTCTTAGCTACGTTCAACCAAAAAAAGTTCAAAACGTACTGTTGCCTGCAAAGCCTAATAAGATGTTAGGGAACTACTCTTTTTTTCTAGCGGACTTCCTAGGGGGAACACGGTGCAAGAAGTTGCAGTAGGACTCATGACATTGATAAACCAAAATACAGGAAGCCAAATTTGCAATGAATATATAAACAGCTGCCTCTATACTGAAACCAGAGGAGATACAATGTGTATGGCTGTGGAAATATAATCAGTTGAGAAGAGGAGGCATTGACCATAACTCTTCAAAAGAACTCTTTGTCATAATCTACATTCAGTCCAGCTTTAGCTAATATTCTATCATGCTCTTCAGGATAATGTCTAGGGAGTAACTCCTGAGAAAAAATCTGTGTGGGGGGTAAGTTCTCCTCTACAAACACAAAATCAGAGAGACTCCTTGTCCCAGACAGGGGTCTGAGCCCAAACAGGTGACATGTAAAAGAGGTGGGGTTTAGGCTGCGCTTACAAATTACTTTTTTGGTCTCAAAGAACACCATGTCCAACCTTTTCATGTGGAAGAGAGCAACATACTCCAGGTTTTATCAGGTCTGTTATTTTGTGGCTATTTTCCATCCCAGAGCAATGTACCTAAAGAAAAACAGAGAGTTCTGCTTGATTTTTTGTTCATTTGAACTTTAAGATGTATCATTGCACAGATATGATTTACAGACCATCAACAAAAAAAGTGGAACTGGAGCAAAGGGGATAGAGGGAATAACTTTTATTTTGTGGAAGTGGGGAATTGAACAGCTGGGAAAGGGGAAGGGAATGAGTGTCCCTTTAAATTGTATTTGCCAACATGTAACATGTTGATCCCAACCTGACAATACAATGATGGTTGCGTTGTATTAATTTTAGGATGTCTGCTGTGGTTTTGTCATTGGAATCCTTACAGTGGGGCTGTGCTGGGCAAGAAGTCACACAGCTGTAGATCTTGTACTATGTACAGCTCTTCAAAAGTGCAGGTGGGGATCCCAAGCCAAGCCTATCTCACTGACCAGTGGCAACCCCATGTTAGTGAGAAGCTTTGGATAATTTAAATCCCCCAGTGTTGGAGGAAATGAGACAGCGGTTGTTGCTAAGGCTGATGCCGCTGAAGTACCACGTGTCACAGCTGCATGCTCATTCACACCCCGTTCCGTAACAGACTGGTGAGAGCCCTTCAGGTTATTGTTATCTCCCATCTCTGAGACAGCCTTGGAGCTTACCTTGGCTCACAGAGGAATGTGGTGTCTCGTGACTTCGGGCTAAATAGACATTTTGATAAGTAGCTCATAGTTTCAGAAAGATGAGTGACTCTCAGATGGACAAGAAGGCAAAAAAATGGAGGAGGCGGCTTGTAAAAAACTTTATAGAGGAGTAAATGTTATGCTGAAGTAATATCTGCAGCTACTAACCCAGCAGAAGCCTAAAACTGGCTCCTTCTGGCAGTGTAGGCTGACTAATTCCCACTGATGGCTAAGAGTCTTTTTGTTGACAGGCACAGTCTGTTCAAACCTTGGTCTTAATCAGAATTTTTTTTTTTCTTTCATCAGCAGCTGTGAATAGTTCTCAGAACAGTTGCTTCCTTGTAACTCCAGGCCTGATTGCCCATTTCTTGACTTGGCTTACTGGCCAGGAGCCTGGCACACAAAAAAAGAAAAATGATCTGCAGTTTGATTTGTTACTACCTAATTCTCTAAGCCACAGTGCAGAAGTGCATACAATCCTATGATGCTACTCCATCATCATTCAGAAGGGGACTGCGTAATGTGTGTACATAAACACATCTATACTGACTTTATGTTTTGTCAGTTCTCTGCCTCTGCAGTTTTAGGTACCAGATACCAGGGCAGAAAATAGACAACAACTCTGTCTAAAAACCTCTGAGCGTTCCTATCAACCTATATCAAGGTTAGCAGAGAGGTACCCCCCTTCAAAGGTAACCCCTTCATAATGTCACCACCTAATCCAGCTCCACAATGTATGCTTGACTGGCTTTTGATCACAGCTTTTGTCTGCAAGTTTCACCCTGGTTGGACAGGTCTTGATCCTCTTTTGGGCTATCCGTAAATATTTCAATCCCCGTTACTCCACCTCTTCCTTAAACACAAAGTAATTCATGTTGCAGTAATTTTTCTTTGTAAATCACAAAGATAACACTTGTAGTAGGAAGAGTAATTAGAGAAATCTGCAGCAGTGTATATTTTTATATTTTAATATATCTGGTAACATATAAAGGTGCACATCATATGAATGTGCATCACTGTATATGCAGTACGAAAACTGGCAAACATATAATATATGTGTAAGTACTCTAATGCATGGCTGTAGTGAATCATATTGCAGGTCCATTTATCCAAGTTCTGTCTCCAGCAATGGCCAGAAACAAATGTGTGGAAGAAAAGTCTTAGAAATAGGGTAGGTAGAGAGCAGTCCTTTCACCAGCATAGCCATGCTGTGTTTGGCAAGAGCTGACCCAGGGACATCCTGAGTAGGAAGCAGCAGCTAGACTTCTGTATTTTGTAGCAAACCGCTCTCCATTACCCTGTCTTTGAGCTTTTTTGTTCTTTGAGCTTTTTTGTGCTTATAGACTTCTTAAGGATGGGTTGTATGAAACATATATTCTCTTGTTAATTTTAAGCCTGCTATCACATAATTGCATTGGGTGCCCTGTGTTTTTTGTGTGATGACGAATAGGGAATATTCATTCCCTATCTACCTGCTCTCGCCATAGACATAGATCTGCATCATTCCTCCCACCTCCTTCCTGTCATCTCTTTTCCAGACTTAAGGGTTATCATCCGTTTAGTTTCTCCTGTGATGGATGCTCTACACACAGGAGTTACCTAAGGAAT
Source organism: Sagittarius serpentarius (assembly GCA_034782735.1). Taxonomy (NCBI): domain Eukaryota; kingdom Metazoa; phylum Chordata; class Aves; order Accipitriformes; family Sagittariidae; genus Sagittarius; species Sagittarius serpentarius. Next base: position 24,216,743 of record JAVKLA010000024.1, read on the forward strand.
GTAAGTGCACTGCAGGGCAGGCCTAGTCTGGTGGGCACACGGACGTCCTGTTCTCTCAGTTGTGCTGAGCAGGGAACCTGCTGGAGCTGCAGCTCCCCCCCAGCCTTTCTGTGCAAACCTGATCTCAGAGCAGGTAGGAGGGATTCAGTCAAGAAGCTGCCAGATCATCCACTTAGATCTGGGAAGCACTCCTAGATCCTGCGCTGCATACAACCTTATTTTACCTTTTCTTCCTTTGCTCTTCCAAGATGGAGTATCTGAGGTGGAGGTACTTAGCAGGGAGCCACAGAAGTGGCATAGCAGTGTTTCCCTTTTTGTTGCTTGCAGTGCAGTTCCCACGTTAAAGACAAGCATTTTTTTGCTGCTTTTAAGCTCTCTCCTGTTGTGCTCAGCATAGCCGGGGTCAGTTGTACCTGAGCCAGAGCTCTGTCCTCAAGAGGCACTAATCAGCTTCTGGGACTGGGAAGAGTACGTTTGTATCAGCAAGTGCTTGCGCTGCTGTTCTGTTGTGGTCAGATTTGGTTTATAAAGAGCATAGTTGACTTCCATGGTTTGGACAGAACAAACAAGCCTGGAAAATACAGCAGTAGTACAGTCTGCTCTTAAGTGGTAGGTTGGGTCTGTACCTCTCAGAGGCACAGAGCACAACATTGGGGCCAGAGTTAAAGGAGCTTTAAGCAATGTTCGTACTCTGACTCTCCTAAACTGCTCTGAGGACTGCGGTGGTCTTCCCAGAAGTGCCCTATGAGTTGCGGCACCAGTTAGTTTCTCTGTTCAATGTTGCATGCCGCAATTCTACCCAACCACATCTTTACTTCCCTTCATATGCCTCTACAGCAGGATTTACATAGAGGTGGTACTGGAAGAAAGTAGTAACTGGTTTTTGTTACGGTTGGCGAGACAAAGAAATCCTCTTCCAGAGAGAGCTCATGCTTTAGTGTCCATTCAAGTTGTTCTGGCCCATCTACATCACAAAAAAAAGAAAGGGAAAAGTTCTTGTCCCCCCAGCACATACACAGTATAAGCTCATGACTATAGCAATGCAGTAAGAATAATATGCCCTTCCCAATAACCAATCTGTCATCAAACAGCTAGTGATGACAGAAAGAAAAAAAATACTTTCCAAATCCCACCCATGCAACAAGAATCATTGTTCCTAACTGTATGGCTTCATAATGGACTTGAGATTGTTAGAACGTAACTGAAGTAATTATGTATTGAACGCAACAGGAAACAGATGTTTAACTTCTTTTTAAATAATTACAAATGGCATTTTCATAATGCTCCAAATGCCACTCCCAAAGTACCAAAAGCACTTAGATTGACTTGAAAGTTTCACCCAACCTATTTGACAGACTAATATTCAATAAGCTTCAAGTTGTAGAGGAAAGGATCAAATTACGAGTTATAAAGATGCAATCAATCAATAGTTTTGATTACGTCATTTTTTTGAGATTTTAAGCATATTTTTATGAAGTTAATTTATAGCCAGTTCTTCACAATTGCTATAATTTCTGGTATGAATTATTTGCAAGTCCTAAAGTAGTGGCTAACATACAACATTAACATAAAGCATTCTGCAAAAGTGTTGGCTAATGCAATGTAAAGCCAGAGCCACATTCATAAGGAAAATATTTTGCTGTTTGGACAGAGACACCTTTCACCTCCATGCATAATCAGTCAGTGAGTTGAGGATAAGAATAAAGAGATTATTCTCCATCCTCACACTGCAGGAACTCAGTCTTCACTTCATGGGAAGACATATTTAACTTTGCATTTTCTAAAATAATACTAAAAGAAATTGAATTAATTTTACATTTTTGGGCAAGGCCTTAACAATAATCTGCTCAAAGTCTCCTAGTCTTAAAGGGCTTCTTGTCTAGGTCTAATGGCAGCAGTAGCAGCAAGTGTGAGTTAACCCAGAAAATGGTAATTTCCTGTCAAGGGCCCTCCAACAAATGTCGCTTTTATATCTGGCAAGGCTCACTAGGCCCCAGTGTTTTGAGTTCAGCATGCTTAAGCACTCTTCATTAAACCGGATGTAGAGTGTGAAAGGTGATTCAGGCAGCATGGGCAGGCATCCGCCCAGATGGCTATGCTTTGGACACTCCAACAAGGCTGAATAGATGCTTCATTGGGTGAGTTAATAGTCAGGCAGGGGCCAATGAGTACTTTAAAAATATTGTCTTTCAATAGTCTCTTCACTGTGGGGAGAAAGAAGTCACTGACTCATTTGCGATTAGCTGACCTACCATTACAAAACTTTCCATCTTGCATTCAGTCATAACAGAATTTATTGTAAAATACTAGATATTTAGAGTCCATGTTATTTTCAAGCAATTACTCTTTTTACATTCATGACACATTCATAAACACAGCTGCATTGGGTGCGCTTGCTGAAAAGGAAAAGCAGCACGCTGTATCCTGTCCCCTCATGCACAGCCCTGCCTTCCTGGTACGCCTTAGCATGGCCTCTTGACTGCAGATAGGAGGAGGATTGTCCTTCCATCTCAGTGCATCCTGAAGTTCATTCTGGGAGCCAAGGTTTCATTCCCCCGCAGGCACAGGTTTTGTGGTTCCAAACTACCTAAAAGACATTATATGGATTCCCCACATAATGCCATGTACAACCAGGAGACCCACCACAATATTCCCACAGTTCGTTTCGTTCCTCTTGCTTATAGATGAAAGTTTTGCAGTCTACAAATTATCAAGTAGCAAATTATCCCGGCTGAAGCCAGGGCTTTCTCTTGGCTTTTGTACAGGGTATGACAGCAAGTAATTCCCCTGTTATAAGTCACAACCTCAGTTTCACAACCTCAAAGAAAAATTGCACTGAGTCAGGATGGCAAAGGATTCTGTTACGGTTAACAACAGAGTAGATCAGTTATCGCATTGGGAAGAAGACAAGAGAGAATCATTGGCATATTAGGGCAAAAGTCTAGAGATTAATGTTGTTGTAAGTGTATTCTTTAATACAAGAATCTACAGTGGCTTTGAGTATAGATCAGTCGGTAATAAAGGCAAAGGCCATGGTAACTGCGATCAAGTAAAACACTACTGAAGACAAAGAAGAATGTTTCTAGTTTGGCCTGCATCTTGCAGCTCCACAGGTGACATACAGAAAACAGAAAGTTAAAAATGGATTATTTGTGTGGTGTGTTTTTTTCCCAATGATCCATCCTGGTCCTGACTCCTACTATCTCAAAGCACTTTATACACAGTCATTAGTGGGACATTTGAGATCAGCCAGGAAAAACAACTTATGGATTTGACAGCTATGGAAAAGGGGCTTTTATTTAACTTGAGCCAACCTAACTAATGGATTACATCATGTAGCAGGAGGAAGAAAAAGCCATCATCTGAGGACGGCTCGTCTTCTGTCTTAAATATTTATCACGACGTCTGATAAATTCTTCTGGTGGCCGTAGACAGAGCACAGATGACTCACTTTTATTAGATGCCTGACTTTTTGATAACTAAATTGGGGTGATATTAATTCAACTCTGAAGCTATAGTGAATCACGAGACAACTTGTTTCCTCTGTATTCATTATGACAAGAGCTTTGTTCATGAAGATGTTGAGGTGAAGGCAGTCAGCAGGCACTAGCATGAAAATGACTTTTGTGCATTGCCAGTGCAGACCAGGAAAGCAGCATCCTCAGTCTATTAGGTAGTCTCCGAAACATTAAAAATATGAGAATTGTTCAACTTTTTCTGGAACCTCTTACGTTTATTTAGAATACTTGCAGGTTGGTTGTCTTTTGACAGAGTGCCCTGTCCTTAATTAATGAGTTAAAGGAGGGAAACATGACCTTAAATTCAAATCACCTCATTTAAAATTTCAGACCTTGAGTTTCATTGTTGCTGGGCACTGGCAGCTCTTATCTTCAGCAAAAGCTTCTGGAAAGCCAACAGGTCTGAAAACTTGATTCTTCTGCAAAGGAATATAAGGCTTTCTGCGGTCAGTGCCTAAGCTCCACCGAATTTTCCTGATGAAAAGCCTTTCTCTGGGGTGAAGATGGACATTTAGATGATCTTGTACAGATTTGTTGCCAGTGTTGCCAATACAGCTTATTCTGATAGCTGTATTAGCAGTACCTGTTGAAGTGTTGGTGTTCCAGCATGGTGCTGCCATTTACCAGCCTGTTTCAGCAGCTGATGGCACAGGTAAATCCACAGTCTCTGTGGCAAGGAGAAGTATATACTGAATAATGCATCGTACAGCTTTGGTGTCTTCCCTCTCATCTGCTAACTGGCCTGTCTCCTCAGGACACAGTGGAATATGCTACATCACTAATGACAGTATGTTGGTCAAAAATAGTCGTCTCTTTCTCCTCTCTAATTAGGAGTGGCCAGTGTGTGGCTTTTGAGCTGTCTGAGGCTTGTGAACAGTTTGAATACATTTGCCAAGGCAGGGCTGCCTTCTTGGCTGCAGTCTGAAGAGAGTCAGCAGAAACTCCTCATGGAGACATTGCTGTAATTGCCTTGGGGACCCGCTTATGCAACTGATTAACCCCAGCCCCATCCGGCAGTGGAGTAATGTAATGAGACCGTTTGGGAATCACTGCCATCTCCCTCCTAGGAACAGCTACGGCAGCTCTTCTCTCTGTGACTCTCCAAAATATGGGGAAGGGGTTTTACAGTCCTCAGCCATATAAAGTTTTGGTATGCAGCTTGCAAGGTTTGTAAGCGTCGGAAGAGGTGATAGTCCTACTTTGGTGACAGCTTTCTAGTTAAGGAAATACCACAGCATCAAACAACCCAAGATAATGACATTCTACATTATGACGCTTTTTGTAGAAAAGGTATAAAGGTATAAAACGTAGAAGCTCTGAAGATACATAGCTGGTCAAGGGGAACAGGGATCCTAACCACCTCTGCGATGCAGGAGGGCAAAACAGGGAGAGCCGTTTCTTAGGCACAGCACACAGATGATGTGCTCTTGTAAGATGGGCAGTAAGATAAAATACACGTTAAGCAAGCACTCGTAAGCACAGCTTACTTTCTGTTGCTGGGCAGCCTGTGGCTATAGAGGGCAAAAGCTGTTCTCTGTTTTCCTGCCTATCCTATCCTCAGCACATCTTCTCCTTAGTGGGAGGCATTTGTTGAACTTCTTTGATTTCTGGTTTCCAACTGTCACTGTGAACAGCTGGGGAATAGAGAGATTCCTCTTCTCCCTGCCTGTTTTCATAAGTTCTCCAATTAGCTGCTCGCCCTGAGGCCAGACCATACTATTTTTCTGCAGAAACTGGCAGGATGGCTTAAAAAGGGAAGGCACCTTTCCAGTAATAAAGATCCTTTTGCTCTCCTCCCTCAAAACTCAGTTGAGTAAGCAGGAGTCGGGACATTTTATACTCTGTTTTTTACCGAATTGCAAGTTTCCAAGTAAAAGCTGTGAGAAAGAGATTAGATTAATTAAATTTATTTTTCTGCTCCCTGATATACCTGCCAGTACCTAGCTCTTTGATAAATTAATTCAATATTTAAATGCAGTGACTGCTTTGCAAGACTTTCCCTGACACTTTGGTTTGACTGCAGGCACTAGTTATGTGATATTCCACATTCAGTATGTTACCTAGCTGTTGGAGGGCTGCTAATACATATGATTTTGGCTTTGTTAAACACGGAATTGTGATACCACCAGCCCTTATTTTAAAATGAAGTATGTGGTAGATAATTCCTCAATTTATTTTTCTTTGTTTTTATTGTAGTACCCTTTCAACAGCCCAACATCAAGAATGGAGCCCTGTTTGATGAGCAGTACTCCAAGGCTGCATCCCACACCAGTGACTCCTCGCTGGCCGGAGGTCCCGGCTGCAAACTCCTGCTACACGAGCCCATCCATGCACTCCACAAGATATGGAAATTCTAGTGACATGTACACCCCCTTGACTACGCGCAGAAATTCTGAATATGAGCACATGCAACACTTTCCCGGCTTTGCCTACATCAATGGGGAAGCCACCACAGGTTGGGCTAAATGAAATTGACTGGTATCTTCTAAGCCCATGTAATTAAAAGAGTTACAAAAACTTCATGTTATGTGGGACTTTTCATGGATGTTCTTCAAGGGAGGTGAAGATGGATAAGATCCTGGGCAGATAAATGTAGTTCATAACGTGGGCAGATTGCAGACCAGTATGACTGAATGTTCCTGTAGCCGAAAAAGATTTTTGTGCTGTTCTAGACCACTTTTTGGGCCAACCTGTGCCTTTTTTAATTATGGCATGTGGGCCAACCCTGTGTGATGTCAGTTTGAGTGAGCCATTCTTGCCCCTCCATCCTCCCCTTTATTGACAAATGTTAATGGGTCTTACAAAAAAAAGTGCTGGAACATGATCTATTTATAATTTGAGTTAAAGACAGGAAATTCACCCTTAGCAAAACTCTGTCATCTGTTCTTCTTTCAAGCTCTTAATGCATTCCTTAAAAAACATTCTGCCAAGTCATCACTTGTTCATATCAATTCCTCTGTCTGGCTCCTTGAAAGACATGTGTTGTTGTAGGTTTCAGTTTACACCTAACTTTGTATATTGATGCACCTTTCTGTTGATCCAGTAAGTTTGATCTTTACAAAAGAGAAGAAAAGACATGTAGCATTGAATTATACACTGCCTTAAGTTGACTATTGTTCTTATTATATATGTATTTGTGTTAAGTTTGCACAATCTGGAAAAATCTAACTTCTCTGGTCAGTAATGACAAGGTTAAGAAGGGACTTGGGGACTGGGAAGATTTTGGATTCAGAGCCACATATGTTAAATATGATGATATGAAGCAATTATGTAAAGAAAATGACAATGCAAACATGATTATTCATTTAATTACCTATTGACAGGTATGAAACTGTTCTCTCAATTCCTTCACGTGGTGATAATTCTATATACTTCTACAAAAGCAAAATTCAAAGCTGTGCCTTTGAACTTATTCTGTACTGTGTATGTGTGGAAGAATGTATTGTATTTTGGGGAGAATTTTTCTTAGACATTTTCTGTCAGATTTGTAGCTATTTGTGAGTTTTTGTTAGACTTTATTAACATAGCTTTTTCTTCTGTATTATAAAATGCACCAAGCAATTATGGTGGACCTATTACCCTATGGGTAAGAAATAAATAAATGGAAATATGACATCAGGCATTTTAGTAATTGTTTTGTAAATAAAATCTTTGATAGCACCCAGTGTGATGATAACCATGTTTATGCCTAAAATGGACATAAGTGTTATTTGTACAGTTGTGCAAGATATATGAGGGATTTTCACACTCAAATAAAGTTCTTGAAATTAAATACATGCCATTTAAGTTTACTTAAATACAGAAACTTCTACAAGCTGCAAACCTTCAAAAAATCCTGAATGGGACCATATATGTTTTTATCCAGCGAAGGACTTGAGAACATATATAACTCACAGCAAATGAGTAGTCCTACACCTGTGCTCGCAGCTACAAACTGCTCAAGGCTATGACTGGATAGATGACGCTGTATTGTTTGGTTTAAGCCCCGCTGCTGTCGCTCACCCAAGCCACTGTGTTCACTGAGGCAGGTAAGATGTGCTGTTTTCTTTACAGCACCTTGTAACAAACGTGTTGCCACTGGAATTCTGGAAATGGGAAAGTCATTTTTCCTTAGGTAAGTAAATGAAGTGGCAAAATTCTCAGACCTTGTATCTTTAACTAGTGGGTAAACTGGTGAGAGTTTGGGGTCTAAAGTAACTAGAGGAACACCTGGAAATCTGCAAGGGCTGAGGGAGGAAGGATGTTCCAGGCCAGGTCTGGCAAGCGTCCAGGCTCTCAAATATTCAGCCAAGGTCCTGGTGGGATTTTCAGAAACACATCAGGAGCCTATCTCCACCTTTAGGTACCTGATGAAAATCTTGTTTCCTGGGCTAGTGTCACAGACCTTCGGAAATTTTACCCCTCTCAGCTGGTGTTATTACCCAATATATTTTTACTCTTCGCTTTTATTAAGGACAGGGGAGATCAGGCTTAGGCTAACTCATCTATTTTATTCTTATTCAAGTCACCTTCAGGCAAAATTGTTTACACATGAAGAAAGTAAATCATGTGAGGAAGTTTTTTTAGTGGTCAGTCTTAGCAGCTGGAGTTTTGATGAGTTTGAGAACAAAATCCTCCTTTGCATTTTGTTATTGAAGATGATTAATTATCTGTTAATTATTAAGCATAGAAACATCTGCTTCATCGAGACTGTGAGAAATTAGTATGAGAAAGGCAGTGTCACTAAAATAGAAAAATCCACTTTCTCTTCTCCAACGAATTCCAGATCCCTGCATTGCATTGCATCTGACAAGAGCCCACTGTGATGGTAATTAATTATTGCTGGAACATTGATCAGTCTCTAGTTACCTGATGGACTGCTGCCCATGTCCTGCCATGGTCCCTCCGAGGACCAGATGCATCAGTGAGACGTTTGTGGGCAGGACTGACCAGTAACTCAAAGCTGGGTCTTTGGAAGGATCAGGATGGAGGTGAACCCCAACGCCACTCAAAGGAAGCCAGAAACACTTCCTACATTTTTTACAGGAACTTGTTAAACTAAATAAAGTCTAATCCCCATTGACTGAAAGAGAGGAGAAAATGAGACTATTTTAGTATACAAACTTGCCATATCCTTCAACATGTTTGAGGACAACTCAGTTACCCTGACTTGAAGAGCCCAGGGAGACTGTTCAGGAAGGAGGATGGATATTGGACACAGTGTCAGCCCCAGAAATAATAAAGACTTTCTGAGAGGAGAACTGCAACACCGTGTGCGAAGCCCTGGGAGAGGGAATTTTGACCAACAGCAGCACCATAAAGCTGCTCATAACAATCAGCCACAGAACATTGTCAGTCAGGCAGGGCTTTGAAAGTCCTTTGCAAAAGAACATCCACTGTCTGTCTGTCTTTTTTTTTTTTTAAATTCATTTAGAAACTTGTGTTCATGCCACAGGAGTCTGAACATGCACTTCCAACTACCTTTGAACTGCTTCCCGATGAGGGCTTTGAAATTTAAACTGCACATTCATGGGGAGCAATATATAGATTACCGAACACAGCTCTACAGAGGTCACGATCACCATCTGCATCAGAAGCGTTGCAAGGGAAAGCAGGCCGCCTCCTTGACCACCACAGGTCAGAACCCACCATATTAATATAAACTGCCACAGCTTTCAGGTCACAGGGGTATATACCGGGCTGTGAAGTGCAGTGGCTCATGAGAGGATGATAACCTCTGGGTAGAATGGCTGGTTAGGGGCAGGAATCTCTTAAATCATCCTAGTACAAATTGCCAAACCTCCTGAGTCAGAGCCTGCAGCCTGTTAATTAAGCCCTTCCCTTGACCGTGGTAACAGAAACTGCTGTTTCTTGCCTAGCCACGTATTTATGAATACATAAAGTAAATACGTGACTACACAAATCTTTCTGAAGGAACTTTTATTCCACATGCCAAAATATTCAATCTCATTTTCACTTTCTCTTCCTTTCTTCCTTTCTTTTTTGTTTTTCTTTCTTTTTCCTTTTTCTTTTTTCTTTTTTTCTTTTTCTCTTTTTCTTTTATTCTTGCTCACTTTCTGTCTTTCTCCTCACAACAAATAAACATTTTATTGAAAGTGTGAGCTTTTTCATGGGCTAAAACATATAACAAAAGATAGGTGTAATATATGCAACATAATATATTGTAAATTACATAGTATAGCATAACTAACATAATATTTTTAAATAGATGTACACACACAAACATGTATGTATATATGCATATAAAAATCCATTACAGTTCGTCAAGATTTTTCATTACCAGGTAGAAAAAAGACTCAGCGGGGGAAGAGCAGTGAGAACTCCATTCACTAGCATGAATCCTGTTTTTGTCAGGCTACCTCTTGCTGATAAGGTCACTACCCTTTGACAAAAATGGCCTCTGACCTCCCCAGCCCCACAATTCTGTTGTGACTGACCCTGAAACCCATGAAATTCAGGGGTAGACATTGCTTTGGAAGGTTTAGATAAAGCTGACTAACATGGGAAGGGCTCATGGTATGCACCCATCTGAAAAGGTCTGGCAGTCCTTTGGTAGAGGATGCAATTTATTCTGTCCCCCTCTTTCACTGAAATCCTAATCCTTCATATGCTACTTAAAGTGGAAACTAAAACGCACTGATGACGAATAACAATATGTGCCTTTAAAGGGCAGTAACAATTTTCTAGTCTTTATTTTCTAGGGTTTTTTAATTAAAAAAAACCTAATTGGTGATGTACAAGTAAAATGAGTGTTTTGCTGTGCTGTGTAGTGAATCTAAGCAGGCTTACACCTTATGATACAACTGTAAATCAAACAAATAAAGGATTATTTTTACTGGGTTTCTCTCAAAAGCTGCATTAGTATACACGGACCTGACTCAGAAGAAATGGTTATGCTCTTCGGGCTGGATTTTGTTACTCCTTGCTGTCCAATGACCGTGTTGTTCCAGTTTTGTATCTCAGTTCAATGCATTGTGGCAAGAAACCCCTAACCAGAAAATTCAGATCCTAGTATGGGTCTGCATCTTAAACATACACAGGCATACGCCAACACGTCTTAGCACCTTCAGTGCTCTTTGGAGCCACCGTCCATCTGCAGATGAGATCTCCCTGGCCCTGTGGTATTTTCCACCATGGAGCCGATCGTTTGTGAGATGAAAGGTTTCTCTTCATGACCATGGAGTACCTCCTGAATTGCTGCTGAAGCAATAAATACTTCAAGGAGAGACCGACAGGAGCTCCCTCTGAAGTTTTATTACCGTGTTTTTTTGTTGACTTCGATATATCATTTCCTGCTATCTGGACAATGAATTTGGATTGTAGGGCACTCTGAGTATGGAAATACTACGTATCTTCTCAATGTAGTTTAAAACTATGGTCTTGCAGAACACTTGAGAGACGTAGCTCACCTTTGCTCTGTCACTGCAGGCTCTCGCCCAGCCGCACTGGTGCAGCCCACCCTCCCCTCCCGCCGCCTCCCAAACAAAACACGGCAGCAGCATGGCACTGGCATCTCTCCTCTGCACTGCCCTGGTTGCTCACACCCACATCAACACCCTCCAGAAAATATATCAACCCCTCTGTGAATGGATACGCAGGCAGTTTTGGGAAGGTGGCCATGCTGCCTCTCAGGGAGGGTTTTTTTTCTTTTCTTCATAGAATCATTTAGGTTGGAAAAGTCCTTTAAGACCATCGAGTCCAACTATTAACCCCACACTGCCAAGTCCACCACTAAATCACATCCCTAAGCGCCACATCTACACGTCTTTTAAGTATCTTCAGGGATGGTGACTCAACCACTTGCCTGGGCAGCCTGTTCCAATGCTTGACAACCCTTTTGGTGAAGAAATTTTTCCAAATATCCAGTCTAAATCTCCCCTGGCGCAACTTGAGGCTGTTCCCTCTTGTCCTATTGCTTCTTACCTGGGAGAAGAGACCGACCCCCACCTCTCTACAACCTCCTTTCAGGTGGTTGTAGAGAGCGATAAGGTCTCCCCTCAGCCTCCTTTTCTCCAGGCTGAACAGCCCCAGTTCCCTCAGCCGCTCCTCACAGGACCTGTGCTCCAGACACCCCACCAACCTCGTTGCTCTTCTTTGGACACATTCTGGCACCTCGATGTCTGTCTTGTCATGAGGGGCCCAAAACTGGACACAGTATTCGAGGTGTGGCCTCGCCAGTGCTGAGTAGAGGGGGGCTTCAAATGGAAATGGGAAATTTTCGTGTACCCCACCACTCTGGTGGGTTGGACTTAAGAAGAGGGTTTTGTTTTACGGCGAAGCTTAACTAGGAGGGTGCATGTCGGGGTGTGCTTTGTGTCACTGAGCAACATGAGGTGCTCTCCCGGCCAGCGTGGCCGCTTGGGACTCGAACCGGCAGAAATCCTCATCCCGCTCCGCCGCCCGTCTCGCCCGGCGTCCGTCGGGGCTGCCTGGTCCGGACTACAGCACCCATCGTGCCCCGCGGCACCAACGCCCCTCAGAGGCCTCCGCGCACCTCAATACCCTGTCGCTTGGCATGCTGGGAGGCGTAGTCCTCTCCCCGCAACGTCCTGCCAGCTGGAGGGCAGCCAATAGGAGGGCTAGGAGGTGCACACCACCTCCCCCTCCAGCCAATAGCGCGCGAGCGCTGCCTGCCAGTCCGGGCGGTTTCCAAGGGGAGCGTTGCGTCACGCGACGTCGGGGGGGGGGGGGGGGGGCGGGGGGGGGGTCAGGGCGGGGCGGGGCGGGGGCGGCAGCCGGCGGTGCG
>JAVKLA010000024.1:24229169-24260756 GCA_034782735.1 Sagittarius serpentarius
GGCCGGTGTAGCCGCCCCGCCCTCGGCAGCACCGCCGGCACCGGGCCGCGGGGGTCCCGCTCCCCCCGGCCGGCCGCGGTTCCTGCCGCTGCCCCCCCGGGCTCGGCTCTGCGGCGGGTCCCCTGCGGTCACCGCTTCTGCTGCCGTTCCCCCAGCTAGCGGCGCCGGTACGGCCTGCCCGGTACGGCCTGCCCGGTACGGCCTGCCCGCAGGCTGTGCAGGGCATCGCGGCAGTACCGGGGGGGGCGAGCGCGGGCAGCGCCTAGGGGAAAGCAGACTTTCACGGGAGCCCGAAGCCAGCGGTATCGCGGGTAGATCGAGCCCGTTGCCGGGCTCGGCCCCCCGCGCCTTCTGTCTTGCCTCTGCTTGACGTGCCTTGACGGGTAGCGAAGCGGGTTATCGGTGGTCAGGCTGTAAAAAGAGCCATTCCACAGCGTTAAGTTTGCCTCGAAAGTCTCTCAGCCCGCCTAGACCTCTTGGAAGAAGCTGGGCAGAATGAGACCGGAGTCTCTCGGGTGCCAGCATTGTGTGTACCTGCTCACCGGCCTTTGCGGGCAGTCCCTTGTCGCCGGGTCCAGCTGGCCTGGGGGAGAGGGGCCTTCGCACCCGCTTCGCTTCGGCGGTGACCGTGTCAGCGCGGGGAGGAGTAGCTCTGCGGTGGGAGGGGGTGTGTTTAAAATGCACTGCCAAACGTCAGTTGGTTTTTCTGTGGTTTCTGGCCAAGCAAAGGGAAAAGGGGAGACGGCTAAAAGCCGGGTTACAACAGGTTGAGCTTTTGATGCTGACAGGTATTAAGGAGTATCTAGTGTCTACTGCTATTGCAGAGTGATATGCTAAATCAAGAGGCAAAGGGATTTCCTGGTGATGCTGGGAAGTAGAAATTGGAGTGAGGCCAGATGTTAGGTGAATTATTATTCTTATTTTTTTTCCTGCTCTGATAGGAACATTTTGACACCTAGATTTTAGTAGAGCCATATAGTCCATTTCTAAAGATCATGTCTCAACCCAGCAGGTGTCTGTCCTTTGCATATATGCTTCTGTGACTGGTACACAAGTCTCTAAAGCTGGTACTGACTCAGAGTTTGGCTTTGGATGTAATTTAAATGCAGTTGTGTTGAACTAACTATCTGCTGAAATTTAGGAATCTGCTCCAGGAACAAACATTCAGGTTTTTAGTTAAAGGTTCCTAATCCTGTGATTAGGGGAAAAGCCAAACGAATGTGGATTGGTGTATGGTTATTCTTCAGCCTCCAAGAGATGGCTTGGTTTGCTGTCTTGCGTGCAATACGTTTTAAGCCTAACAATGGCAGTAACTGATAACGTCACTCAAACTTTAGCTTCTAGAAGAAGCTTGAATGACAGTCTTGACATAGGCTGCCTTCGTGCACACGAAATTCAAATGTAGAGATTGACGGAGCTGCAGGGCACTTTCTCTGAAGGACTGGTAGATCTAGAGTTCATTAGACACATCTGTTTTAACTCGCTGACCTCTAAGGTACAAAGGAAGGATTCTGATTGAGGGAACCTTTTATCTCCTGTCTTTACTCTTGAAAGCGGCTCTTTGGTAAATGTGTTCACTCAAAAAGTACACACAAACATAATTTCTTAATTTTGCTTTACTGGATTTTATGCCTTCTCAGCAGCTTCCCCAGATGAATTATTTAGGCATAAGTTGAATTGTCAAGGACAGAGTGAGAGCTGGTGTGGTTTCGATTCTGGCATTTCAAGTCTTTGAGTGAAGTCTTGGAGTTACATGTGTAGCTAAATACCACTTTTGAAGTGGGATGGGAATCTTTTAATACTGTCTCAATATGACATTCCTCTTACTGTGTTTCTGGTTAAAAAGTTTGCCTTAATGTTTCCTACATCTGTCTTCCTGTGCAGTGCGTTACTTACTCAGATACATTGCCTGTGGGCCAGCAAAGACTGGGAAGAGTGCTCCAGGCTCCAGATCTTTACCCATGCCTCTTCTGGCTCTAGGTTTCCTTAGGTTTTTTTCCAAATAACAAATTAAATATGCTTTAATTGAAGAGAAAGGATGGATTAAGTGTAGTTCGGAGGTGCAGGTGGCTATAGAATAACTATAATGAGAGAAATTAATAGGTCTGTTCTTGCTCCTCTATGCTGTCCCATTTGCAGCGATTATTCCAAATCCCTACTCCTCCAGGGCTTAGACTACTTACTGTCACTACACTTCTTTTGTAGATTTCCAAAAATGTTCATGTGCAAATGCAAAGATTGCCTTCTCTTGGTTAATTGCTCGTTATTTAATCTTCACATGCTTTTAGCTGGCATTTTGCTGAACTTGTGTAGTTCAATAGTGTTATTGGGGCCCTGTAAGAGGAAGGGAGGGAATTATTTTCCTAACATCCTCAAGGATCTTACTGATATTGGTAACGCTTGATGGTATGGTAGATGTCTAAGGCTTTTCTTTGAACTGTGAGCTTGTGTCATGAAAGGTAAGAGGCCCACTAATGTGCTATGGAGGGTCAATTTTGTTTTTCAGACACTTGCGTGATGTAGCAAGTTGTGTATTAGAAATAATAGAAATTGGGATTTTAGGGTTTTTTTAGAAGCTGTTCATCATGCTTAATCATTTAGCTTGGAAGTTTTAAAATGTCATTAAACCAGCTATCTGCTATTACTGCTGTTTTCTTTGACTGGCAGAATGAACTTTGTGGCACACGAGTAATATTTCACTAATAACATACTTGAGGATACTAACGTAGAACTAGACTCAATTGCTATTTGAAGTGTTAAACAGGAAATAAGTACTCATTGTTAGACCATGCCTACCTTGTATTTAACTGCACCAGAGAAACAAATACCTTGGTAATCTGTCTTGGAAGTTGCCACAATATGGAAACTGATAGTTTTTGTAGTAAGGCTTATTTGATTTGTACTACTTGTTTTCTGGGCAGGGTTATACCATGGTTGTTCTAGTTTGGGACACTTTAAAGTGCAGTCAAAAGCTCGTAAACAAATGCTCAGGGAAGAGTCTGAGTAATAAGGTATTTGTGAAACACAAGGCTATAGCTAATGTTTTTCACCCTGTGTGTGAGGTTGTTAACTCGTGTCAGAACCACAGCCCACAGATAAAGGCTTGCTCTGCACCAGTAATACTTGTGACATTGTTGGTTGGAGCTACTTATTGAAGCTTTTGCTGTTGGGTAGAATGGGAAAAGGACATGGTTATGGCCTCATTTTCTGAAGCTGGTTTTAACCGGACTCCTTAAATTTTATAATAGTTTTGCAAGTATTACATACTTAGTAGCTGATATTCATGTACAAATGCAAACTCTTTTTTTTTTTTTTTTTAATAGAATCGGACCATTTTCAGATTTGATCCAGCAGATGAAGACAAAAGAAAGGTAAGTAAAATAGGCTATCGAGCTTCATACTTGCTCTGGTTAGAAGTATGAAAAAGTAAAAGCAGTGTCTTTTACTTAGCTGCCATTGTGAAATGGTGCAAGTAGTGATTATAAATTTCTGTTTCAATTTTTGTTTCTTCAGTGCAAGAGACATAACAACTACCCATTCCCCTTTTTTCTGAAAGAGAAAAGCAAGTTCCCCTAGCAAAAAACCCTGTCTTGAATGAAAGTATTAACAGAAAAGCCCATAAATAATTTTGTTGGATACAGATTTGGGATGGGGTGAAGGAAGAGAGTAAAGATACTCTTTTGTATCTACTGAGATAAAAATTTTGCAATACTTTTTTCCATTTTCTCTCTTTTCAGCAGGTAGCAGTATCACAGATGTATTTCTTGCTATGTTAGATAGAGAATCTTAGAGATTAAGAGAAAGGGATAAGTACAGAAGAAAGCTGTGGAGCTGTAAGGGAGACAGAGCTACAGAAGCCCATTAATCCAAACGTAGCTGTAATCAGCAGAATGTGTACTGTGCATGTCAGGTTACAAAGATGGGAAATGTTTGTGTATTATAGCATGGAGCTGTACAGGTGTGTCAGGGCTTAACAGGTCCCTTGAGATCCATCCACAGCCTCACATTTAAAGCTTAGACGCTGACTTTTTTTTTTTCCCTGTTGTTGGTTTTATGGCGTAATATGCAACAACCAGACCCTTCCTTTCTTTTCTCTAATTAGTTTTTGGGCTGATTTGCATATTTATTCTGAAAACGTTCATTAGTGAATGAGAATACATCTTTCTACTATTTCTGAAATAAACTCAAAGCTTGAAATCAGAATTGCAAGGTTCCTGCAAGGATAATTTGTCTCAAATTGGACACACGTTGATTCATTCTGTAATTTTGTGCAAAATCTAAATATTTTCAGGTGTTAAGTCTTTTTCTGGTAGAAATGGGTGGGATAAGTCTGTCTGTCCTTGGCGTTTACAGAACCATCAGTTATGTGTACTGTAATCTTAAGATACAATTCTTCATTACACAGGTGACTCAAAGACCTCTTAGCTTGTCTTTATGGCTTTACTTGAAGCTGGCGTTCAGTGGTGTGGTGATGGACTATGTGTGTCCTTTTTGATCTATAGAAGAACTCGGATGGGATCTTGATTTGGTTTTCTTACTGTGTTTGTGTTCTTCCCTCTCTTTCCTCCCCATCCCTACCACCTCTTTTCACATTGAGAATGAGAAAGCGTCTTGTCTGGAAAACTAAATACTAAGTAGAGAACATAAGAAAGGAGACTAGATCAGAAGCCAACAAAATACAAAATACACTTGAGTTGATAGTGTTTGCAGTTCTGCTAGTGGCTTGGAATGATTGCAGTGAAAGAGAGTTTAGACAAAGGGTCACAGTCCGTAATGAGGTCATGTAGTAGATTGGAAGTTCAGGTATGGAGGCAAATACAGAGGGACTTCAGGATTTTGTCTTTGGTTTCTGGTGCTGTTGGAAACTTGCCATGTAACCTGATGAATGCAGTACATACTTCTTAACAGTCTCGTGCTGCATATTGGGTTTGTTCATGCCTAGGAGTAAACTTGCTTTTACTTATTTACTCCAGCAAGCCTCACAGATTTTGTTGTAAGTCACTCATGTCTATGCAAGAGTGCAAGTAAAAGATCAACAATAGTAATGCAAGTTTTTGCTCTGCCTCACCACACAGCTTCAGCCATGACCTTAGAATTACAGCAAGGTTGTGTCTATAGTGTAATTGTATTGTAACATAGGTGTAACTGTGCTTTACGCTTTTCTATGTTGGGCACTGTTAGGGAGAGGACAACCTGTATAAAACAGTGACACACTGTAAAATATGAAAGACAGAATGGTCAAAACTATGGCTTGACTATAGTTGCTGGGTAAACTGGACAGCAAAAGTTGTTCTGCCATAATATGGCTATCAAATCGTGATGATTTAGGCTGTAAACTAACTAAATCTGCAGTGAGTTTGTAATACTGAACTCCAGGAGGAAGGTAGGTTGTGTCCTCTAGAAGGCAGGAAGAGAGGTAATGCTATCAAGCTTGTCTGTCTGGACATAGCCACAGGACTTTCATACATCACAGGATAATAAAACCCACAGGATTGTAATGTGAGCTGTTACTTGTCCTGGCTGTTTTGTTTAATGGTGTATGTGTCTGCATTGGCTATATGATGGGTACTATGGATATAAATCAGTTGGCAACCTGTGTTGTACTGTAAGATCTACTTGGATACCAGGCAGATCAAGTTGGTGCCATGCCTTTTTAACTTGTCATACACTAATAAAAAAATATGAATTTCGGAAACCCTGTTTTCAGTTTGTGTGTGTAAACAGCATAGAAATTGCCAACCAGACGTAAATGTGTTCTGGAATAGCAGCTGAAATTAAGGCAGTGTGGTTGCTTCAGAGGAGCTTAAACAGCTCTTAGAAATCTAACAGATTTATTTGTCTCAGCCAGCCTAGAAGTTCTTGACAGTGTTTTGCTGGAAAAGGCTGACTCTCCAGAACTGCAGCACTTCACAGCAGCGTGGCATGGTTGACACCAACAGTTGGTTCTTCAGGCCTATGCTGGAATCAGCTCCAGAAAATGAATACCTGGTGACTTGACTGGGCAGTCACCTTGGAGAGAGGTGTCAGGTGTAGTGTCTCCCTCTTAGTGTGGCACAGCAGGCATTTCAGCTCAAGCCTCACATGTCCTAATACAAAAAGGAAAGGTTTAAAATGGTAAGAAAATCACAGCACTATTGGTGTCCTGGAAACGTCTGTCAGTACTGATTCCCTAGTTAGCCATGTTGTTCCACAGCTGGAAGGAGCTACAGCACCATTTGCCTAGGTGATATAACAGAAAAAGTAAATCTGTCCAAGATAGCAAGCAAGACTGACTTTTTAAATTCGATGAAGATGCTGAATTTGGGGGAGGAAGGGAAAAAAAGAAAGCAGCAGCCAAATGTAAGAATATTACTCATAAGCCATATTCTTACCTGAAATGGTAGGGTCTTCATGACTGACATAATTCCTCTTCAACTCCTTATGTTTTGTGTGATTCACCTCCAGTAGTACTTAAAAACTTCTGGTTTCTGCTCTGCTGGCTCCAGCTTACTGTTTTGGGTCTGTCCTGTAATATAAATCTTTAAAGTTTGAGATCAGTTTTCTTGATTTATTGTTCAGGTTCATTTTGAACATAATGGATCTAAAATTCAAGCTCTCCTTTAGTGGGAAGAAAATCACCAAAACAGTCTTTTCCCCTGTACGGCTGAACGTTTTAAAGGTGTTGAAATGGATGACGGTAAATCATATCAAATGTATTGTGGGACTTTCCTAATTGAACTCATGATGTGGGGAGATTCCTTAAGCCTGTGGACTGTACCGTATTTGAACTTTGGAAGAATAGAAGCAGTAAAGTATTTTGATGGAGGAAGATGCTGTCACGCTCTAAGTCTCAGGAGAACCTCGTTATTAGATAGTGCTGTTGACACTGTGACACTTCTGGGAGGTCTCAAGGTTCCTGCAGCCACAAAGGCACAGAACTTTTCTCCTCCCAGTAACTTCATTGCAAGCTTTTAAAGTCTTTTAGTGAGTGTCCTATAAAAATATTAAGCTCAAGCACTCCTGTGGGCACACTGTGTGGTATCTTAGTATTAACTGTTGTTGTTATTGTTCTGACTTTACTGAAACCCCTTAAGGGAGTACCAGTCTGTAAGAGAAGAGAAGTTACTAAGTGTCCTTCATTAATACTAAACATTTGTTCTTATTCCCTCTGGTCCTGTCCGCTCCCATCCAGCATTTTTCAGTTTTTACATCCCTTAAGGTTTACGCCAAGCCAGTGAAACGCATCCCTCCTTTTAAAACCCTTCTTTCACCACTGGCTTACAGAGGTTATCAAGGGTTCTCCCTCTCCCTGTTCAGTGGGGAGGGCAAGGAGGGCTGCTGAGAGTGCAGCTACGCAGAATTTCACCTTTCTGTGACTCTGAACCAGGTGTTTATTCCACCAGTTCTGCCAACATGGATTACTGTGCGTGCTCCTCACCTTTACCTGTGGAGTGCCGTCTAGCCTAAGCTCTCACTTGTTCAAACCTGCGACTTGGACCTCTGCCATGTCAGAGCTGGCAGGCTTCTGCCAAAGAGGCCAACCTCCCGCTGTCAGTACGAGTTCAACAATGAAGTTCCGAAGTGAAGCAGACTGAATCCTTAAGGAATACAAGTGTACGCCTTCCCTCCCTGCCCACATCTGTCCAGAAAGACTAGGCAAAAATTGGGCATGGCCTTTTTATAGGCGATTATCTAATTGTCCCATTAGTCAGCACAGTTGATTATAAACGTTACATAAATGTTGTCTTGACTTCCAGAGAAAAAGAAAGCTTGATCTAACGTTTCAAATACTCTTGGGCTTACTTTCTTACTGCCTTGGGTGCTTAACTCTGAAACCCAATAGCAGAATAAAACAATTATTCTTTTAATGCTGCTCCTGTTAGCAGGAATGATCAGCCAACGTTCTTATTCAGCAATTCCAAGTTATGCCTCTTTGCTCCTGGAATCTCTTATCTCTGACTTGCCAAAAACATAGTTTCTCTTTGGTTTTCTGCAACACTGATTTGCATAGCCTACTGAAAATACAAGAAATGTGTAAAGTGCTTAATTTTGCCTTATATGAGGTGGAGAGGGACTTGTGTTTTAAGAGAAGCTTCTGAATAACACTGAGAACCACAGCAACTTGAGTTATAAAAATTCATGTGCAGTTTATTGTGGTTACTACTAACATTCCTTTCATCTGCCTGAAAATTGGGTAGAGTCTGATAAGAATCTTCATGTTTGTAGTAAAGTAGACGGTAAGGTTGAGGAATAGATAACCATACAGATGGGGTAAACAATAGCAGACCTATACAACCTGTTGGGGAAATGCATTTCTTGTGAACTTTGTGTTTGGCACTACTGCTGATTTCATTAACTTTTCTCACCACTGAACAGCTGCAGAACTAGGTTGAACTGAATTAAGAACATACTTCTCTTGAGCCCCTAGAGACAATTTAATTAAAACTGAAATTTGAAAATGTTGAAAAACATGGGTCAGAAGACAAAGTGAACTAGATGGACTTAAGCCAGCACAGGAGAAAGAAAACATGACCTGGTACCACTTACGATGTTCCCATTCTCCTAAACAAATGATGTGCTCTGGCACGTAGTACTTGATGAGGCGCAAGATATGGTGGCTTCTGGTTCACCCACGCTAAAAGAGTGAGCAAGCACTCGCTGTTAGGCCTGTGAGTTTTCTTTCCTATCTGTTAAAGAAGAGTGGGAAAGACATACTTGATTTTTGTAGATAGTTCTTTAAAAAGCTTGATTTTTGTTTAACTTAAAGCCTAACAAGTGTAGTAAGAATTTCGTAAGTCTGATGTAGTCATATTGCTCCCCGTGTGCTAGGATCGCTTGCTGTTCCATCAAGATGGATATATTTGTGCCTTGAAGTATACAAAGTATTCTTAAGAACATTGATCTTGAGACATGAGTGGAGGCGATGCAAAACCAAGCCTACCTCCTGTGTTCTGCTGTTGTAGAATTTCTGTTCTTGATGGACTTTTCTGGCAATTTTGTTACTGATACGCTCTGTCACTGAGGAAAGTGGAAAATGGGAGCAACACATTATTTCCAAGTCAATTTGACAATAGGTTGGATTTTTTTCCCTTGTTTTAGTTTAAACTTGATTGTTAAGAAGCGTACCTCTCCTGGAACTTACAGCATCTATGACATAATTAAAAAATAAAGGTGCGGAAAAGAAGAGATAAAGTATGCACTCTATTTCTGTAGTGTTTAACAGAACTTCTGTTGCTCACCTTTGAATTGCAGCTTCTCTAGCACTGAATAATCTGTGTCTAAATTAAATGCTTCATTCAAGAAGGCAGTGGTGTTTGCTTGGATTTGAATATTTGCAGAATGGAGACTGTATTCTCTTGTTCCTGCTGTAGTCTGAAGGCCTGTATAAGTAAAGAGAATGATTTGCCAAAGAGGAAGAAGCAAATAAAAGGAAACTGTCTCCTTTTTTTCATCAAGACATTTATTACTCTGGTGTTGAGAAGCTACAGTAAATTCAGCTGACATAACGTAGCCAAAGTTTAGGGGTCTGTGAATTGAAAAAAGTGAATATAGGTCAAGTGTGCTTTCTAAACCTCTTCAAACACAAAGAGAGAAGGTGGAAGAGGACCTCCCATGCAAGCACCCCAGGGCCAAAGAGCAAGATCATGAAGTACCCTGTTTTTCACAAGCACCTAGTATCGCCAGCTGAGGTTGAGCCTGGTAAATGCAAGCCTGTAAACAAAGATGGCAAAAGAAAATGGAAGTAAAGAGATGATCAGGTTTTGCCCAAAGCCACACAACAGCTCTGTATGTGGCTGAGCAAGGAAGAAAATGCAGGTTTCTTGTATCTCAGGATATTGCTTTTTCTGTAGGACCATGTTGCTTCTTAGCATCAAGCACGTATGCTATCGGAATAAAGGACCAAAATGGATTATTTTGCTCGTCAAGACAAGATGACAAATGGGTGTTTCTGGGCTTCCTGCTTTACCAGGCAGTAAGTGGCTTTGAAGTGTTTGTTCAGCGTCTTGCTTTGGGGAAGGCTGGTAACTTGGCTTCTTGTGTTGTTAATATGGTACTGCTACACAGCTCCTGAAGACAGGGGGAGTCCAGTTGGTGAACCAGCTGTTGAATTCAGGTAAATTGTTACAGACCACCTTGTAGCAGCTGATGTCAACAAGGAAGATTATAACTGCTAAGTCTAACAGAAATGTGCTTAAACAGGGAACAGAATAAACCAGCCTTTTCCTGGAGTTCTCTGAACTGTCTGTTCAGTTCTGTGCTACTCCTCAAAACCAAACAGACTTCATGACTGTTGCCTCAGCTTCCAAAGCAAAGTTAATTGTATGGAAAACTCTTAACAGTGGAAACAAAATTCTTGTAAGAATTTGAGCTGTGACCAGGTTATTTGACAGTGGGTCTAGAGTGGTCTTTTTTTTGTTTGTTTGTTTCCTAGGCATTTTTTAAAAAATGCTTCAAAGATGCCACCTTCAAAAACATTTAATGCACGTCTAGCATACTATGCTCAAGTCAGGGAGTTTTACAGATCTGTGGGGGCCGCATTAGGTTAATGTTGAAGAACTCTGAAAACTGCACTTGAGTATCTTTTTCCAGGTACTTGTCTGTGAAATTCCCATGGTAAGTACTTCTGTACCTGTAGCAGTGGTCAAATGTGGGTTTTATACTGTTGCAGTGTCTGTAATGTTCTGATGAAGATTTCTCATGTTGCCTGTGTGATGATAAGAAGTGGAGCTCACTTCTTGTTTTCAAACTCTTACTGGATTAATCTAGTCAGGGCTGTGGAGATGTAGTCGAGGTCTTGGTCGTCTGGGTGGTGCTTTTGGGTGGGCTTCACCCTAGGACAAGCATACTAGAAATCATATTGTGAGTTCCTACTGTCTGACTTTGTTTACAGATTGTCTTTTAACATTGTTGAAGACTTGTGTTGTTTTCTCCCTTATTCTTCTGGAGTGTCTGTTCTAGATTTGCTTTATACTTAACCTTTTTTTTTTTTTTTTTTTTTTTTTGGCTTTAATTGTAAGTGATCACAGTAACAAAACTTGCTTGGATGTCCCAAGTGGAACTTTTGTTTTGAACTTTGGGTCAGGGTGATGGGCTGTTGTGCTCCCCGCATTTTTGTGGTGGTGGTGGTGAAAAGTGCAATTCCAGAGACCGTTCCCCAAGAATTTTTCACTTTACTAGTATTCCTATGCTTTTTTTATCACTTTCTTATTGACATATACTGCCTGAGATCACAATACGAATTTCAGGTCCTAAGCGGGCTTCTGCGCTAGGCTTATTCAACTCAGTTGTTACTCTGGCTTCTTTGGTAATTTATTCGTGTCGGTAGTCAAGACACAAAGCTTGAGGGGTGAGAGGCAGGGAGGAACTGTGAGGTACAAGGCAGTTTGTATTGCCACTTACCTGGGACCTTCTTTGTAACTATACTTCTGGCTCCGGTACCCGTGAGTAGTAGTAGTGTCCTGAGCTTAAGGCATAAAAACCCTGTGGAGTCCTCCCCCATCAAGCAATCTCTTCTGTCCTGTCTTTTCTTGCTTTTGGTTGGTCATCTGATTATCCATTTCTGTCTTATAAAAGGTAATTCTTCTGTAATTCAGATGTTACTGTTCTGATCTGCATGTTCTCGGAGTGTTGTATTTTCTCATGCTGCATTTATATGATTTAATGTTTACCCCTGCAGTCATGTTCGTATAAAGTATCAGTGAAGCATTTCGACTTCAAGAACAATCTGTGTTGACAAAGCAGCAGTTTTGCTGGTTTGGTAAAACTGCTACAGCCTAAGTCTTCCAATAAAACTGCATTATGTTTCTATGTCAGAGGTAACATTTCTAAGAATCTGACTTAAGGTGGGAGAAGTCTGTAATTAGGTTGAAGTGGCAACACAAATTATAGCTGTTGCCAAACATGGAGTACTAATACTTGTATGTTGAGCAGCAGTTGGTTTGGTTTCTTTTTCTCCCAGCCTCTTGACTGAAACAACGTCAACTTATGATTCTGCAGGTACTGTAGGTATGACTGTTCTACCTTGATGTGTTCTTAAAACTTTTCACTTCTCTCTAGCCTTGTTACTCTGGCTACTCAAGTTTTTAGTTCTGATACCGAGAAGAGTTCGTAACTGGCAATGGTGGGATAGCATCTGCCATTTTGGCTTAATGCTTTTGCCAGTGTTGATGTATTTGGATTGTATCCATGAGGAAAACTGCTTTTGATTATCTTTGGAGGTCTTTTGCAATAGTTTATATTTTGAAGAGCATATACAGAATACCTAGTTTCTCAAGTCAAGTCCGCTGAAAACTCAAAAGTTATATGGAAGCTTAGCAAAAGTAGTTTCCTATTGCTACCAATATTTTGATGCTAAAACTGTTCCTTTTTTGTCTGTCTGTGTTTGCATAGAAACTGTGTGAGGGAATTCTAAACATCCTTGAAAAA
This sequence comes from Sagittarius serpentarius, assembly GCA_034782735.1. Taxonomy (NCBI): domain Eukaryota; kingdom Metazoa; phylum Chordata; class Aves; order Accipitriformes; family Sagittariidae; genus Sagittarius; species Sagittarius serpentarius. Next base: position 24,241,575 of record JAVKLA010000024.1, read on the forward strand.
GACACAAAAACTTCCTGTCAAGTTGCCTGCCTGGAGGCCCTCCGGATTCTCTCCAGGGACAAGAAAGTTTTAGTGCCTGTAACCACAAAGAGGAACATGCAGATCCTTATGAGGCTAGCAAAGCTGGACACTGTGGAAGATCCTTTGGAGAGAGCATCTGAATTTCCTGTTATAGTAGAAGCTTTAAAATGCCTCTGTAACATAATTTTTAATAGTGCTGTTGCACAGAAGCTCAGTTTGGAACTGAATCTTGCAGCTATGCTCTGCAGTCTTCTGGAAAAATGCAAGGACCAACAGTTCGTTGATGACATTAAATGCTTTGATTTGCGTCTCCTCTTCCTCTTGTCACTTCTACACACAGATATCAGATCGCAGTTGCGTCAGGAACTACAAGGGGTGCAAGTTTTGACTCAGGCTTTGGAAAGTTCCCTGAGTGTAAGATGGACAGAAGAATATAAAGCAGCAGAAGATCGTGACAGGCCTCCTCTATCTTTGAAAGAGACAGATTGTGCCATTGAGGCACTAAAGGCTCTTTTTAATGTAACACTTGACAGTTGGAATGTCCACAGCGAGGTAAGGCTTAGCTGAAGTGTTTTTTAAATTGGTTTTGTTTAGCCTGCAAGAGCCAGAACCAGCAGGTAGATACACAAGAGGAAGTTGTTGTCCAAGCCCCAGAGCAAGGATTTTAATACTTAACTATTGCTGCTGTAATTTTGATGGAATATGATTGCATTTTTCAAAATAGCAGCTAAGGTAGTCTTGAAATTCTGTGTCATGATTTATCTACGTGCAAAAATCAGTCTGAGAAAATTTGTCTGTCTGAATTCTGATTGTGTCAACTACTGATGATCTTGGGCTTTCAAGAGGTGTTGAGTCTTGAAGTTGGTGTACTCTTACAAAATACTGGGAATCTTGAGAGATGCTAAGCCCAGTTTACCGCAGAAAGGCAAACGGGGAGTGGCACGCAGTTGCGGCATTATCTGATGAGGTTTTATGTGGCTGCTGTCTGTGGAATGTGGGAGGTTTTGTCCCACAAAACTTTTCCTCCCTAAAGAGCCCAAGCATGCAGCTGTCAGGAAAATTTCCTTCAGATTGGAGGAAATTCTGGTGTTACTAACATTTTTTTATTATTATTATTATTATTATTATTATTATTATTATTTTAAATTTTTTATTTTTTTAAATTTTTTAAATATTTTATTTTATTTTATTATTTTGATGAGCGTTTAAGACATTCTAGGGTTGGAGAAGCTTATTTTGTGCTTTGAGATAAAGCTTATAGAATAACTCTTTACTAAAAGTTCATATAATAACTCTTTACTGAAAGTTCCTAAAAGCAAAGAACCTTTAAATTAAAGATCTCTTTAATAGTTGTAAACTGTTAGCCAGATATGTTAGATGACGTTCTGCTTAGCAGGTATCCCTGTGGAAATATTAATGGTCTGTAAGAAGAGTAAACATCATGTTAATTAAGTGGCCTGAAGATGCAGAGTTTGAAGAGATTACAAACAGTAGATGGGATGGAAAATAAAAGGAGAGCAGAGAGGTTAGGCATGTGGGTAGAAAACTAAATGAGATCCATGCTAAAGGGGGAGAGAATCATTTGAAACACCAGTATTTAATGGCTGGAGATGGTTTCAAAGTAGCAAAGCCAGACAAGAGCCGCAGGTGGTACAGTTGGCAGATTTGGATGCCGATGTTACAAAAGATGCATTGGGGCGCTTTGTTCTAGGTCAAACACACCAGAACATATGACGGATGCCAAGGAGAGCTAATGAAAAAGGACGAGGACAATGATACGTGCAGTGAAATGATTGCTGTTACTGGTGTACTTTTGTGCGGCTGCTGTCTGGTGGGAGATTGGAAGGGGGAATTGCTTGGAGAGAGCAAAAGTAGGGCAAATAAGGTTTCTGAGAGTGGAGAAGTTATTAAGGAAATGGAGAAAAGGTGTCAAGGGAACAGAAGCAAGTGAATTAGAAAAAGAAACAGACTGGGTGGGGAAATGAAACTGTTGGCAGCAAAAGGTTGAAATGAGGAGTAGGCAAACTAAATGAAGAACATGTGCAATCTGAATGGATGAAGAGGCGGCCGGGTGTAAATACAGGAAGGAAGATAGCACTATTCCTAATATACCACTACTATGGAATTGAGTAAATGCTTGTAATGGGGTTTTCTGATAGTGAAGGGTCATTTAACTGGAAAAAAAGTCCTCAGCAACTTTTACAAGGCCTAGTTAAAAGGCCAGCCTGTGACAGTAACATTGCATTAAGCATTCAATGAACTGTAAGGTACAGTCCTTTTACTGATAGGGATGGATGTTATGATCTAATAGGTATTTTCCATCTTTAATTTTTATTATTCTAGTGACCTGAAACCCCCACTTGCAATCTTCAAAATGAAAAAATATCTTCATAATTTATATTTATATAGAATGAATCTCATCAATTTCGTTACATGGCTGCCATCCTTCGACACTGCTTATTAACCATGGGCCCTACCGAAGACAAAACTGAAGAGCTGCACAGGTTGGTAGAATTGCAGAACCAATCTATTTTAAAAGGTTATTTATTTTTAAAAACACAGGGGAAAAAAAAAAGACTTTGTCTAAAGTGGAAATCTGAGAAACAATAAACTATTAGTTTTGAGTAAGATATTATTAATCTTCTTGATAAAAGCTGTTTGTCTGAAATACAGTTTAAGCATATCCGCTATTCTAGAGAGAAAATGGCTGGCAAGATCGTTATTTTTGATCAATAATAATGAAGGTGACCTTTTTGAAATCTTTTTTGTGTGTGTGTAACTGAGGATGAAAATACATATGGAAGTTCTAGGGACAGTGCAAATTGAAGTGGAATTCAGCTTTTCCTGTCTTGCACAGAAGCTGATGGAAAAACTGCATTTTGAGATTTTTGTATGTAACTTTCGCAACTCTGATGGGTTGGGACGGAAATAACAAGTTGATATTTTATCTGCAGTAGTTCTAGGCTGCTGTATTAAAAGTACAAATATCAGTTCCCTGGTAATAATCTTTCTTTTTTTTTTTTTTTTCCCCCCCAAATACGAGTGACTAATCTTGCAGTTTTAGGTGCGTTGGTTTTTTTTTTTCCTGCACCCAACTGTTTGTTACGTATTTGCAGCCAATAATTCAATCAAAATTCAGAGTATTTTTAGTGAGGTGGTGGTTCTCTGTTCAGTGTTACTGTTTTTTTTCCATGACACCCTTATTTTTATCCAAGTAGGTCAGCTGTTCACAGGGCCTGACAGTACCGTAGCTTCAAGCACTATCTCATGTTATCTCTTGGCAATGAAAGTTAGCGTTGCCATTTTCTTCTTCAGAGATGTCCATATATTTAAGTATAGGTTCTTTTGAAGATCTTCTGAACCAGCAGTCGCCAGGAAGAAGGATATAGCTTTTCACACCCAGCAATCTTGAAAGTGTTAAATGAACTTGATTAAAATCTAGGAAAGCTCTTAGAGATCAACAGTCTTAATAGGTGAACACTAAAATCCTACATCAGAGCCCTTCTCAGTTGGTGCAGACTAGTTTGGAGTAATTTAGGATACCACTGCAGTAGTTGCCGTGACTAAAGTTAGTGCTGAATGTGTCCTAAAAGGCAGTCAGTGTTTTCCCTTTGCTGCTGCTTATGGTGGGTATTTTGCGCTCTCATCCTACTTTAAGGGAGGGACTGGTGGGAATAAGTTCCCCACTGCTGGGAAAATTGAACAGATTTGGATAAATTCAACAACTACAAGAAGACAGAGATCGGCCTTTAGCATTTAGCCTTGTACGTAGTCAGTCAGCAAGACTGCCTGATATTCTGGTGAATTATTATACAGCTGATGCTTTTCCCATGAAAACATATTCTGTTTCCTTATCCAGGAATCTGACTAGTCTAATCACCCTGTAAAATATATCACCCCGTAAAATTTAATTGTCTTGTGCTATTGCAAAAGGGTGCATGTTACGCAGGTCCTTTTGGTTTTAGCTTTTGCAAACACTTGCCGATGAGATCCAAAAAGGGCTTTACATACAGAAGCAGGCAGCTGTGGAGAATATGTAGTCCTTGCTTTTTTCAGTCAGAAGGGATATTGTGTGTAGAGATGCTGCCTACGTGGACCTTATGGAGACACCAAGTCAAGGCAAGGATTCTCCATAATTCTGAGAAGGAGAAGCAGAAAAAATGAGGATGGTTATGACTGCCTTGTGTCACTTCAGTTGTTTCCCCTTCTCCATCAGACTCAGTATAGCACTGCATCAGTCTTTGTTATGCTGGGAAAACAACTTTTGCCCTCTGTTAGCTAACTGTAGCTAGTTTGTTTAGCTCAAGTTGATAGAAGAAAGAATGCAAGTATAGTATTGCTGCATGTAGTATTTGGTCTTGATTTAAATCATACTTGGGGGGTGTGGGGTGTTAACAGTCTAGAAGAGCACTGCACAGGTTTTGACTTTTGTGATTCAAGTATTTCCACCCGTTTGCAGAACCTGAGTTTTGCCTTTGAATGCTACAGGGTGGAATAAAAGCTGAATAATTTAATACACTTTTCCACCAAGACTGTTCATCACAAGGCAGCTCTGGAATAGAAAAGGTACAGTCAGAAGTAACGCCCCTGCAAATCCTCGGAGGGATCAGAGGCCTGGATCAGAGGGCCCCACTTCAGTTCCCTGATGTATTTGGTCAAGCAAAACTTCCATTCCTGATAGGAGTTTCAATAATGAATGAGTAAACTTGTGTTAGCAGTCTATAGCTAACATAGCGTAGCTAAAAACATGAGGCTGCATCGTCATTTGGGCTGTTCAGTGTGTTAGACTCTGACCGTGCAATCTTTATTGCTAGAGATGAGGTGTGAGTCAGAGAGCAGGGTGCAACTTCTCGCTCTACTTTCCACCTGGAGCCTATCAGTAAGGCAATTACAAATATAATGTTAAAGATGGAGTAAAATATAGGCAGCGTTGAATGCAGAATAAACTTTGTGAAGCATCAGGGAGGCATAAATATATTCCTTGGAGCTGCTGATCACTTGCACTTCTCTAAGTTTGTAAATCTGCAGAATGTAAGATGCTTAAATGAAGGGTTGGGGCAGCCTGTTAAAGCACATTGTATGAATGCTTGAGCTCTGAATGTGTAAGTTGAGGATTTATTTTATGTGAGCATCAGGTATTGGAGATACATGCCCTGAGCTGTGATGTACTGATTGTCAGTGTGACTCTATTTCTAATAAATAAGCAGAAGTTACCTATAAAAATATCTTCTAATTTAGTACCTGGTGGTGTTGTCATTATCGTGGTTCTGTCATGTCATTATTTAACGTTTGAATATGAACAGCTTAAAGCACTACGTATTAGAGTAAGTGCCATTTTTGCCCACTAACAAGGTTTTAATCAAGGCATTCAGCAGCTCTAAATAGGCCTTTGCTTCTGAATTTGCATATCAGGAGGGGGCTGGGAGCATGAGTGGGTGGATGTCATGTCCCAGTGATTAATGATCTCTAGGAAGCCGAAAAGGGGAGAGTAATATACGCAGTATTTCTACCCCCTGGAGTAGGAATGCAAACACTATTGTGCAGATCTGTGCATAGTCACTGACTTCCTGGTAGCTGGAGAATTTCATACACTCCTCTACCACAAATAAAACTGTCAGTGGAGTGACAAAGATCAGAAAGCCGAGCTTCATTTATTGAAAAGAATAGCTCAGACACAGTGATCCAGAAAATTAATTTTGTAGGTGTTTGGGAACTTGGTTGTTTAATAAGAAACTGGTAAAAAGAGAACTTTTGATGAAAGGCCTGAAGCCACCAAATATTTGTTGAATTTCAGTCTGTTTTGTTCCTGACTATTCCTGAATTATTGGAGAGGAATAACTTCCAAGATATAAAAGACGTATCTTAAACAGGAATTAGAAACAAAACAAAAAGAACAAGCTTTCCAAAATGTAGAAGTTGTCTGAATTTCAATTGCTAAAAGAGCAAAAGGAAGAAGGCACAGTGTGGAACAGCCACCCAGTCTGATCAGAACCAAAACCAGCGCATTTGTTAGAAATCCTGTTTGATTGCCGTGATTTGCTTTCTCTTTAATTCTTTGCTAGAATTGTATTAATAACATAAAAACTGAGGGCAGCTTCTAAGTATATATTATTAAAAGTGTTAAATGAAGTTGTTTGAAAAGTTTTCTCTGTTCTTGTAACACTTTGCCAATCCTTGGAACGTCGGTGCTCATAGTTTTGTTGATAGCTTTGAGGTCTGCTTATGTAAGCCTAAATAGTTCTGTAGTATTTATTTCTGAATATATCCATTTATAAGTTTAGTTCGGCATCAGCAGGTAAATAATGACAGAATTCTAATTTTTGCAGCATTTGTGTAATTTAGCCTCGTGTTCAGGAAGCGTACAAACGCAAGTCTGTGTGATGAGGACAGGATAGCTAGTAAACTCGGGGTGTGTACTGTACAAGAGACTCTTGCAAAGTAAGTTCCTTCTTACTCCATTAAAGAGGGAGGGATCCTGTGGTCTAATTTTAATCATTTAATAGGTATTTGGGAAGTGCTCCTCTCTGTGCTTTGTAGAATGCGAAGACTGCGAGTTACTGAAAGGTAGTGCTTGGTAAATAAACCCAAATCTTTTTTTAATGTGTTAAAAGCCTTCTGGTTTTCCTATACACTACAAGCTAAGTAAAAGTTAAAGTATTTCAGGGGACCTGTGAAACTGCCACCACGCCCCACTGTTGTAGGAAGAAGAAATGTTTTCTGTGGTGTACTTTGTCACATTAATGATGGTAATATGGATGTGTTGTAAAATGTTTTATGTTTCAAGGAGGAAAAAAACTGACCGCTCCAAATCAATGTGAGAGTTCCCCCTGCTGTCCTGCAAGATCAGCTGCTGTAACACACTGCTGAAAGCTGTGCCTTATCTATGTGATAGGGTACTGTGGAGGCTGGAAGTAATGATGCACTGCTGCAGTGTAGCTTTTGGAGCTTGTGTCTTTCTTTTTCCTTGTTTATTCCAAGAGCCAGCACTCGGATGATAATCCGTGCCACCTTCTTTAAAACCCAGAGAGCAGAAAATAAAGCATTGTTTGAGTTCAGGGCCTCTTTTTGGTTGCAGTCGTACAAACAGTTTATGGTAAGTTGTGCTCTGTTTTTACTTTTTTCTTCCAGCTGAATAACGAATTTTTTAAATCTGTTTCAGCAATGCAGTCAACCTCTTAAGCAACATTCCCGTTTCTTGCTTGGATGTCCTTATTAGTCCATCATCCCAAGAGCAAACAGATATAAAATACAATGGTATGAATATGGGAGCAATTCAAATTTTACTGGATTTCATGGAGAAGAGAATAGACAAGGTATGGGCTGCAAAGATTCTTCACAAAAGGGGCCTCTTTCATTAAAGCAAAATTGCACGTATGTAAAGCTTCTTACAAACCTTTCAGATAGTATTTAACACAAATACGGGTATCCTTGCTTCTAGATTGTGAAACACCTCAAAATTGAGAACAAATTCCTGAGAATATCTGAAGCATACTTGCTTGTGTGTTTGTGAGGATGAACATTTGGCTCTTTGTTTATGTCTGTGTAAAGTTCATGTTTTGGCTGTCATACAGGACTTCACTGAAGGCTTCATAGGATTTGAAAAGCGAAATTTGCTCTTAAAAATGTTTTGTTTGTATTTGGTTTTATTTTAGGGAAGCAGCTATAGAGAAGGTCTGACTCCAGTTCTCAGTTTATTAACTGAATGCTGCCGAACTCATAGGAATATCAGGAAGTTTATCAAAGCTCAGGTAAGTAAAATATTCATCAAAATTTGAATATGAAGCTAATGATAAACTCTGAGGTTTGTACATCGGTGCAAGACACTGATATTTTAAAAGTATGAATGGTTTCATATTAAATTACCCACAAAGTTCTCTGCAGTATTTTTTTCTGTTTGGTCTCTGACAGCTGTCAGCTATAGAAATAATTTTTCAGTCATGTAAATCAATAGATACTATAGCTTAAGTTCCACAATACATTTTGTAGAACTGTTAAATAATATTAGGGGTATTGTAAAGCTGTGTTAATGTGGGTCGCCATGGATCATGTGGCATAGGGTCAAAGACTTCAGTGAGGTCTCTCCCCTTACATCCAGCGTATCAAAAAAATTTTCAGTGCAGTTAATAAAACTTTGCAAAGCTGTGCGGTAGCCAATGAGGCTACAGGTGTTTGGATGGGTTCTACTTGAACTTTAGTTTGCCTTCAGCAGGCAAGAGTCACTGGAATTGGAACTCATGTACCAGTGTGTGTCAGCTGTTCTGTCAGAATAAAATTCTGCCCCTGAACAGAGGCATGCTTCATCACTTGGTCTCTTAAAAGAGCTGTTTAACACAGTACGGACTGTGACTAGGCTTTTAACAGGAAAAAAGATTTCCATGCCATGGTTAAAGATCTAAAGGATCTCTGTGGCTTGGTGGCTGGGTGTGACGTTTCTGTTGTGCTGCTTTTCCTGAAGTCAAGTGGAGAGAAGTTAAAAGATGAGCAAGTGAGGGACAGCTGAAACCAGCTGAGAAATGTTCTTTTTCCTAAGCTACAGTGATTTTCAGGTTGCATCGTATATGTGCTCCCAGATGAAAGCTGCACCCGAATTCATAAATGGCATTTATAATGGAAAAGAGCATATGTTTTTTGCCTCTTTCATCTATACCAGAAAAGTGATTTTGAGGAATTTAAGAAACTCATTCTTGCTGTTTATTGGTTTTGTTACCAGCAGTTCTTTCCTAGGATACTCTTCCGATCTGTTAAGTAAAAAAAAAAAAAAAAAAAAAAAAAAGTTGCAGAGCCAAATGTTTAGAAGTTAGAAAATGAAGTTGTCTGCATGTTTGTACAACATCTCGGTGTCTAGATGTCAGGATATAATTGCATGCTGTCTCTTACCACAGGACCACTGCCTCATATAGTGCACAGAATCGATGGATGCATGCTGCTAACTGCCTGACCGGATGTTTGATATTTCGAATTACCCTCATTGTTAAGTGTTGGCCTTAGGCTTTATTTATTGTGCACTATTCAAATTCTGATTTGAAGACAGAATGATTAATTTCCTCATGGACTGTCTATGGCACTCATCGCTGTATTAGTATTAGAGTATTCTAAAAATATTAATTCGTTCTTACAACACTCTGTGAAATGGCAGTCATGGTACTATCCCCATTGGGGAAAGTAAGCAGGGACAAAGTAAAATGTTTTTGTTAATTGTTTGAATACTTAGTTTGAAAAAGATGGGGTCTGTTTTTTTCAAAGTAGTCAATACTGTAGCATTCATTTGTTTAAGTATCAGTTCCCAGTGAGTCTGATTTCAGTAGTAATTGTGCAGTGATTTTGAACAGAACATGACATTTTTACATTAGACTCCTAGAAGACAAAGGACCTGCAATTTCTTATGATAATTAGTGACTTCTTTGGTTTCATTCCCTAGTAAAATGTTGAAGATCCAGAATTCTTGCAGGAGTCTTCAGACCATTAAATATTTCATATTACGGCCCAGATGTGTTTGCAGATCATATCATATCCTGTGAATGTGAAAAAATGAATGCCAGTTTTGAGTTTGAAGGCATATGGCCAAGGAGGCGGGAGTTAGGTTGCAAAACCAGCTATATTTCAGGCACATCTTGCTTTTCTTGAGGGTTGAAGTTAATAATATTAATGACATTTAATGAGAAAATAGCATGTTTGAGGAAATGTTAAGTAGTGTTTCCTCCAACATCTTTTTGAAACTTAGCTTCAGCTTTTGAAAAAGTGTTTTCTGGGAGAAGTATGCGTTTCCTCTGTGCATGTAGAGCCAATTTTTGAAATTCACGGTAGCAGAACTTGCAATGTGACTTATTTTCCTGCTTTTCCACTCTAAGTATATTCATTGTTCTGTATAAATTACACATCATGTTAATACTGTAAGTTTCCTTAAGCTGGTATTCTTAGTGCTTTTGCCAGATATTTGAGCAAAAAAAGAAGAAACAAAGAACACGAGGCTACTGCTGCCTGTTGGCCAACTATTTTGGAACACTCATTTGTGCTCTTAAACACCTAATAGTTGTCTTTTTTTTTTTTTTTTTAACGTCTGTGTTTGGGACTGAGTACTCTTCTGCCCAGGATGGCAGACCAGAAGGCCTGAATATGTTAAGAAGCAAGAGTCATTGCTAGTGCATGTAAGCATAGTTGGGTTGATTTTATTCCTTTTTTTGAAGGAGCAGAGCTTACGGTATTTTCATGTTCTGTTGACTGTGTTTATTTCTGCAAGGATTGGATAGGTATTGCCGTGCATTCTATGCTGGTTTTCCTTTTTATGTGCTGCTAGGTACTGCCTCCGTTAAGAGATGTATCAAACCGTCCAGAAGTTGGCACGACAGTGAGAAACAAGCTTGTGCGCCTTATGACACATGTTGACCTTGGAGTAAAGCAAATTGCAGCAGAATTTCTTTTTGTTCTTTGTAAAGAGAGAGGTAAAAATTACTTTTTCTTCTCCCTTTTATATAAAAGTCTTGCTGTAAGTCTCGGTTTGCCTCTTGCTGTAAGTCTCGATTCTTTTAATGTTACATAGCTGAATAATTTTCCTCTATCACTCTTTGCAGTTGACAGCTTGTTAAAATATACAGGCTATGGTAACGCGGCAGGATTGCTGGCAGCAAGGGGCCTGTTAGCAGGAGGAAGAGGAGATCATTGGTACTCAGATGATGAAGATACGGATACAGAAGAATACAAATCTGCAAAGCCAAAGTATAGTATTGTTTTCAGTTCTGCATATCATGTTGCAATTTAGATGTTTGACATAATTTTTTTTGTTTCACGCTCTCCAGAGAGGCCAGTTTTGGAATTACACATGCTTGTATTAACTGTCTTCTGTTGACTTCATGGTCTAATTATTGAGAAACCAGCCCCTAATAGTGGCTGTTATATAGTCAGATGGCTCCAGGGGAGAGGAAAAAAAAAATCACTATGAGAATGATTTAACTTCAGTCTGAATAACTATGTAAAAATCAAATGTGAAAAGAGATTTTCTTGAGCAAATTTTAGAAAAAATTATAGTAACAAACTTAGCAAGAATGGCTTTTACCCCAGGTTTTCCAGGAACTCACATGAAGTTGCCAAACTGCTAACTGTTGTTTGTGGGATGTATTTCTGTAACAGAGGACATAAAGGTGTCAAATGTGGCTTAAGGTTTTAAGCGGGACTTTGCAAAAAAGGAACAAACCAGTATGTAGTTTCAGTCAGCCAGATTGCCTGGTACTAAAATTTTCCTAAAGAATTGAGTAAGTCACATAGGTAAGTATGGAAGGAGCAAAATAACTTCTGTAGAAGTCATGCATCAGGAATCCAATAGATTTGTCTGAAGGATTCAATGATCGTATAGAAGCTCTGTCTGTTGGTTTTTATTAATTGTAATTGATTTGGTGTAAGAGGTTTCAGTTCATCATGTTACATCTATGATTTAATGCCATTTTAAGTAGGTTCCGATACGGTTGATACTGGGCATCTGAAGCATGGTATTTTTCCACTTTACTCCGTTTTCTTTGAATTACACAGACTTGATTAGGTGTATGACGGGGTTGTGGCTTATTGAAAGATTCTTATTAAGGAACATAAGTGAAAGACAGGATTAAATGTATGAGAAGATACAGGAATTCTATTGCTTCTATGCTAAGAAACGAACTCTAAAACAGGAGGTTTCTTTTTATTTCTGTACTTCAGGATATTTTTTTTCTCTTTTGTCTCTGCTCTTCTTTCAAAAGCCTAACATCCAGTTATATGCATATAGGTAAAAGTGTAACATCTATTTAGTTAAAAGTTGACACTTTCAAGACAACTGTCAGTTGATTTATGCATCTGATTTTCTGTATTGCTGTTAAATGTTTGTGATTAAACTGCTTGAAAAGATAATTTGCCCTGTAAGTGTTCTTGAAAACTACTTCTCTGCTTTTTTTACCATTTCTGTATCACCATTCACCTGTTTTCACAGTGTCAATAAAACTGGCATTATAAATTTTCAAAGTAAAGTAACCTCACTTTGGTTTGGGCAAAAATCATTGTGGGAGGGGAATAGTAAACTAATTCAATGGTTCTTCATGAATAAGAAAATGTAGCTGGAACCTGTCTATATTTTTAAAATTAAGCCTGTACAGAATTAGTTTCAAACATGTATCTGTCATTCTGTTCCCCATCTGTGTCATTATTAGTAATGACATTGTCATTATTACTGTCGTTACTCCCTTGCTTTCAAACTGCTTGTGCATGGGTTATAACAAGTACTAGTGGACTGTGTATTTCTGAGTAGCTAACAAGAAATTAATACAGTGAATCAACAAGAAGATAATATCATGATTCACGAGAAAAGGTTACAAAAAACATAAATATGAAGGCTGGCTATTTGTAGTAAAAACTTTTTTGTGCAGTTCAGACAGTTTTAGTCTTGGTGGTTTCTGTTAGCGTGTTCCTCTCTCCACCTATCAAGAAGACAGAAAATTTACATATTTCTATAGAAATGTAAACTATGTTGTTTTTCCACCTCCAGCATTAACCTTATCACTGGTCACTTAGAAGAACCAATGCCCAATCCGATGGATGAAATGACAGAAGAACAAAAAGAATATGAAGCTATGAAGCTTGTCAACATGTTTGATAAACTTTCCAGGTACTGTACTATAGCTGCTTTTGAGGGAGGCAGCTCATATCCTGGCACTTTACTAAGGTCTAGTGCTTCAAAATAGTGCTATAATCAACTTCTTCGCAGGATTACAACCACTTTAACTGCAGAGAAAAATGTTTAGCACTTCAAAGAAAAGAGTGGTATGTAACAGGACTTCAGAGGAAACCTCTTTTGGAGAGGATTGGACAGAATCGGGAAGATCTGGTGGTGAGGGGACCTGCCTCCTAAGTGCATAGGCTGATAATAACGAAAAGAATTTCCCCTTTTAAAATATGGGACTCAATCCAAGCCCAAGGCAAGGGTACTTATTTTCCCCAAGTCAATCAGCAGCATCTCATGGTAACTACTTGTGTCTGCTGCGTACACGAGGAACAAATACAGTGTGAAAATAGTTGTCACCAGAAGCAATAAATTATATAATGGAGCAATTAAAAGGGAATTTACAATTAAGAATTATTGTGGATTTATTAGGATAAGTGTGGACTGGATTGCAAATGAGCCTTTATAATTTGTTTTAAATGACTGAGGTAATGCCATAAAATAGTACTTAATGTGACGTAAAGGTGTATGTTATTGATACAGAAAGTTGATTTTTATTTTATAACTTTCTACATACGAAAAGGGAACAGACCTGTCCTGCTAGCTGTAGCTTTTTTTCTCTGACTCACTAAGCCTAGCATTAGCTGGGTTTTCTTCCCCTCAACTTGTAGCCATATTGGGGTGATTGCTTGTAGTTTGTTTTCTGTGAAAGCAAAGTTTTATATTCTTGAAGAACACTTAATGTAATACTCATGTACCATTAAACGGAGCTGTGGGAATTTAGGTAAATACCTAAGTGGATCATTCTTTGAACATGGGAAAACTCAGCAGCTAGAAATGTGTTTGTGTTTTGTGAGAGTCTGTGGATATTCAAGTAACAAGTTCTATTGAGAGAAATTCAGCAAACCAAGTATTTTTACATCTCTAAAGATCAGAAACACAGCAAAAGATAAGGGAGAATCTGGATTTTATATTGGCTAACAAAGACTGAATTATAGGCAGGAGCGAAAGCAGGGAATGATCTTGGGACAACTGATCTGAGACTGTCGGTGAAGTAATTAGATACTTTTGCACATTATTCGCATGGAAAGCAAGTGTAGTATGTTACAGTCTTTTTAATAAAGAGAAGAAAATACAATTCACATGTAATCTTAATTGAACTACTGGAATGATTGCTATGGAAGCTAGAGAATTAAGGTGCTGAGCATTAGGGGTACCACAATAAAATGAGTAAATGGTCTAAAACTTTTTTGGAAGGAAGATTGAGACCGGAGATGAACTGAGACTGAAGACAAGTCAGTTGCTATCGCTATAGCAGTTACACAAAAAGTCCAAATGGCGTTACTGTAGTGTAAAAGCCTTTTCAGTTTGGAGGCCTGCAGGCACCTGCTGTGTTGCCTGCTACAAACTGAGAGTAACTAAGCAGCTGGTGCCCTGTGTCATTACTTACCCTCTTGGCCAGTAGCATTACTTTCACCTTGGACTTTGTGTCAGTTATATCCACCTGCAGTTTTATCTGTAGTACTTAGACTGCAAACTCTTCAGGGCTGGGACTCTTTGTTAGAAGGTTTTTGTTTGCTTTTTAGTATAGTGATTACTGTGGGATGGTGCTGTTGATGTGAGCCCTTTAGGTGCTGTGATAACGTGAATAAAATCACTTGACTGTTCTTGCCACCTTTTTTGTTTTACTGAAGATTGGGGGGAGGAGGGAGGGGAGGAATGCTGGCAGGAAGGAAAAAGAAAGTACGACTTGGTTTGGGGAGGCTGTGGGATGTTTTTAATTAACGTAATTGAGTGCAATTGTGGGTTTTGCAGATGTTAAACGGGAAGCTGCCAGTCTTGTATATGAGAAGGAAGAGTTAGTAACATGCTGATAGTAGTGGGAGTGCCTCCATGTTTTTGGAATTTAACACTTCTGCCTCCTGCTTGAGCCCCTTAGTGCTGGACATTTTCAGAGACTTAAATCTACCAGTGGAATGCACTTTTGGTTTTTTCCTTGGTTTACCACCTACAAATTTAAACCTGAGGTTGCTTTGATAGGAGTCTTCAGTTGATTCTGGGTTTTGAATCTTGCATTGAGGCAGACTGCTGGTGACAGCTTTCCTGCTTCTGCTGGTCTTTGTTGTTGTCACCGTAGGAGGGGACATATTCCATGAACTCTGAGCCATTTCAGTTTGGTGCAGTGCTTTGCTTGTAAGAGGGGAGGAAGGTGGACAGGGAATGAACAGCTCCTTTTAATCTTGAACACGTTTATGTAACTATCTGTGTTACTTGGACAAGAGCTTAGAGTGAACTTGCGTGATGTACTGCAAAACTGGTTTGCTTAGTACGCTTGTATTGGCCCAGTAATGGAAGCTAAGCTTTAAAGAGCTAGCATGCTTTTACTGGAGAAAGGTATGGGGGGGAAAAAAGTCAAAGGAGTGACAAACTTGCTTCCCTTCCTGACTGATGAGGATAATCAGGCCAGTCTGTCACTGGGATGTTCTAGATTTGACTTTGACTGGCTCTGTATGGTTTTTGAAAAGTTGCAGTCTTCGTTAATGGCTGCTAACCGTTTACACTGTACCCTTTGCACAGATTTATTGAAACTATAAGTAATAAAGTGGCATTTTCTCCCTTGTTCCATAAGATGCTAGTGGATTTTTGCTCTCTAGGTTTCTCTTTATTTTCAACATTGGCACTGAAGAATTGAAACTGCCTTGAGGTGATGTAAAACTGATCCATGCTTTTGGTCGTTTCAGGTCTTACTTCCAAAGTTTTTCTATTCTGTTAGGTTGTTGGTGTTTAAGCCTGTTCATGGGGTAATTAACCGTCAGGAAGGCTAAATTAAAATTAATTACCCAGTTTTGTTCTATCAAAATGTATGGAGGAAAGCTGAATATTGTTTGTGAACCCATTTCCCCTGCCACAACATTTTAACATAGACTTGGGTTCTGCAAAAGCTTTTATAGAAATTTAGTATTTTGCTCAAATTTGGCTGGCTGAGATGACTTTTTAAAATCATTAAATATATATAAATTATAAGTGTAAATGAAGGTGAAAAATCTTAATTACTGCAGCTCTTGGGAGATGTAGATGTTACTTAGGTAGCTTGTTGGATGCCTGAACTTTGTCCTGAAGTAACTCTATGGGCTTTATCTGCAGTAAGGGTCAATACTATCTTGTTGATTCATTGAGAATTGTTTGGTGACTGTAAATCATAGAATCATAGAATGGCTTGGGTTGGAGGGGACCTTAAAGATCATCTAGTCCAACCCCCATGCTGTGGGCCACCCACTAGATCAGGCTGCCCAGGGCTTCATCCAACCTGGCCTTGAACACCTCCAGGGATGGGGCATCCACAATCTCTTTGGGCAACCTTTGCCAGTGCCTCACCACCCTCTGAGTAAAGAATTTCCTCCTAACGTCTAACCTATATCTCCCCTCTTTTTTAGTTTAAAAACATTCCCCCTTGTCCGATCACTACCTGTCCGTTAATTAAAATGTCTGGAAAAAATGCTAACATTTTTTCTATTGTAAATGGTAGGTGGAATTGTATATTAATTGACTAATTTAAAATGTCAGGATGCTTTTTCCAAGCCAACCTTGTATTAATAGCAAGAATCCTTTTGCTGATGAAATGGTCTCCAATTATCACAGCTTGGGTTTTGTTGTACATTCAGCAGAAGTCAACAAAACAAGTATGTAAGGGAACCTGTCTAAATAAGCAACCATACTCATTAAAAACACAAAATTAATCATAGGATGAATGAGGAAGGCAATGTTACATAGAGGGGTTTTTTTTTCCCCCTCTCCTTTCTAATCATAGAACAAAATAATGTTACATGAAAGGATCGGAACTATTATGTAGTACTCAATTATAAGGAGGTGAATAGGTCCCTAACATGCCATTTTATCAAAGGAGCAGACTGGTGTTTACATGATGGCTGTTTCATTACAGACACCGTCATTAATTCCATGTGTCAATACTGCCCTATAGCACATAGAGCAGAGAAGAAAGAGTTACCCTTCAAAACAAGGGAATGATTTTTGACTCGTTATGAAGCTAAATGGCAAGCAGGAAGCTAGAACTTGTATAGATACATTTGAAGGGACTCTTGGGAGATCTGGAAGTGGAAGAAGAGAATGCATTTTACCAACTGTTTAATTATGGTGTGTTTCTAAGTACACTTGAATAGAATGCTTTGTTTGCAGTAGAAAAACGAATGTTGCAAGAAGGTGCATTTGAGTATATGGGGGGGGGTCACATAAGGATGTTTAAATATGTATAAACACAGACATTGTGTACTTGTATACATTGTCAGGGATACAGAAGTATTCCTGCTGCCAGCTGCTGGGCTGAAGCGATCTCTTTTCTGCTCTATAGATGGACTATAAACATCCAGTTTGTGGATAGTGAACTGTCTTCTGAGGCTATACGTGCCAGTTTCTGGTGCTTCCCTTGCCACCTTGTGTCTCACCTTAAACAGTAAGCCCGTGCTCGGCTAGCCCAAGTTGTCAAAGCTCAGTTGAGGTCTCTAGGCAGCCAGTGCTAAACGGGCAAATTGCTGAGGCTGGCAGAGCGGAGACCATTTATTCCCGGTAAGGATCAGCTCTGTGGGCTCTTGTGTGGTACTGAAGTTAGCTGAGTGATGCCTCTTGTAATCCTACCCAAAATTCTGTTATCTAGCAGATAGATAGTTGTTCCAAACTTCGGAAGCTAGCTTTGTAGGTAGCCTAGATCTTTTCATCTGTTTGTCTCCCTCTGTATTTTTCCTCTTTGAAAAACAGGAGTAAGCTGTATGGTGTCCAGAGCTTGCAGTCAAGTCTTCACCAGTGAAAGGATGCCATGGTTTACACCATTTTAGGACTAAATTATGGTTAGGAAAAAAAATAGGCTGATCCCTGCTTCTCCTCCTACTTCTTCTTTTGGTGGTCTAGAATATTTCTGTCTTCGTACAGTTTGGTTTTACTGGGTAGCAGTTGTCCGAGGAAGGGTATACAGAGTTTAGCCTCCTAATACAGAGAGAACTGCAAACTTGTAACAACCGTCTTTCGTCCTGCTCAAGGACTTGCAAAGCAGGAAGCTGGTGCGGGAACAGAAAGGTAATTGATAAACGTCCTTGTTCTATGAAATGTGAGCTCGGCCTAGCTCATAGCTGAAGCCTAGAGAGGTGGAAATGCATTGGGAATGAACCTCAAATGCAATACGGCACGGTTCGTAATGGTGCGCTTTGAAATGAGTACAGCGAGCTGAGAAACAGACGTCTGAGCATCACGAAAGAAGATACAAATACATGTCAGTGACTTGGACTTCTGCGTTACATCATCATGCAAAACTCGGTGCATTTATCCCCCAAAGACCCCCACAAAACACACAGACCAAGATTGGTGCCTATAGATGGACCTTGTCTACTGCCTCTGGTAGTTCAGCGTCTCCGCAGGTGACTCACCGGGAGAGGAAATGTTTGTGTCAAGTTCTGGGGTGTGCGCAGCAGGATGTAAAAGTGAAGCATGAAAGTGGAGATGCAGAGAAAGAGCTATGTCTTTATATTTGACAAATGATGAGATTGGACTTCTTGACAATATTTACAGATATCTTAAGTATCCCTATGTGAGGAGAGGGAGGTCCCCACGTAAGGGGACCTTGGGACCTTGTTTTCCCCTGTTTCTCTTTCCTTTTTCTTGAAGTGTTTCTTTATCCTTTACTAGCCATTATAATTTATTTATTACTAATAATAAATTGTAAATGACTAGTAAATTATGTGATTCTATGACTTCTGGCTGCAGTGCTAAATGTTGCAACCTAAAAGTATGTGGTTTGGTTTTTAAGACAAAAATCTAGGATCCTCTCAGCTTAGAGGGCAAGCAAAGGTGATTTCATTCTTTGTGGCTATGTTTTCACTTTTAGGACTTAAAAAATACAAGCAAGGACTTACTCTTCAGGTTATTCTTCTCCGAAAATAAGTGTAATAGATCACTGCTGAGGCTTGACCTTGAGTAAGTGGTGCTGAAGAAGTGTTGCAAGATTGATTACAGATTTCAAAGGACACTTGTTTTGTATTATACTGTTTAAAAGCCAGAAAGGCCTTAGAAGTTACAGGGTTTTTTCCTGTGAAAAAAGGCTTTGCTATTAGGTGCAACTCCAAAGCACTCTGGCTTTGCCTTTAGGGGACCCCTACAGCCAGGCAGTCAGGGTTCTGGTCCTGTTTGGACACTAGATCTGCAGTCTTCATTTTTTGAGCCCTTTTGAATCTGATTTCGAGTATTCTTTTGATCCCTTCTGGCACACTTCTCCAGCAGATACTTGAAAACTTAGGAGTGCTCTCATTTGGGCAGAATCTGCATATGATAGATGGCATTGCCTGAAGGAAGAGGGCTTGCTGTCAGTCCTCAAGTATGGCAAGCTATCTCCAATCTATTTAAAATCATAGAATCATAGAATGGCTTGGGTTGGAAGGGACCATCAAAGGTCATCTAGTCCAACCCCCCTGCGGTGAGCA
>JAVKLA010000024.1:24260856-24287117 GCA_034782735.1 Sagittarius serpentarius
TTCCTTATATCCAATCTAAATCTGCCCTCTTTTAGTTTAATGCCATTTCCCCTAGTCCTGTCGCTACAGGCCCTGCTGAAAAGTTTTCCCCATCTTTCTTATAGGCCCCCTTTAGATACTGGCAGGCTGCAGTAAGGTCTCCCCGGAGCCTTCTTTTCTTCAGGCTGAACAACCCCAACTCTTTCAGCCTGTCTTCATAGGAAAGGTGTTCCAGCCCTCTGATCATCTTCGTAGATAGATCCTCCTCTTACACACGCACAGGCAGAGTCTGGCCTGTGCTTTTCAGGTATGGTCATTACAAACCTCCTTCCCTGGCCCCCAGCTTCCCACCCAGACCTGGTTAGCCAAACCACAGCAGTTTCTCCAGGTCCAGTTTCTCATGTTTTGAAATGCCACAGGCGGCGGGATTTGTGAGCTTATCGCCCTAGTATCTGATTGCCACATCCGTGCAAATAGCTGCATTTCTCTTGCTGGTCTCTGCTCTTCCTGAGCACAGAAAACTCTTGGAAGCTTAATTTAACTGCTGCTTGACTGTACAGTATCTGGCGTACGCATGCCATGTAATTCATGTCTTTCTTGCTGTTCCTATGGTTGTGTTAAGGTTAGATCGCCAGCTGTGTACAAGCAATTTTTTGTCCCTTTTCTTCAGCCAAGGTAGTAGCACAGACCAGGCAGAGAGCTGGTGAAATGCTTTTGCTTCCCTACTGAGTGATGGAGTTTCATTGTCTGTGGCTCCAGAGGGTGGTAGATGTATGTTAAACTGGCAGTTTTACTGGGCTGCCTTTCAAGCAAGGGGTAAATTGACATCAAGCCTCCACTCCTTTATTTAAGGTGACTCCTGAATATTTAGAGGTATTTTCTTTTTTTTTTTTTCCCAGCAGAAAATCAAAATGTTATCTTTGCCCTTACAGCTTTTGCCATAATCCACATATAAATGAGGTGATAAAAAGTAAGGATTAAATAAATCTTTGCTAATACTTTTTGATTGGCTTAATCAATAATTAATCATCTCTTAGATGAGGCTGTATCTTGTGGAGTAGATATAATTGGATTAGCTGCTGAGAGGCCTTTGGAGCTTTGAAGAGATTAAAATGGCTGTCAATCCTGTAATTAAACTGCCACAAACAAAAGCAATAGTATTAGAATCAGTCAGCTTTTTTTAAATGAATCAACAAGTACTTACACACCCCTAGTAGTGGTGTAGACAGAGTCTGTTCTCATAACTGATTTATTTCCTTCAACAAGATGAATATGTATCATATCATTGTTTTAATTGCCTGGACATCATTGACCAGAATAGCAGGTGAAATTTTAGGAAGAAATGGTTGTCGGAGAACTCTTGGGAGAAAAGCTAGTTTGTGTATCGAAAACAGTGAACCTGCTCCTTGTCTTGAGCCTATTAGGCACTGACTTTTCATGGTGTCTTTAATTGGCTAAGTAGGTTTGGCCTACATGAATGAAGTCTTTATGTGTCCTGCTCTTTCCCTCCCACCTATTTTGGAAGGTTTTTTGTTCCTCTTTCTTCAAAACAGAGGGCTTTAGCAGAAATAACTTCCTTTTAAAGGCTCATTATGTACTAAAGCATATACTGTATGTGACTGTATTATACACATGTGAATTGATATGTGTGCATATGCTAATATATATTCTCTTTTTAAATCTCTTACAGAGATGAGCTTATAAAACCAATGGGAGTGCGGCCGGATGGTACAATGGCTCCTTTGGAAGAAGCAGTGAGCCAGTACCATACCAACAAGCAAGACAGTTCAGATTCAGACTAAAGCATCACCTGCTTCACTCTCAATTCTCCTCTAATCCACACTTTTCCTTGGAGCCACGGCATCTTTTATCTAGGCATTTTATCCTCGCATTAGCCAGCAACACTTTAACTGTTCTATTATTGGGATATTTAAATGATGGGTCCTGTGGTGTAATGTCTGAATTTTTATTATGCCTGTTTAAAGAACATATCAATTTATTAGTTTATTATCTTAATTAATTTAAAACTAAATGTATTTCAAAGGGATAAAAAGTGAAAGCCTACAATGTAAAATAAAATACAAACACTTTAATTTTCAAGAATCTTCTTTTCTGAACTCTGTAGGTTTTCCCATTCTTGATACTTTTTTTTTTTTGTGTTGTCTTGCCAGTCTCTCCCTTTATATAATTGTAATTAAAGAAGTGTGTCTGCTTAATGGCATTAGGAGCTGAGGGTGTTTAACCTTACAAGTCTGACTGACCTTGTGAAGCTGCTTTAACTGGCATTCAGCAGTGATTTCAGAGATACCCTTTTTAAAATGTCGTTGGATTTCCGACTGCTACACACTTCTGTGGTTAAGCTGCTGCTTAAGATTTTACCAATGTGTCAGTCACTGACTGCTGCTAAAATTACCTTTAAATTGGGAACCAGATGATGTATGTTATATGCCTGTCCTCCCTCCCCTCCCTCGTTAAGACCACACAAATACACCCCCCCCTCCCCAATCTTTGGTTAAGTAAAAAACATCCCTATTCAAAACAGCATTCAAGTATGTACACTTAAATGTTGCCATGAATGGGAGTGGACTGAAGTGAAGTGCATGTGCAAGTGTTTTACTGAATTGGGGCCTACTTTTGGAGATTAACGGGTGTGCCTCACTTGAAGGGAAGTCAAACTAATCAACAAAGACATATTTCCTTTTAGGGAGAACTTAGGAAGTGATGGGATAGAGTGGGAAGGAGAAGAAAGTGTCACTTCCAACTCTGTACTCTTTAAAAACAAAGATTAAAGTTTTAGGTGTGCTGCACTGCTGTTGTTGCTTCTTCACCTGCTTGGTTTCTTTCTCTGTGTGTTTCTCACAGCATGAATTACATGAAGAATAATCCATGTCCTAGTTTGTAATTCCTTTTTTTTTTTTTTTTTTCTCAGAAGCATATACATGCCATTCTTGTGAATGTTTCAGGGGTTGGTGAAGGTTCTCCAGTTTTGTCTTTGTTTCCTATGACTTGACACTGGTGTTTGGTGTTCAAAGACCTTGTAAAGGGAGGACTTGGTATGAAATCATGCTGCGGCCTCCCATGTGAGGAGCTGCCACAGATGTCCTTAGTCTTCCAAAAGGACTAAAAAGGAATAATGCACTGCTGTCCTCTTGGCTGTTAAGTTTGTTTTCCTAAAGGATACTGCCCAGCCATAGCAATGCCTTTTTTAAAAAAAAAAAACAAAAAAAAACAAAAAAAAAACCAAAAACAACAAACCAAAACCATCAACAAACCAAAACAAGGGAACTTAAGGACATTTATTGTATACATTTCTGTATGCTTGGCCTCTCTGAATGTTAAAATCATTGATGCTTTGGGTTATGACTTGACTTCGGCTTTATTGTCTGCTGCATCCACCTGGAGCATCACAGCTGGTATAGGGGAAAAGGAAGACAGCTAGTGTTCCCACACAGCAACAGCTAAAGCAACCCATCAATTTATTGATAATACTGTAATCATACCTTTTATGTATGAATCCAAAAGGGGGAGGGAAGAGTTGTCCAGGAGCAAGAAGTATGCTTAGCTGCATCTAAGCTGGATCTCAAAAATGTAACTCTGGCTTTAGCATCATCCACTGACTACTCTGAGCCCAGCACAGGCAAGTATTATGTGCACTGCAGGTGCAAAGAATGTATGAACCCTTCCTGAGGGGCAAAACTTAACTAGCTCCGTTAATGAGGAATTGAGTCCTGTCTTGGAATCAGCTGAGGCTGTTCCTTGGGGCTGGAGAAGCAGCTATTTCAGTAATAGGCTTCTGTATGGGTTGCTATAGAGGGATGAGTACAGAGCATGAAAAAGCAAAATCTCAGTTTGTTTCTTTAAAAGTTGTAGCATATGCTCCTACAATTAGCTGGCTAAAGAGATTAATAATAATGGCTCCAGGGACCTCGTTACAGATGGTATAGCATGAGGCTTTTGTGGTCTGGCTCCTGCCAATTGCAACAGGGCAACAACAGTCGCAATAAACAGAGTTCTTCTGTTTAGTTCATCTTGGAAAATACATGCTCGTAGTAGGTTTTACAGACGTGAGATGCTGCTTCAATTAAAAGGAGAAAAATGAAGACCAGGCGTAGAAGGTTCTGCCTGAATCCTCTAGCTCGAGTGATCTTCATAATTGGGTTGCCTGTAATGCAGGTTGATCTAGATAAATTAGTAACTTCCACTAGTGCAGTATCCCAAAGCATCTCTTGTTCCAAGATGATAGTTTGTGGAAGGGGTGCGGCAAGATTTTTGGCTTATCTTTGAAATGTAACACAGGTCCATCCTTAGGTGCACCGGCTGGAGATCTGGGAAAATCTTGGGACAAAGTTCCTCCAGCACAAGCAGTGCATCTGCTTCCTGCTGTGCTGTATGATGTTTTCTCTTCAAAGTCACCATGCACGTGTTAAGATTTCTCTTGGATTGGGAGTCTGGAGAAAAGTAAAGTATTTGATCCTTTGGAAAAAAAAAAAAAAAGAGCTCCCTGGAGTTCTTTGTTTACTGTGAAATTAGGATTGGCTCTTGAGTTTCTTTTCAAAGCTGAACCTCCAAAATGGGAGGCTCGGGCAACTAAACTTTGTTTAAACTGGCAAACTGGTCAGCAAGCCTGACCAGTTTGGGGAATGCTCTCTCTTTCCTCCCCAACAGAGCACAGAGGTGCCGCGTCTACATTTGAACGAGGGTCCGAAGTTCCTGTTCAGACGTGATCATGCCAATCTGCTGCAACCTACAACATTTTAATACCTGGTTGCCTGAAGCCCGGAGAGCAATGAAAGGTTTGCTGCCTCTTCTAGCAGTAGCTTTGATAGAGTCACTATATATGTATTTGACTAATGCATTTCATTCCATATGGTACCAGCTACTCTGTATTATATGAAATAATGACATTTGATTATATAAATACACGCTTTCATTTTTCCTCCAAAACATTTGAGCATAGTTGACACAGAAAATACTGTAATTGGAAAAAGGAACCCTTCTGAGTAAAATGTCAATAGATTTTCTGGTGATGACTGTAAAGGTGCTAGCCAGCGGGTGTCAGAGACGTGTGCCTTTCGTTCCCAAAAAGCCTTTCACAGTCAGTCCCAAGTACAAAACCTTGTGTTTCAGTCTTTATTTTGGCATCAACAGCCTGAAGTAACGCAATTCTCATTAAAGCTCGTCAATGATTTGGAAGCTTTGCTTTTCTTTGTTTCCCATTAGAGTTATGAAACAAAAGATGATGGGAAATTGCTGAAATTTGTCAGAATACTTTGTTCTTTTGCAAAATAACGCAGACGTATTTGTTTAAATGTTCATGAAAACTTCCTGGCCAGTATTCTCAAATGCTAATTGAAACTTTATGTGCCCCAAAAGTGGTTTTCAGGAAAAAGGGACGTTTACAATCTGTTAAAAATGTTGTTGTGAGAAAATTACCAGAACTTTAAAGAAATTTGCCAAAGAGGAAAACCACATTAGCTTCAATGTTTTGAATATACAAGATTGGTGTATATGCATGTGGCCAAAGTAGATTTTTCACCCTGTACCTGGAGTTTTTCCAAGTACCTGAAACTCTGCAATGGCTTTAAAAAAAAGAGAGAACAACTGGGCCATAGTACATTTCTCTTAGAGTTCTGGAAGCAATAATTTTCCCCTACCTGGGTGAAAAATTGGTTGTCAGAGGTGGCTTTAAGGAAGAGAATATTACAATGAAGCTGTCCTGTTAGCTGGTTGCTAAGCATCCTAGTCCGAAAGAGGAAAGTAAACCCCAAAGTATACAAGATCCCAAATCTCCTGAAGGAGCATTCCACAACATTGTCCTTCACCTTATTACCACAAAACAGCTAATAAAATCCTGTGCTTTAATAAGGCTGGCTGTAAAAAGACTGTTCCACTGTTCAAACAGTTGAGAGCCAGACTTCGCTGGTCTTTGATGAGCAGCAAGTTAAACAGCTGCCCAGGTCAGATTCTTTTCTGGTCAAGCATGGAAAAATGATGATTTAGTGGTAGTGCAAAGATGCAGCTCACTTTCAGAGAAAAAAAAAAAACAAAAAAAAGCACAGTTTAATCCTGCAAATAAAAATCTCCGTTGTGTTAACATCTTAATTATTTGGATGGCTCTGGCTCTTACGAAAATTGATAGGGAACATTCCTGGTTTCTTTGTGCAAAACCTTTTGCTCATCCTGAAGCTGCTTCTCTCCAAAATACGCGTTCTCGCTCTGGTGCCGCAATATTTAGACCAGGAATTTTGGGGGGATGTGACGTCCTTCTAGCTTTGCCGTGTATCCTCCAGCTGAGCGTGCCTGGGCATGCAGAAGCGTCTCTCTCTCGGCGCTGGCTGAAGAGCAGGCAGAAGAGCCTGGGAAGGTGTGCTGTAACTCCTTCCTGACCTCTGCTGCCAGCCCGCCGCCCGGGGCTGACCTGAGGGCCGACCTGAGGGCCGCGGAGGCCCGGCCTGGTGGAGGTGGCACCTGGGAGGCCACCCTGCCTATCTCCTGCTGCCTGCGGGTAACCAGGGCAGGCTCAGGGCCGCAGGGCACCCAGGCAGGTGGGGGGAGACGCAGGTGGCTCTGTGGCATGGAAAACGGTGGTGCTTGCCTGCTTGCAGTAAAGCTGAGTGTTTTCCAGAGCTGCTCCTCTCACCACCAGCAACACGGTCTGCGGTGAGTCCGGTTAAATCCTGTTGCTTGGCCCCGCGGAAGGCTGTGCCTTCGTTAAGGTATTGCCTTTCATTGCAAGGATCGGTAACGCTTTGGCTGTTGCACGTCTGTCCCTCATTTTGGAGGTACGCCGTGCCTCCGTGACTTGCTGTTCTGCTCAAGACCCCCTTCCTCACTCTGTACCAGCGAGGATGAGGGACTCCCAGAAGAAGGGACCAAACTCATTTGTTGCGAAGAAGGTAGGAGCAGCCATGTCTCCTGTCTATGCAGCGTGGGAGCCACTTTCAATTCCACCGTGAGACACCTCGGAGGGCCAGGCCGTCCCGCAGCTGCTCCCCTCTCAGTGGCCTCTGGCCAGGTTTGAGGAAGGCAGATGCAGTCTGACAGGTGGCGGGGGGGTGGAATCCCCAAAAGCCGACCCTTCCCACAACCGGTCCAACAGCATCATCTGACAGCACGTGGCTCAGGTCAGCTCCCTGTCCTGGCTGGGAGCTACAGGGTCCGACAGGCTCAGGTAAGCTCCTCGAGCATCCCCGCTGTCTCTAGAGTGGGCATCAGCACAGATTACTGAACTGCTGACGTGCTTGGGAATCAATCCCTCCGACAGCACGCCAATCTCTGTGGGGTACCTAGGCAGGCTTTTAGAGGTTGGTGGGGAAGGAATTATTCAGACCACCCATCTCAGCTGGCTAAATTACCCGGGTAGTCTCTTCAAACTCCTTCTCCAGTCACGGATGAGAGAGAGGACAATTCAGAGTAAGGCTAATTTGGGTGCACTGAATGACCCTCTGCAGGAGCTTTGCTTTCCCTCCTTCGACTACAGAGGGAGCCTGGGGAGACCAGCTGGTTACATTTAACTGCTAAATTGGTTGCCAAAAGATGGGTGGTGAGAATTCCTTCCCGTTTCCCCTTTGCCGTGGACCACACTTTTCCCAGAGCAGGATGCTCGCTTGCTCTCTCCTGGAAATTCGGGAAGCGCTCAGTGCAGTGGCATACAGGCCCCCAGGAACCACTACAAGACAAATGCTGCATCGCAACAGTTGATAGTATATATAGTATGATAGTAGATATAATACTGTGTGTAGGATTTCATGGACTTTTGCTTACATAGATCCTGTAAAGCAGCTTTGCTTTTGGGAGACTGTTCAGTCACTTGCTTTGGTATAAGCCAAGTTTTACATATGTTCTGAAATTTAAAAAGCAAAGTGAAACCTTGCACAAAAATTGTAATTAGGGAGGTACAGATAAGAAAGAGAAAAGACTTACAAGATCTCTCCAGATGTTACAAATGGAGAGGAAGGTGAAGCCATTCAAAATAAACCCTGCTGAGATTGCCCCTTCCTCTTTGCCTGATAAACCCATTACAAATTAAAACAAAAGCAGCCAAGACCCACAGGCTTCAGGGCAGCTGTAAGCCTTCTTTTACCTTTTAGAGCTTGTAACAGATGCTGACTGTGGGCATTAGTCCTCATCTAATCAAAAAGGCCAGTTCTTCATTCTGGAAGTTTAAATTACAAGTTTCTGCCATATAAAAGCCAGAAAGTGTAAGAATCCAAACCTGAACCTAAACTACCAGGATTCTAAGGCTTCAGGGTCATTTTATGCTCAAGAAGTGATCTTGCCTGGTAAATCACAGTGCTGCGGCACATCACACTTCCACAGGCATTTGAAAAAAAACAGTAGGTTTTTGGTGGTTTTTTTTTTCTTTTTTTGAGAAGAGAGTAGAGACTGCCTGGATTCCCTCCTGTTTTCTCAGTCCCCAAATGTTCATAACACCCTGTTGCGGAGGAATAATTCCCATCCAAGTTGTAAAACACACTTATAAGTAGATGGGAAAAGCATGAACAGAGCTGTACGGAAAACAAAACCACCAGGAACAAGATCTTATTTTGCATGCTTCTCACTGTTGTATTTTTGCTCCAATTAGCATATTTTAAAGACAAGCCTTTTTTAAAAAAAAATTCTGCTATCTGCCTGAACTGTTCTCAAGCTTTGAACTTTTCCATCCTTTCTATTGATTATGGCCAAGTGACCCATATTTAAAAAGCATTTACAATAAAATTATAGCACTTTCTTTTGTGCTGCTGGCTTTCCCAGTGAAAAGCTAAAATGTTTTAAAATTGTCACTTTTTGACAGAGGTAATGGCTGTAATATATTTAGTCTCTTCCCCCTTGTTGTGCTTAAAATGGCTATGCTAATAAAGGGCACAGCTGTCGATACTTTATGGCCTGCTGGGGGGAAGAGGGGGAACGAAGGCAAAAAACAGATTGACTGTGTGTCAACAAATGCAGCTGGGAAAGAAAAAAAGAAGCCCCTTGAAGGCCCCTGCAACTTAAAGTCCAAGATAAATGATGTCCCTATGCTTAAAAAAAAAAAAAAATGGAGGTTGGAATTCAATAAAGGGGAACTGAAAAGGAAACTGCTTAAAACTGAAAGCCTTTTCTCTGCCTCTAGACAGCTTACAAGAGAAATGAGCAAAACTGACCACAGAAAGAGGGTGAGCGGCCAAGAAAGAAAACAAAAGCCTATCCTGGAAAATATATTGCGTCAACGAATTATCTGAAGTGCATTACCGCCGGCGGGCGGAGAGTGTACAGTTTAATGGAGATGCAACAACAAACTTTAACATGCCGCTGCCTTTTGGGGAGCGGGCTGCTTTGTGCCCAGGCTGGAGGGGAGGGGAAAGGGGACCTGTAATTATTCATAACTAATAAATAAGGCTGGGACAAAATGGCCAGCAGGACACTGGTGAACGTCGTTCCTTGGGGAGCCGGGCCGGACTGCCCCCACGGCTCCTGCCTGGCACAGCAGTGCCCTGCTGCCCCGACCCCAGCTTTAAGGGGGTTTTTCCCCTGGGCTGCTCTGGTACGAGCCTCTCTGGCCTTCGGGAGGCACAGTGGAAAAAAAAATGACGCTTTTCCTCTTCCTGGGGACAGCAGCTGTAGGAGGGAACGCCATTTTGTGCCCTGGCAGCCCTGCAAGGCCTCCCACCGTTAATTGCCGTGAGCCAGGCCCAGGTGGCTGACACAACATGGCGGACACTTATTGCCATAAGGGGAGACCTTATCGTTCTCTACAACTACCTGAAAGGAGGTTGTAGAGAGGTGAGGGTCGGTCTTTTCTCCCAAGTAACAAGCAATAGGACAAGAGAGAATGGCCTCAAGTTGCTCCAGGGGAGATTTAGATTGGATATTAGGAAGAATTTCTTTACTGAAAGGGTCATTAGGCGTTGGAACAGGTTGTCCAGGGCAATGGTGGAGGCCCCATTCCTGGATGTTTCTAAAAGTCATGTAGATGTAGCGCTTAGGGACGTGGTTTAGTGAGGGACTTGTCAGTGCCAGGTTAATGATTGGACTGGATGATCTTATAGGTCTTTTCCAATCTAGGCAATTCTATGATTCTATGACATGGCCCTTCACGGGCCCACCTGTACAAGAAGAAACAAGGCCAGCAGAGACCGACCGCTCTACCCAAGCCCTGGGGGCGGGGAAAACAAGTGAAAGCCATGTCCCAGCAGGCTAGGCATGGCAGAGGGAGAAGGGCCATTGCCGTCGGGAAGGCCCCCAGGTAATGGCTGGCTCGTCCTCACCACCCTGGCAGCGCTGCAGCTGAGTTGACAGCGAGGCTCATCCTCTCCAGAGATGATCTACCCCAAGGATATACACAGAAGTTTAGATTGTGGTGGTTTTTTGTTAAATAGTGGCCTGTCTTCTGTTTAGTCATAGCAATGTATGTTAGGACCTAGCCCTATGCTTCACATAAGAAATGATCCCTCAAATGGCCGGCTCAGAGCCAGAAACGCCCTGGGCTGTCCCCATGAGGGGCTGTGACAGGCCCTGCCCTGCCAGCCATGGGGGACCTGGGCACACCGTGGAAAGGTTTGGGGCCCTTTTGAGGCCTGGCAAGAGGAGCAACAGGGTTTTAAGAGGCATAGGCATGGGCAACTTGAATTACTGCAGTGAGGAAATGGCAATATTGGGTGCAAACCTGCAAGAATCAGGCAGGTTTCATTCCCTAGGTCACGACGCACCTTGTTCGCATGGAGGCAAACCCATAATAAAATAACAAGTGACAGGGAGCCATTTGTTCATTGTCATTTCTTGGACAGCTATGGAAGATAAGGACAGTTTTTCCCAGCCTAAGGCAAAATGACTTTGTGAATATGTCTTGTGTTTCCCAGAGGCACACCAAGAGTACGGGTAAGGCTGCGTCAGTGCCGCCGTAGCTCCTGCATCCGCCCAGTGAGAACCAGATACTCCAGCTGCCTGTTTTGGGCCTGGAAAGAGGCTTTCTGGGAAATAAAGACATGGCAGCAGGTGAGGCCAGGAGAGCTGGTCAGCCTGCGAATAACCTCTGCTTCTGTAGCCGGAGGGTAAGGAGGTGCAGTCTGAGGTGGGGTGTCCTGATTTTAGGAACCATCTGCTCTTTTCTTTCACCTTCCCACTTCTGTCATTCCCCACCTCCACCATTTATTTTTCTTATTTATCATTCAAGGCCTTTTTTGCCTGGTTGGTTGTTCCCATTCAAAAACATCTGGAAAAGGTAGTCAGATGGAAAAAAAGTGTTACCAGTTTTCTCAGTTTCCCAATTTTTGTGTGCGTGTGTTCTTTTTAACCTCTGCAAATTCTCTAAGAATGGGAGGAAGGAAAAATAAGTTAACAAAGACAAGGCAAAATCAAGAAATCAGAAAAAATCCTGAAATGAAATAAAAGTCATGTCACATTTTTTACTAAAACAGCAGGACATTAAAATGGCACAGAGTTCTCATTTCCTGCTGTAATTGGAATAGTTTTAAAAGGCCATAATTCTTACTATTTCTGCTAGATTTTGCTTGGTGAAGCCCTTGCATCAGTAGAGGTCAATACATCCTAGAGTTTCTGCATCTGTGGGATGAGCAGTTTGGCTTTACTTTTCTTTAGAGAAGAGCGGAGTTTGGTGTGGCTGATATGCAATAGGAAAAACTGGAATGTAGCTGTTTGCAAAGTCAGAAGAGGTAAGAGGTGCCCTGCCTGCATATTGGTTTCTCTGACTCTGCCCTGTTTTGACTTTGGGAAGCAAACTTCCTAGCCTGTGATGGTGACTCTGTGTAAGCCCCACTGCCTCTTTGTAGTTGATAGTTGGAAAAAAATGGAGAAAAACGGGAGAAAGATACCTGAACTCTGAGTGTGTGGTACAACCTAGATGTTCACTGATGTGGGTTGATATAATTTTACAGACAAAAGTTCTCCTGAAGCTGAGTTAAAGGTGGAAATGCATGGTCCCTGCTCAAGGAAGCAGTAACGTTACGAGAACAAGTAATGCTAAAGCTAGTGCAGCGCATAGAGCGTGACTGTGGGTAGGTCAGCAGGACCTGAGCTGTAACTGCTGGTGGAGAACGTCGTCCAAAGAAAAATGTCCAACAGCTTGCTGGAAAACCTTTGTCCCTGGGGGATTCAGTGTCTGCACCCATGATTTGGAAAACAACCTCAAAATGCTGGAGGTAGCACAGAGATGGTGTGTAATGGTCAAAGCTGATGAGTTACACAGAGGCTCTGTAATCCCTGCGTGGGGAATGCGGAAAAGCGCTGTTAGCCGTAAGGAGTTAGTGAGACCACAACCGTGGCCAGCTTCAGTGCCCATAACCCACGTATCTGCAGAGGCCTGAAAAACCCAGTGAGATTATTTCCAATCATGCTGCTTAGCACACTCAGGGGAAGGCTAAGTGGAGGCTGTGAGGGAGCCAAAGCAGATGGTTTTTGTAATTTCTGCTTTACAGACCACCACAATTTTCTAGGGGAGGTGCAAACCTGGGATAGTGGCTGTTGAGCTCACAGACTTGCTTTGTTTAATTACCATTTGCAGACTGTTTAATAAGGGCCCAGAGGCCTCAGGAACTGCCAAGAGCCAGAGGCTGACAACCACTGAATATCTCCATAGGAAGAAGGTATGTAAAACTTTGATTTATTTAATGAAGCTGAAAAAAACCAAAATAATATTTTATGTGTGTAACTGGACACTGAAGCGACACTGTGAGGTCTGGTGGGCTTGCTGTCACCCGAAGCTCTTCTGTTGGTCAACTCGCCTTTGAACCTGGACAGCCAGGCTTGCTGCTGCCGCTGGTGTTTCATGTGCTGTTGTGGGGCTGCAGGCCCTCAAAACGTCTGTGCTTTGTACCAGGTCTTCATGTCAAAGCCTTTTAGGTATAGTGTCTCCCATATTGCTTTTAAACAAAAAATTCCCAGCAAGCAACAGGTCAAATTTTACCTCGTTTTTAATTATTTTTTTTTAATTTATTTCAGGCACCTTTGTACATTGTCCCTAATGCTTGGTCTATCAGTTTTAATGGTTAATGTCTTAAATATCTTGTGTCTCAGTCAGAGCCTGGTCTTTGGGGCTGGTGTTGTCTTATTTTCAACTTGCCTGATGCGCAGGTTCCTCTGCCTCCCTCCCAGGCTCTTGCTGTCTCCTTCTGCTAAGCGTGGGTGATGGGTGGATTTCTTAGAGGTATCAGGTCACCTAAAATTTAACTAAAGGAGGCAGGGAGAGGGGAGGGAGGGGTTCAGGTGTGCACTTAGCCTTTATAAAACACCAGAGGATCCACATGAAAAAGAAATTAATACCTTACTGCAGGTAGGGGTTTGGGCCAAGCTGGCACCTTCTTAAGTGCTATCAGCAACTGGGCACAGCTCTGTAGGAAATGGATTTCACTGGTTCTCATGTGCATGAGCAGAGGGTCTTTCTCAACAATTTCTTTGATAATTGTTTCATCCTTCTAATAACCCACTTTCCAATCATGCCATCAGTGTGTAGGTACACATGCATTTCCCTTCTTTCCCTGTGCCCCCTCTGGTAGCTTTTAAACCTGCTGGGCAGTTTCAGATGTAGCCGTCAGCGCAGTAAAGATCTCAGAGAGATGACACTCGTACATGCTTAATGAAAATCTGCACCCTAGAAGAAAAGAGATGTGCAAAAAGGGCCCCCATCGAGGGAGAGGCTGCAGTACATCCTTGCAGTTTGCTGGAGAATTTCCCATGTAAATACGCCAGCTCAGCCAGTCCCCACGTCCCCATCAGATGCACATCTGCAGGAAGCCAGATGTTAACCCTTCCAACATACCATAGTAGTTTTGCCATACTGCCTCATACTGCCTCTCTGCTCCTTTTCTTCTCCCTCCACCTTCTCTCTCAGAAAGACAGCCCCTGGGTTTACCTTGCCAGCTGATGTTTAGAGATGAGCTTAGGGATGCTTAGGGGATGTTTAGGGGATGTGCTAGGGCTCAAGGCTACATCTAAGGCAGGCATCTCCCTGCTTCTCCGCTCCAGAGAGCAGCTTGTCCCACCCGTGAAACCTGTCTCGGGAGGCATCACTCGCTCTTCAGAGGTGCCCGTCTCTCCCCCGTGACTCCAGAGCAACCTGCAGCAGATCATACACCTACTTTTCAGTAGTTCAGTTAAATCCCTGAGTTTAATTTTAATACTGCCTTTAATTCAGGCAGTTAAATCCTGAGACTTGCTCCAGGCAGACGTGGTTTCCCGAGGGGACAAAGAGGGCTGTTTTATCTCCCTGCTGTCCCTAAGCTGTCTGGTGACGTGCAAGATGCTACAGCCCAGGAGCCCGGAGTGGCTCTGCTGTCCTTGCCCATGCTGTGACCATGGCCATTCCATATTTCTGACTGGGAAGGGGGCTCCCACACGGTACGACTCACTGGCAGAGTGACACGCACGCCCACGTGTGGGTGCCCATGTGTATTTTCAGCTCTGCTGCCAACATTTCAGAGTGAGTTATGAGATGGCTGGGAGAGAGGGGTTTGATCCAGGCTTGTGTGCGTACCAAAAAACCAGGCTGTGGTTCAGTGCCAGGCAGGCTCTTCAGCCTTCTGCTTGCCCTTAGGTGGGGACACAGCAGCTACCGGAGCAATTTGCGGTGTGCATAACTCCAGAGCACAGTCTCCAAATTACCTTCTGCTTGCAGACCTTTATATTACCCCAAATGAATCTGAGCAGATTTGCAGGGAAGGATGTTAGAGTGCACAATCCGGGCACCGTGAAAAGGTTTAATCCAAGCATTTGAGAGTGTCAGAAAGCCAGTTAGATCCTGACAGGAGGGACATTGGTGCAAAGCCCTTGCTGGGTTTCTGATGCTCAGAAATCTTCCTAGCAATTCCCATGTAACAAGTGCTTTGGTGAGGAACTATATAAAAATACCAAAAGTACCGAGAGTTACGCAATAAGGTGTTTGGGATCACGAGGGAGACCTTGTAAATCTAGCCATGAGGCATTTGCACGTAAACAAAATTGCATCTTCTTTCAGCTGCAACCTAAACTTTGTGCTGAGTTAAATCTCCCCGGCCCTGGGCTGATCCCCGCAGCCCCTCCCGGGTCTTCAATGCATCCAACAATGAAAGTGAAATCCAATCCCATCCAATTAGAGGAAAATGAATGGCTCATCTACAATAAATGGGCTCTGAATAACAATAAGCCAACAAGAGAGCAATGAACTGGAGACAGAGTACAATCTTCCTGAATGTTAATCGGCAACTAACTCCACAAGCTTCTTAGAGGTGGAAAGAATTGGAGGAAAATAGATTAGGGAAGCTTTAGAGCACATTGCCTTTTAACTGCTTAGGCCTCACATTTTAACCTAAATACAAGAATGTTGGTAATGCTGCCTTTTGCAGGGTGAAGGAGGGTGTGTGTGTGATGGGGTTGTTTGTTCTCAAAGTTAAGTGTTTTCATGTATTTATAATTTGACATGGTATGTCCTACTGTATACCCTCTAGTATTATCTCATAGTTTTATTTATTCCGAAGTCCCTTTTTAAAATTACAAAGTAAAAGGGAAGAAACCTTGGAAAATGTTTTCTGTAGTTCTGAGGATTTGGGGAATGAGGCTGAAGGAATCCAGAATTCAGCCTGAGACTGAAGAGAAGCTGGAGAGGCAAAAGAGAAAGGATAAGGAAAACTCGGCAGTTCAGTGGCTGAAGTGCTGTCTGTAGCCAGCAGGCTCCCCCGATGCTGCCCACTCTCTGGTCCCATGTAGACACCTTTTCAGGCTCTCAAGGCTAATAATACCTGAAATACCCACAGAGCAGCCCAGCTGCTGCTTTCCACTGCCCTCAGCCCCCCAGGTAATTTTTGTAAAGCCAGAGAAGATGCAGGATTCCTGACCCATCACTAAGAGAAGACCCTGCAGCCATATAGGCTCCATATTCAAGGCAACCAGTTCTCACCAAGCTGAGCTGGGTTGCCCATCCTCTCCATTCACCCTATTAATTTCCTAATAACCTTTTTTTTTTTTTTTCCACCCCCCAGGCAGGCAGAGAGGTTATTCAGCTGGGCCAGCACTGCCATCCCCTCCTGCCTGCTTTCATCCACAGGAGCCGTGAAGTCCCACTGACCAGCGTAGGCATCTGATCAGGCCCCATTAGGTGAGGGCAGGTTAACCTCACTGCAGCCTGGGCACCCACCTTGGCCACGGTGGCAGAGGGTGAAGCAGCGTGTTGGTCCTCTGGGAAAAGAAGCGTTCCTGCACTGGTGACGTGCAGTCATGGTGCCCTTGCAAAAGAGAGCACATGGTGAGGTCTGGCAGCTCACAGCGCTCATTGCCATGGAGAGCCTGCACCTTCCTGGTTTGCGGTGAAAATGTTGTTTCTGATAATCCTAGTATCTATAATAATATATACTCTCTCTATATATACACACACAAGCTATCACTGTGCTCTCATGAAGAAAGCTGACAATAAATTTCTTGCAGAAATCATGAAAGTAAAGGGCCTTCAAAAAGTGTACTGATGTGAGGGGAAGGTGCCGTCGCTGGCTTTGAAAAAGCCCTGGAAATGTGACGCATGGTAACGCACGCTGTGATGCCCAAGTTTGCAAAGGGGCTGAGACAACGAGTTCCCGTCTGTGCCAAGGGGGTCTAATGCCCGCGAGGGTGCCCTGCACCCCTGCACTCCTCTGCTCCTTCAGTGTCTGCCTATGCATGCTCCTCACAACGGCTCCTTGAGGAGGGGGCCCCCATAGCACCTGGGGGGGGCTGCACGGATGGCACACGTGGCTTTTCTTTTCTCTGTCGGAGCTGAGCACTCAGCTTTCATGTTCAGGTTGTGCTTCCAGGGCTGCTCTTTACCTGCAGGAGAGAGGGAGGTCCCTGGGGAAACCTGAAGCTCTGGCTGAGGGCAGTGGGGTGCAGTGCAGTGGAAGGAGGTAAGGTCAGCTCCCAGCTCCTAAAATAGGTGGTTCTGGGCAAACTGTCTTCTACGCTTACCTACATAGCTCCTCAGTGTGGGGACCTTTAGAGTGTTAACCAGTCCCCATGAACATGAATCCCGCATGCATAAAACAAGCAAAAAAAAAGGAATAGAGTAACTTTTAAGTCAAATGATACAAATATCTTTCTTTGTAATTTATTCCTTCAGCAGCAGTTACTGATGCAAATATGTTTCCCGTGTTGCATTCCTTGTCCTTCCCAGAGGCAGCTCCAAATTTGATACCTCACGGCCAAAAAAGCTGGCAAACATGTCCATAGAAAACCAAAGTACATTCTTTCTCTGTATGGCAAGATGGGGACGAAGAGAGGAGCCATATTCCTCTTCCCTCTCGTCATCTGCTGTACAAGCAGAGGGTTGCTCATTGTATTCTTTCAGAGGAGCAAGAATTTGATAGGCATATAGATAAGCGATTAAGTAATATACATGCAGAGCTAAAGGGGATTTGGAAGGGAGAATTATTCATTTGTTAGATTAAATAACAATTTGGTCTCAGCAGCATTAAAATAAATTTCCAAAGGCCATTGTTTGTTTGAACAAAGAGGGGAACGGAGCTGTTAGAAGCAGTTTACACAGTTCAAATATGAGGGGTTGTGTGCATTAATAAGACCAGCACTGGTGCTCAGCATGTAGCACAGAAAACATATTTGCTGTAGTGTGCTGGACACGCTCTAGCCAGCACTTGGGAACACAGCATCGCACCCTGCCAAAACTTAGCATTGACAGCAAGGAATGCCAAGGGGAATTTCAAATTTTACAAATGTATTTTTTTCTAAAAACTGCCTTAGACTGTCGGACAAGGCAGTGGCAGTGGCCAGTAAAAGCTCCAGGCTTTGACCACTTAGGGCAAAATAGTGTTCCTTTCCTTTCCAGCAGCCTTGAAGCACCAGCATCCTTCCACCAGCTTCCCTCGTCCCCTCAGCAGTTAACATGGAGCGGTTGCTGGAGCCTCCCACGTTGCCTGGTTTCTTGGCTTTGGCTGTCACTAAATCTACATCTGCGATTCTTTGGTTAGTCTGGGACTTTCAATGCAAGAGATTTGCTCTGCAAGTCTTGGGAAGAGTTAGGACTGCTTTGCTCCCCAGTACAGGTGCAGTGTTACATTTAGCTCAGGCCCAAGTATCTTAAAAATACTGAAGATCTTAGCACTGTAGCCTTGTCATGCAAGAACTGCAAGGTTTTATGCTCATTGCAGGACAAAAAAGGAGTGGCACCAACCAGTTAAATTGTTGGTCCAAAGTTTTATAAAACCAGATTCTGGGAACTTGATTTACCCAAAACAGCACCATCTGTTCTTCAGGGTTATGCCTGTGGAGACAGTGGTACTGCTCACGTAACAAGTTGCTACTCATTGTGGGGGGTCACAGTCAGGGTACCAGGCTGGGTAAGGGTAACTTTAATTAATGAAAAAACAATTTTCTGTGAGAGTTTCAGAGTGGGCATTTTCATTTAGAAGAGCAATATCCCGTGAAAACATATTCCCTTTTCAGAGGTGCTCATCTCATTTCCATTTTTTTGGCAGAAAGGGGAACCATCTCTGTTTGCTCCTGTGTCCATGATGTCTCCAAAGAACAGCAGTCCGAGGGCTGATGTCCCATTTTCTTTTGGTGCTGGACCATCCCTCCCATGAGGACCTGTGCCAGAAGCTCCTAGGAGGCTCCTACCCCTGTTCCATGTGGCAGGCATCCGAGATGCCCAACAGATGGATGACCTTCTCCTGGCCAGGAGAGCTTCTGCACCGGTGACTTCAACAACGGTGCTCATGCGTCAGCCCGGAGGTAAAGTGGCTGTGGTTTGGAGACTTAGGGCTGCCCTCATCCCTCTCCCTTATCCTGGCTCCCGATCTCCCTGTGCCCTCTAAATTGCAGCCTGGCCTGCAGCAAGCTGGCTCGGGCACTGGAGGAAAAGTACCTCAAGAACTTGCATACAGCATAAAGATAAACCTTGCTGGGCTAAAGGGAGGCCTCACTGCTGAAGTCTTTGCTCACAGCAAACATCTCGGTGCCTTGGATGAGGTCTGATCTCTGTGTTCCAGTGGCCGTGGTGGGCTCCCCCAGACCCCAACCATTTTGGCCTGGGGATCTTGCATCTCCCCTCAGGTCACTTACCAAGCTGAGGAGCCCTGCGTTCCTGTGTGCCCCAGCCCCGACTGCCCTCACCATGTCCACGTAAAATCCTGAAAAAGTCTCTTTTAGGTGCCCCATCAGCTGCGTCTCTATTTGGAAACTAAGAGCTGAAAACCTGTCCCTTTAACCTTATCAAGATTTGCTGCTTACTTTTACCTTCTTCACTTGGGATAGACTTGCCCTGTCATATTTTGTATTCCCAGCCTGCCGAAGAGGCCGATCCCCAGAGCAGAGAGCAAGGCCAGCACTGCCCTGGCGCTCTCGCAGGGCTGCTCTCTCCGGAGCCGCTTGAACAAAGCGCTGTTTGAGAGCGGCTTTGGCGGCCCATGGCTCCCTACAGGGATCTCTTCCATTTCTGAGAAAAATCTGGCAAACTTTCGTTCTTTCTGTCCTGACGTTTGTGACTGTTCCCGCCTGAGAAAGGGGTAAGTCAGGGACTGAACAAGTCGGGTCCCGCAGTCTCCCAGCAGAGCACTGAAGACCAGACACCTTTCCGTTGAGAAGTTTTATGGATGTTGCATAATTTGTGGGTTGATAATTAATGACTAACTCCTGCTATGTTAATTTACTTTTGCTCTCCTCTCTGTGTGTCTACCGTCTGGGAAATTGCGCTGGGGGAAAGAGTGTTATAAATAAGGTAAAAGTTATGCCCGGGTAGTTCTTGGAGGGGAAGGTTGCCCAGATGACTTTTCTAATTATTGACATGAACATCTTTACTGACTCCAGGGGTATCAGTTGTTTGAAAGGGAGTGCTTAGTGAGAAGCGTTTTGTTTATTAAGTCATATTTTAAAAGAAAAGCACCTGTTTTAGGAGAATACTTGGCTGGAAAGAGACTTGTTCTGGGAGTGCTGAACTGCATCATACACATGGGGCCAAAAGTGGCCTCAGGTAATGCCACTCTACCACAAGACCAATTGTACTTATCATGGTACCTATGCCCAGGAGAAGGTGGGATTTAAACACAGCTTTCTTTTTTCAGTTACCCTGCTGAAAAAATGTAGGCAGATCCCCATTTTCTGTGACTCCTGTTCTTCAACAAACACCCTTGGAGGCTTTACAAAGGGAGTCGAGGCTCAGGCCAGAGCTGCAGGTGGCACTTTGGGTTGAAGTGTCGATGCAGCATCCAGCTCCTATTCTAGCTCTGGGCACTCACCATCTCTCACATTTATCTTATAAACCTATGCTGTTTAAATTCAGATTTATTCCTGATACTGCTTTTCAAAGCCTCGATAAACCCTGCTGCAATCCGCTGGCTTTTATTTGAGGGACTGACTATATCAACAGCGGCAGATACGTTTTTCCCCTGAATCTCACAGGAGAGCTCAGCCCTCTGGCCCAGCATCTACATCCAGCATGTCCATCCCCCCGCCAACATTCAGGAACTACCATAAAGCTGTAGCACTCCCACAGCACCGCCATCAGCAGGAAGCCCAAACTCAGACCCACCTTTTCTATCGTGCGGCCCTCTGCCACATGAACTCAGAGCGCCTATTTATTAGCTGTAGCACTGCAGGAAGGACCGGCTCAGGTCTTCATGCGCATCTTCGCTCTGCTCAACTTGCCCAAAAAAGAGATTTTTTAATATCTTTGCACTGGGGTAGCCAGGATTTAGTCTATAAGCTCCTGCTGCCCCTCCACTTTCTGAGGGCTTGCAGGCCTGCCGCAAACTTAGAGGCTGCCAGAGTGCAGCACAGTTCATTTCAATTTGAATAAAGTACTGAACTTTATTTTGAGCCCTAAAATTCAAATCAGAGTGCAATGAACACACGCCTGGTGGATGTGAATTTAAAAAAGAGCCACTAAGCGGGAGTAAGCAGAGCTGCCCATGTTTCCTATCTCTGGTTTTATCACCTGGAGAGCAAACACTGAAAAAAAAAAAAGCTTCTGCATTGAAATAGCTCCCAAAACCTGGACCTCACTGAAAGATTTTCACTGATGTCTTTCTGTGAGAGGAAAAAAGTGACTCCTTAGGCAATATAGCCTTGTTTGGTTTTCATCAAAATAAAATTTTGGTTAACACAGAGGGGCTACCCTAACTGTCTTAAGTTAAAAAAAGAAAAAAAAAAAGGAAACTGGGAAAAAAATTAACTAAAACACTGAGGTTTAACAGCTCAGTCTTTGGCAATTTGGGCAGAGTTTTGTTGTTTCGCAAACACAGTCAAAACTGAAAGTCATCTCAAAGTTTCCTATAGGAAAATGGCTGCCACATTTAGTGTGTCTAGCAAAAAATTCTCAACTTTGTCAGAGAGAAAGAAAAACAGCCAGCCTGTCCCTGGAGTTATACAGGGCTCCAAATTGGCAAGACTCACCAGGTAATCCTTTTTCAGCAGAGGCTTGCAGAGAAACTATCAAACCAATCCAAGAATAATAAAAACGTTAATTATAGGCTTTCTCTCCCTAAAGAACACATGGATTTTAATGCCTCTTGCAGGGATTTAGCATACATGAGAATGTGGCGTACTTCATACTGCTCCTTCTTGTTCTTTTACTCATGAAATACTGGAGTTTTCCAAACATGATGCTCCACTCTCAAAAACTAAATCCGTAGCTGGTAGAAAATGGGATAATGCAGCTAATTCCCTCTGCACCTATACTGATTTGCACCAGCTGCAGATCAGCCTCGTTATATTACCTAGGTGCACAGTGGAGCTGCTTTAATTCTTTATTCTTGTTTGATATCAGTTTCCAAAATAAAACTGTCTTGCAAAGTGCATGTTTACAAATGAGTCAAAACCCATTACACTGAAACTATTGAATTGTAAACAAGTTAGATCAGCTTTCTTCTGATAAGAGCTTCTGGTATTGCTGTCTCTTTCTTGTGCAGGCTTAAAACTTTACTTGCAAAATCTCCTTGTATTCCTTTGAACTCACTTGGGAGATTAAAAAAAAAAAAAATACTCCAGTTAACACTCCCTCATTTCATTTTTAAAGGTCATGCTTAGAGCTGGCAGTTGTTACAGGAGCTGTCCCCTGTAAAGAAAAGTCTTAACTAGCCAGGCACAGACTTAACCTCACCATCGAAAAACTAACATTGTCACTAGGATATGGAGAAACCATGGTGAAGAACTAGCAACAGCTAGACCACGGCAGAATGAGCAGTCGGCATCTGCTCGGTGGGCCTTTATCATGCAGTGTTGTATGTACGATTCAAAATGCACAGAACGATTGTTGAAATGATGTAGACAAATTGACTCAAATTAGTTTAGCATGGGCCATGCAAAGTTTAAGCTTGTTGAGCCCAGACACATAGCAACAGCCACTGCCGTACTTTGGAAGACCGTGCGTTCGAAGCGCTAGCGGAAAAGCAGTATTCCAGCCCACGTTCACGGGGTCTGCTTTTGTGCCTGCTTGCTTCTTTTCTTTTAATTTTGCCTGGCTCTAGAAAGTCTTGGCAGAAGCGATCCTTGCTGAAGACTACACTAGCACCGATAATTTTATAGAAGTACTTGTGAGCTTTAATGTCATTTTATACTTCCTTAATCTTTTGACTGTTACTTAATGACAAACAAATCCCCAAAGAACTACGGGGGGAAAAAGATTAAAAGGATTTTGAGATTGTGTTCTCTGCTTTCAGTCAAACTGTCCCAAATCCTGCCAACACAATTCTCCAGTGCCCTATGACACCCCTCCCCAGACCACCAGGAGTGAGTTTCTTATTGTATTTACAGTAATCTAATTACAACAGTTCTTCAATTCACAGCCAGCTTTGGTATACAGACTTTAGCAAGAACTCTCCTCTCAGTGCAGATTGCAAACTTTAATCTTTTAAACTAACACGCTCACAGAACCCCGCCGCCAAAAAGTTCTGAAATGCCTGTGTAAGCTACTAAGATGTGTTCCCCCTCCCACGCCTGCCAACGCTTCTCTCATCTTTTTGTTAAATTTTCTTTTGTGCCAGTTTACTGCCTAAACATAACGTGAGAGTTCCTAAGAGAGAATACTCCGCAGTTATAAAATGATGGTCAAAACAGGTTGCCCGCCAGGAAATTTCTTTTAAAAAAGATATTTTTCTAAACATATGTAGTTCCCTTAAATTTTTTTTAATGTCTGTCTGTGTTTCTGTAGTTGAAGAAGCGTTACATAGAGGAAATAAAGACTGAGCATTTTACTTAAAATTGAAATACGGTCTCCGCTTAAAATTGTCATTGCCCTAAATCTTAAAGCTGATTAACTTTATTTAGAAGCATCAGATGACAAAAGTAGATGGAGTTTGTACCTAATAAAAATGTCAAGAATATGAAGACAGAAAAGATTGTTTTATATGAAGCAAAATATAAAACAAAACTAGAATCCACAATGAATTAGCAAATCTGGACATTCTTAGTGTGTCATTGCAGCCATCTAGCTATACACACAAGTATTGCACTATTCAGTTTTATTTCCATCACAGGTTTTCCACTTAGAGCTTTTACATACAGTAATACTCGGTTTACCAATGCACATCTTCTGGAAGTTTGAGGGAGTTGACTCTCTGAGCTGTGCTCACATAAAGTTGAATCTGGAACTCACTAAAGTTAATAAAATCTTCACTCCCAAAGACATCAGGATTAATTTAGGTCCAACATTACTATAAAACTTAGGTCTCCCCCATTACCGTGTCCTTTAGAAGACATACCGAAGGCAGAAATACATGTATGCTCCTATTTCATGTACGAGTATTTCAAATCCTCAGTTTGGCCTTTGGTATCTGTTTGGTTGGTTTCCGTGAGGCTCATTAATAATTTTGCTAGTATGTACCAGCATTCCTTGTCATGTCAGAATTGGTTTAATACTTAATTCCTCCTGTTGAGATTCATTGCTATGCAAGCTGAAGCGAGCTGGACAGTCAAACCTCAGCTATTGCCTACTGTTTTCTGTGAACCTTGAAAAACTGGGAACATAATAGTGTCTTTTCTGGTCTCACATTCACTCTTGAAAACCTACTTCGAACGCACCTTTGTGCTGTTTTCCTCTGAGCAAACTGGCCATGGTAATACTCAATAAATGAAGCAATTATTCAGTTTGTAAAATCTTTAGGTTTCTGGATAATGTGTATGCTCTGCTTATTCCAGAGAACTCAGAATAATGAAATGGCTTTGAAAAGCTCATATGAAAGAGTAGGAGACAGCAGCTGCTTGGAAACCTCCCAACTTTCATCAAAGTGTTTTGGAAATGACAGATTGTATGTAGTAGTTGATTTCTGTGAGATCTAATTTAAATTTTAATCTCCAGGATAACATATCTAATCCTCGAAGTCCAGTAATTTATCAGGTTGGACAATGTACAGAAAATACTCCTACCTTTATAAAAACAAAATTCTTTACTGATTTGGGAAACATTCTCGTGTGAGGGACTTGGGCTCCCCTCATAAATGGAAAACATATAGCCTTGCTGCAAAAGGAGGTACGGAGCAGGGAACCCGAAGGGTACGAATGCCATCTGCTGGCTTGATTAACCGCAACCCCCCCCCCCCCCGCCCCCGCCCCCGCTGCTGCAGCCTTTGAAGGGGGATGCGAAGGGCCAGATCTCATTTCACCTATTGGCATGAGCCAGCTATTCCATACCTAAACTCATGTCAATAGAAGAAGAAGCAAGCTGAGACTATATAAGCCAAACCTGCCTTAATGTGTCTGTGCTTGAGCATTAGGTTTGTTTAGTGCTTTATGTCATCAGGGCTTAGTTAGATTAGGAATAAAAGGCATGTGTGCTTGCAGCTTTGCTGAATATCCTGTTTAGGTGTACTAATCCTCATGTTAAGTTTATACTCATCAGACTGTTGTTTGATTGTTTTACATGCAAGGCTGCATGGAAGCGGTTCTGCACGGCAAAACCAGCTTTAGCCAAGGTGATTTCACCTCTCTGGGTTCGTAACCAGCTTTTGTTTTCAGGGCAACAACGTGGCTTGCTCCAGAAGGGAGTCTGGAGGGAATATGCTGCCCAGGTAGGGCATGAGGGAGAAATACAGAGCAACCCAACCGGGCACAGAGGAATCTACATCTCTATAGGAGCTTGTAGCCTCTGTGAACTTCTCCTTAGGGTTCAAAGTGCAAACAACAGCAAAAAAAGTGTATTTTAAAATTAAACCATGGACTGTAGCCATTTGCAGGGGTTAAGCCATTATGAATTTTAGAAATATTTCATGAGTACTTTAGGGTCTACCTTCTCAGCATACTCCTACAGAAACTGGTAATTCAGCCTGGAGTATGATGCTAAAAAGCAATCTCTTCCTGAATATGGTCAAGCCCATGCCTTGTATAAGTGCTGGCAGAGACCTATAGCCCATCTACTCTTATCGTGATGGGCCAAAGAATCGGGAAATTAAAAACTAAGTATGGGTTCTCATCACGGCTTGTCCTTCTCTCCTGGACTGAACTCAAAAGTCCAGGCGGGGAGGAGGATGGTTCCTTGCTAGGCTCACCCCTAGGTTTTGGCAGAGCAAACTGAGTGTGGGCCCTGAATTTTCCTGAGCTGCTCACGTCTGGCAGAAAAGCTGGCAGGAGAAGGACCCAACGTGTCCTCTCATTTCTTTTTTGTGAGACTAAACCAGAGAAGCAGCTGCTGCTTAGGGACTTTCCAGTTCACACGTCAAACTCTTCGAGGAAACACCAGACCACACAGTTGGAGACAAGTGCCCTTTATTGCAGCAGTGCAAGGCACAACCTTTCCAAATTTGACACAGACCTCCAAATTCA
Source organism: Sagittarius serpentarius (assembly GCA_034782735.1). NCBI lineage: Eukaryota > Metazoa > Chordata > Aves > Accipitriformes > Sagittariidae > Sagittarius > Sagittarius serpentarius. The sequence goes on from JAVKLA010000024.1 coordinate 24,286,537, forward strand.
CAGGAGTTAAAAAATATCAAACATCAAGTGGGTTTAACTTGCCCTTACTTCTGGCTCCTGAGCTGTTAAGATTTACAGGCAAATCATTCTCTCTCCACAGCATTGCTCCAGACACTGTAAGATGTCAGCACGGATAGAACGGCACTGAGCAGGGTGTGTGGTTTTTTTATCTGTATAAAGGTGGGGTTGATTTGCGTGTTTTTGCTTAGAAATATTAGGGTGGTTTTAGAGAGTATGTTTGCAGTTTATCATCAAAATTATCGTATTGTCATTTTATAATCAACAAGTAGTCAGAACATTCCCTTTCTACATGTCTGATCAATTCTACTGTGTCTGTGTATTAACAAATGGCACCAACTCCCTCGTGTTCCCCATAACGCACAGTGAATATGATGCACTATGTTTTTCCATGAAATATCCATTCTTGTGAGGCTTTACCCATTTCACGGTTCTACTCCAAAAATTTCTTCCTTTCTTTAATTTTCTATTCTAGGTACTTCATGTTCATAGAATCATAGAATGGCTTGGGCTGGAAGGGACCATCAAAGGTCATCTAGTCCAACCCCCCTGCGGTGAGCAGG
>JAVKLA010000024.1:24294199-24318349 GCA_034782735.1 Sagittarius serpentarius
GGCCTTGGCTGCCACGTCAGTGCCGCCGCCCTGCGCCGAGGTGCCCGGCGGTACCCGCGGCCGGCCCGGCGGGGGAGGCGGGCGGGGGTCGCTTGCCGGGCCGCCCCCTGAGCTCCGCCGGGGAGACAGGTAACGCGAGGGGAGGACGTGGCGGGGGCTTGGGCCGCCCTGCGGGGGGGTGGGGTGGGGGGGGTGGGGGGAGGGGTGTGTGGGGCCTCGACGGGCCGGAGTCTGCGTCTCCTCGGGTGCGGGACCGGGACCGGGCTCGGGGTCGGCTTCTGCGTCCTGCCGCTGCCGCCCTCCCCGGGCCGGGCGCCGCGCTCCGCGCCTCTGCGGCGGCGCCTCCCGGGGAGGGCAGCGGCGGAAGCCGTGCTGGCCTTGGCCTCGCTGCTGGCCGGTCTCGGTCTGCCCCGTGAACTCCTGCGTGCGAGGAGCAGCTTTGTTTGGGTTTTCTTTTCTTCTTTTTTTAAACTTCGCTGTGTTCAGATGTTTCTTGTAGTGACCTGCTCTTTATTTCATCCGTTTCTCTCGAGTCCAGCCTGATGGAGCGGAATCTGGAGGAGTTCTCTGTAAACTGTTGGGGAGCAGCTTAGCTTTCAGCATTCCCCTAGCCTAGGCGTTTATGTGGTGTGGCCTGAAAATAAATCCAAGTTATTTTGGCTGTGCAGCTGGTTCTGGTCATTGCGCGAAGCTCATAGGCAGCCTCTGCGGATGCAATTAAATGCTTCCTTCTGCTCGTCTAACTGGGCTAAAAATGAGAACTCTGAATCGGGATGTCGCTCCATAAGGAAGATAAGTACCAAGTGCAAGTAGCCTGCTTCAGTGTGTCGAGAGTGTTGCTTCAGGCAGCATGTCTCTCTATAATTGGAAGGGTACATACAAGATAACTTAATTTAGTACACAAATGCTGGTTTGTATGCACATCAATTTTAAGACTTCTCAGTAAAAACTATGCAGGCTTTTTTTTAAAGCTTTCTGTTAAGCTGTGGTTAAACATTCAGTAGAGTTGGTGTTGCCTCCTCAGTATAGAAATGGACTGTGTCGCAAAAGCACAAACCGAAAGACGTTCTTTGTCCGGCAAGTGGACAGGTCTAAATGTCAGGCAGGAGCCAACAAACAGGTGGTGGGTGCTAGGGAAAAAGTTCACTATTCCATTAGCAGGGGTGGCAGGGAAGTCCCGCAGCTGCTTTATCGCCCTGGCAGTTAGGCACTGTCAGTTTTGTCTTTATAGGTCTCCTGGAAAAGAAGAGCTGAGGTGGGTGTGGAGCTCAGGCATGGGGAAAGTGTTAGAAGAAATGGAGAAGGCTCTGCTTTGGTAAGCTGAGCTAGCAGGAGGTGGAGGCTGGCAGGACTGGTAAAATGGAGCTTCCATAGCCTTTCTGAAGCTGTGCCCTGTGCCTTGCTGGAATTTACTATTTAATTTCTAGAAACCAGTTTTGGAGGACTAGAAAAGGGGAATTCGGGTTCCTGACACCTTTGATTTGGCATCTTGCGAATCCTGTTTCAGAGAAAACTTGATTGCTGACATCAGGTTGATCATCTGATCCACTTTCTGTAGTCTTTCCCTGAAAACTGTCTTTTTTCCTCTGAAACAGGCATGTTCACTTCCAAGCCAGTCTTGCTTTGTATTTAAATCTGAATTTTGAAACTTGGCTTTTAAACAGAAGGCTTGCTGAAATGTCAGCTATGCTCTTGGTTTTTAGCTACACGTTTTCTACGTGCCTGGATTTGTTTTTTTTACTTTCGTGCTGTTAGCATTGACTCTTTCTTCTTGCAGAAGCTCAGTCAACTGTCTCCCTTGCGTTAACTGACTGAATATTTCCATATCGGCTATGCTCTGAGGGTTATGTCTGAGAGAACTAACAGCACTGAGCAGTCTTAACCCATAACATGTTACAAGCCCTACTCTAAGGTGTAAAGCAGGGAAGCTAATAGTCAGGGGTTGCTTGTGCAGCTTGAAGCAGTACCCTGAAGAGCAGTCATGGGTGGGATTGCCTTTTTGGTTTCATGCTTATTTCCCTGTTTAATTTGGAGAGTAGAGCACTGTTACTCTTTCCAAAATGTATTTTTCTAAGTATCGTCCCTAAAAATAATTTTTTTTTGTGTACATGAAAGACATCAGGTTCATCTTGAAATCTGCTGCAGCCGCTGACAGAGGGGAAGGAGAGCCATGCACGTGGCAAGGGTTGTTTTGTTTCCCATCAGCTCTGTAGCCAAGCTTTCTAACTGCATAGCTGGTGGTCAGAAGGAAGATAATTTTTTCGTGGTGGACTAAGACGAGGCGATTGGTTTGTTTGCATTTCTGTCAGGTGAATAGTTCCAGCCCTGTCTGCTGCTGCTGCAGCCTTCTGGAGCAGCATTATGCTGCCAAATGAAATTGGCCCCATCCTTGGGTAGTTTCATTGCTGCCCGCAAATATCTGAGTAGTGGCATTGAAACCAGCCAGTTTTTACTGGCTGCTGCTTGGGCCAGGTTTGCTGTGCTGAAACAGTAAGGCTTTTTGTCTGTAAAGTCAGAAAGACATCAAGAGCATCGTCTGAAGCCTGGGAAGTTGCGTACACGTCTGTAATGGTTAGAGCCCGCTTCTCAATTGAAGGTTAAAATTTTACGTAAATTGCTGTCTGAGAACTGCAGACTCGTTAAGGAGAGGTTATGTCTCAACATTGATTACCGCACTTTGCAGTAATCCTCATGACAGCATAAGGAACAAGTAGAATTATCTCCGCTGCCCAAGAACCCAGAAGGAATCTGTGTTTTGGTGAGATAAATCTTATAAAATGTTGGCATTTTAAGGCCACGCTGCTTGTGCTTGTGCTTGTGCTTCTCCCCCACTGTGGGGCTTTGTATTTGATTCCCACCAAACGCCCATGGCAGGTGTGTGACAGTAGTGCTGTCCCACGAGATGTCATTAACCTTCTACTTTTCTCGTAGGTGTATGGAGAATACTTTTCTGGAAACAACTACCTAGAAATCTTCACGAAGGAATATATTTGGTGAGAAAGTTTTATTTTAATCAGCTTTGATGTGAATGTATGTGTGGCTGTACCATTACCTCCAGAGCTTCCTAGTGCTTTCATTCAGGGGTCTATAACAGTGTTAATATTATATATAGCTCTTGAATTAAAAATTCTCTTCTAAACAACTTCTTTCTTAACAGCTGTATAAAACTTCAAAGCTTCCTATATATTTCACATTCTGACAATATGAAAGTGTGTTTTCTTCTTTAAAACCAATTGAGTGATTTCCACTTTTATTTTTTTGTAGTGTGAAGGTTGATACATATTTTAATGTGGTGTTAAAAAAGATGAGAAGTTATCCCTTGTTTCTTGCATGAGTAGCACCCTTATAAACTCACAGGGAGGGGAAAAAAACCCAGAAAGTAGTTTATATGTGTCCCTGTTTGAAATCTCTTTTAATATCTGGGTTTGCTTCCACTTCTTGACATAAGAAAACACAAAGCTTATGTATTCATCTGCACAGATAAAGAAGGAAACTGGAGAGTGCCACTGATACACAGATGACTGCTTCATGAATGTTTGTGTGACTTCTGCCAGGACTCATAGAGATCCTACGTCATTCCATGTGATCATTTAATGCAGGCATTAAATGAAGCTGGAGGCTTTTCCCTAATGACACAAGACACTGTAAATTTGGCATCACAGGATGAAAATGCCAAAGAAAGATCTATTTGCTTGCTTTCTTTTTCCACCTTTTTTTTTTTTTGGCCAGTCTTAGCATACTTTGAGGAAGATTCTAAAAAATGTATCAGAAAAGTTCCAAAGTTCAGGCTTCTGATAAGTCTTTGCCTTGTTGCTTGTGCTTGCAATACTGGTAATAATTGTGACTAATGATTCAGTGCATAGAGGACTTTGAATCTGCAGCTTCCAACTTAATTTTCCAAAGTTCCTTAACCAACGCCGCGTCTGAATGACCCAATTCTCTGCACAAAAGTCTTACCCTTGCACCTCCAGATCGGTGCCTTAGGTGTTAGCTGAGTTGTAATCTCTGTTGGGTCTCGTGAATTTTTCTTTCTTCTTCTTTGTGGGGACACACCTTCAGCAGGAAGTGTGAAGAGGAACCTCCCTTAGGATACACTGCAGTCTGGTGACCAGGGAGCTCTACCGCGAAGTGGGACTTACGAGCTGGGATTTTAATAGACAAAGGAGGCATTGAACTGTAGGTGAGTGCTTTCACCTTGATGGTATTACGTAAATGATAATGAGTGGTTTCTGCTTTTCTAACTTCCATTTTTGAAGAAAAAACTATATTACTGCCCTTTTTGTCTGAAGACTGGATGAAGTCATCTGCCACCAAGCAGTTATTCCAGGCCTTTGACCTCCAGTCAACAGAAATACTTGCCTTAAATCTCTGGAGTAGAGCCAGGTTTAAGACATGCTCCTGTGTGTAGTATTTGCTGTTCACCAGATATGCTACGCCCTGTTTAGCACACAGGATTTTGGATCTTTTTAGAGGCTTTTAAGTCTCCTGACATGTTAAATTGGATACAAGGATGCATGACACAGGCTATAACCTAATACCTGAAAACTTTCTGCTGAAGTCCTTTGTTGGATGTCGGGCTTGATTCTGTGATTCACTAGAGAGCTTCTACAGAAAACCAAAAAGACTTGAATTGTGCTTTGTGAGCTCTTGTGTGCCAGGTTCTATTTCAGGTCAAGCTGTGAGCCTTTTCTGACAGTGATGTGATTCTGTTTTCACTTGCAGTGGTGTAGTAGGAGAATAGTGAGTAAAACCTAGCACAAGCTGGTTAGACATATCTCTTGCAGCATTCCTAGAGTGCTTCCAGGCACCTGTAGAAGAACACATCATACAGTAGTTTTCAACTTTCTGCTCTGCAGACCCCTGAAGGCTTCCTTCTGTGTAGAACAAATTTGATCCTACCAACTGTGGCTTACTTCCCTTACCTGCTCTTCTCAAGCTCATGTAGTACTCCATTGACTTCTGGGGTCTGGTAGCAGCAGGTACCTGGGCTGTAGAAGATAGACCACTGTGGTCCGTGTAGTTGTAAGAGTGAAGTATTTCTGTGGTTTAGAAGGAGTTGCAATTGTGTTAAATCATTGCATGTGAGTGATATATTGTGTAATATTCCTGTGTACCTTTTAAAAAGTAGCTTGTGGTCAAGGGTTATGTAACCTTGAGGTGGGAGGGAATGCCTGATCTTACCACTTTTTATGTACAGCTGTGATTTTACACTTTTTGTTGTGTGGGGTTTTTTTTTGGTTTTTTTTTTTTTTTAATACTTCACCACTAAGATAGAAACTGCTGTGAAACTCCCCTGCCAATACATTGCTTTGCTCATTTAGCTTTGCAGGAACTGTAGGCAAATCTGTCAGTGGCCTGAACTAGATTATGGAGAGTTATGAAAGCTGTTTGCCAGTCTTACTCTGACTCTTTCCATTGGACAGGTCTTGTCTTAATTAAATACTTGTACGATGCCTAGCACAACAGATCCTCGGTATTTTGTCGGGGCTGTATCTGCTGTCAGTGCTGCTGTGTCCAGTACCTTCTTAATAGCAGAAATACTAAAACTTGTGTGGAGCCTTGTGACACTTTCTAGTGTTCTGCCATGTTCAAAACTGGCAACTTACTCCAACTTTCCTCTAAATTGTTGATAATCCATGACAATACTTTGTCCTTCCTCATAAGATTAAATAACTTTTCTGAGCCTCTTATGAGGAATTGTTGGCAGAAACTTTTTAGAAGCTCAAACAAGCAATTTCGTCTGGGTTTCTTTGGGGAGTTACATGCCAGAAAGATACAAATATATTAGCAGAGGTGGTTCTTTATAGAAGTTAATTTATCTCTGGCTTGCTTAATTTGTGTCTCCCTTGAGTCTGCTTTAAAACTGTTTTGGTCGCTTTTTTATTCCTTTATTTGAAGTAAGACTTGCTAGGTTGTGACTTTTCTTTTACTTTTTTTGGGACCTTCCCTAATGCAGCAAATAAACTCTTTCCAAATTCCTGATAGAGTAATCACCATCACAAACAAAATGGCCACATGTTAAGTAGAAATGTAGTTGCTTCATCTTTGTACAGATGTTGTGATCAAATAATGTCAGGCGTGTCAGTTTCTTGCAGCATCTGCCTTCTCTGTCTTATAGTGCTTGATGTTTTTGTTTCAAGGTGGAAAAAAGCAACAACCTATGTGTAACTTCACACAGTGAGGACATCCTTGTATTTCTTCCAGCTTGCATTAGATGAATGCAAAGAAGTCCTGTAGTACCTGAATCCAGTCCTTTCTCAGAACCTGATTGCCCTTGGTTGCTCCCTGTGATCGGTTGGGTTCTTTTTTCTTTCTTTTTTTTTTTTCTTTTTTTCCCCTTGATTTACTGACCTGTGATTAAATAAAATACCAAGGAATTCTAGAATTGATACTTTTTCAAATTGCCTCTTAGCCCTCATGTATTTGGTCGTCCATCTTGATGTGTTACTACTCACTTTACTATTTCTTAGCTTCCATGTTCTCGTTTCTGGCTTTTGAGAGGGACTTGTTCAGCACTGCCATCAAATCAGCTATCCTGGTGGTAGTTTTTTTTGCTTACTTTCCTGTTCAGCTTCTTGTGGAAAGGTACCTATGTTTTCTGAGTCATGAACTGATACCCTTAGTGCTGAGTGTGAAGACTCTTTAATATTCAATATAGGCTTGCTCCGCATCCAAGGATCTATCATTTAGTGTGTGGGTGCCGGTTTTTACTGTGATGTGTTGACTTCCTAATTATAGTACAAGGGGTTTAGCTGTTGTTTCCCAGGTGAATCTTCCCACCCTCAAGTTCTGCTTCTGCCTCCTCATCGCTTCTTCAGATCCCAGCCACTGCTTCCTCACCCAGCAGAGGTACAGAGAGATCTGGGCACAGCAATACAGGCTGGAATTATTTTGGTGGTGGTCAGTGACTCCGGGAAGAAATTAAATGATTTAAAGTCTTGTGTATATGTGCAGGGAGAAGGGAACTAAGAGGTCACTGGCAACAAGATAGAAAGATGCTGAGTGGTATAATGCAGCTTGTTTTTTCTTTTCCGTCTGCTTTTCCTGACCTCTGTGTCTGCTGAGGAGGGAAAGCAGGATTGGCAGGAGGGCTCAGGGAAGGAGGCAGGACTTAACACTGAGGCATACTTTGGTGGGAGAGGAAAGCAGGAGGGAAACCTGGACTAGATACTGCTTTCTTCCTCTCCAAAGGGAAAATGCAGTAAGCAGAGCTGCTGATTTGAGCTTTCTTCTGTGCTTCCCCTCCCTGTCAGGGGCTGCTGCTCTAGAACTGCTCTAGGAAACAGCTTTTGGTGTAAAGAAATCTTCTTTCTGAAACGTTTTCATTGGAAAGCTTGTGTAGAGTTAAAACAGTCTAGTTCTGCTGCTGTTACCACGCTGTGTGTGCAGTACTGCTACAAGATAAATGGAGTGTTTTCATTACATGTCTTCCATCTTGTTTTCACGGCGTTTATTCAAATTCTGCTGCAAGGACGTGTTTCTTTAAAGTACTGCTTTCCAGGTACTAACAGATCTTGTAGGCATGCTGTCATTGTTTTTCTAGTGCTCACCACCTCTATAATCACTGAGCTTTGCTTTTTTTAGTACATAAACTACTGTGTGACAGTGGCTGTTTTGTTTTCATACTGTTTTTCTTCCTGATTGCTTTTTAGGTTTGAGATGCACTTGGTGTGGGGAGGCAGCTCTCGCCAAGCCTGCTGACCTGGTGGAGGGCTCCTTTTTCAAGTATTAAGTCTGGCTGAAGAATACAAAAGCACAGTCTGATAATGAATAGCAGTAGTTTGGCAGGAGCTGCTAGTGTATCTAGTAACGAAAAAGAACTTCCTTTTCTGTGGAACTTAACCTACACACATTTTGGATTCATGGATTACATTTGTGCTTTGCAGAAAAGATGTACAGCATATGTGAATTTCTTTTTTAGGCAATAATGAACCAAACGGACAAAAATCAACAGGAAGTCCCATCATACCTTCATGATGAACCACCAGAAGGTATGTATTAGTTTTCATAATATCAAGTATATTCACAGAATTTCATCAGAAGTTCAGATCTGTCTCTCTCTCAAAAAAAACAAAACAAAACAAAACAAACCAAAAAAAAAACCACAAAAAAACCCACCACACCAAACAAACCAAAAAACCAGGGATCTGCAAGCTGAACACTTTTAACTTTCAGTTAAGTAACAGTAAGCAAACCAACCCTGGGATGGGATGGGCCTGGATTATTGTTCACTTCTGCATTATCCGGATTACAGTAAAGCCACTGAATATAACTCAGTAAACAACTGTACTGATAAATTATAGAGAAGGTGGGCAGATACTGAAGGACATAATTTGCAGATTAGTTTCCAGAGATGTGAATTGGTCCAATAGCTATTTACTTCTGCTGTTCATTATGTGAGATGGAAAGAGCCCAGCTTCGCTTCTGGAGACCTTGCTGAGTTCATAGTGCTTGTGACTTTTAAACAAGAAGTGTTTAAAAATATGTGGAACTTTATTACTACTTTTGGAGACCCTTTTCCCTCATACAGTTGACTGTGCTTCTGTTGCCTTAATCTCATGGTTTCCTAAAAACGAAGAAACACTTGACTTCATTAATGCTTCATTAATATAGTGGCATCTTGGTCTCCTGAGTCAAATGAATCTTAAATCGGTTATTGGATCTGCAGAGGAGATGCAGTTGCAAATGAGCAGAGTTCCCTTCCGGGGCTGTGGAACAGCAGGACTGTGAAGAGTCCTGTTTGCATAATGTGACTGGGAGCATACTAGATCAAAAGCCATTCTTGGCCCATAGGTTGTCTGTGTTCTGTCTTCTCTTGCTTTAAGACCAAATGTGTTGGATGTAGAGGTTGGTGAGTGCCGATACCTCTCGGTTCATTGCTTTTCAATTTATAGTGGTTTAAAGTTCGGTTAGTTGTTTGGTTTTTTTTTTCCTCAGCTTTTGTATGTTGTATAACTGAACAATTTACTTCACCTGAACCACAGTATTATCCACTAACTGTAGCAGAAGGGGTTGAAGTGGGCTAACTCACTGTATTCTTAACAACTGTTAGGCAGGAAACACAATTACAAGAAGATGAGAGGAAAGGGAGAAATAGTTTTTCGTGGCACAATGGTTCTTAAGCTCTATACTTGAACTTGTTACGGTATCCTGGTGTGAGGACAAAAATCTTTTTTTAAGCTCTTAGGGGCTTGTCAAGATCCCAGAAGCGTTTCTGAAAGCAAATGCCAAGTTGGAAACTGTGCCCTAATGTGTGTTGTCTTCAAGTCTAATTTTTAATGTGCCTTTCCCCCTGCCCCTTAAAGATTGAATTGTGTTTTATACATGTTAACCCTCACATATAGAAAGTGAACAGTGGTCTGACTAGTAAACTATAACTGATTCTTTGAGGAAGGCAGTGAAACTAGGGGGCATTTCTTATCTTCCTAGACTATTCAGTAGGTTGTCCAGATTCAGAGCATAACAGTCTGATCATCACTAGGTATTGCAAGCTTTTAAATAAAACTTGTGAGCAATTAAGACTGATTTTTCTTCTGCACAGTATCTTCTTTCATCATGACAATAACCAGTTTGAATATGAAGTTTAAATACATGGAGAAAGTTGGTGTCGTTGGAGTAGAATGAAACACAGCTCATCTTAATGGAAACTCCATCCTTGAAGAGGTTTTTTCCTTTTGATTCTGTTTCATGTGCACTCTTCAAGCCTCGTGAGTTTAGTTAAAATGTTGGAATACCCTTGAAGAACATCCCTGTTTTAAATGTCATACAAGGCCTTCATATGTGATACACCTAAACCATCATAGAAAGATGGCCAAATGTGGATGGAAGGCTACTGGTTCAATGTTGGCAAGAAGATCTGAACAGGCTGCCAAAAAAAAAAAAAACCTTTAGAGGAAAGGCTCAATTCCAAAACCAATTTGCAGTTTTTCATAAAGATATAAATAGCTCCAGTTTGTCCAAATCACACTCAAGAAGCTTGGTGCCCAAAGGCTTTAAAGAAATGCATATGTAGAAGAAACTTTCATGCTTATGCTTTCTATAAGTAGTGCTATTCTAATGCTTTATTTTCTGCGTTGCAAGTGGTGCCAACCTTTGCAGCCTACGTTCATTCAAACTCTTGTTCGCTGTTGGACTCTTTTCAGCAGGAAGCTGGCTGCAAGGTACCATGGTAGAGCCAACCCCTGAACAGGGAACTTGTGTAATTTTCTCCCCAGGTTTAGGAATAATCTGTTTTACCTTTGTTCTCATACTAGCTAGAAAGAAGGAGACCAGGAATGCGTATCCTAGAACAGAAATCAAGCGGCAATAAAAACTCTTTGCAGCTGCAGGCATTTACTGGATCTTGTGGACAATGCAAACAGGAATGAAATGGGAATGTGTCAGCCATCACTAGAAGTTATTAATACACCAGGTCACACTCAGTATTTATACTTGTGAAATGGAGTAGATGTTGTCAAAGGACTGGCTACCTGAAGTAATGTGAGGAAAAGCATGTCAAGATTACTTTTGTTTGTTTCTTTCATTTTTTTTTTTTTAAGTTAGCTATGATGGGTCCTTTCTTGCTAACGTCAGATCTAATTCACTGAAATCTGCTCTTAAAATTCAATGTGATAAAGCTTTACTCCCATTCACCCTGATAACAGTGATCCAGTTAGGTGGAAGTGAAGCACTTTCTGACCAAATTTTTTACAAGGTGTGTTAAGTCTGGTCACAAGAATCCTCTAATGAATAATACCTAGACAGTGGTTTTTATCCCAGGCTCTATATACTCCTCTCTGAGTGTGATTCTTTAAAGGCTTTCTCTATGTAAATAGAAATTCTGATCTCTGCGTGCTTGTGTTGGCAATGCATTTTTGCTGGAGATGTCTAGGTTGAAAGCTGCTGGCCTAGAATGAACCAGCAAGGGTATTACATGGCTTTAAGTAAAAGGCTGTCATTTATGTTTCTAGTTTCCATGACACTTTGTTATCTATATCAATTTCTTAAATAAGAGAGACTAGTGTAAGCCAGAAGCATTTTTAGTATTTTTTTTGCTCCCTTGAGCTGCACTGTTCCTCTGTGTGCTTTTTTTATTTTTGTCAAACTTGTGAGAAATTCTCTCATTTAGATGGCATCTCTTGTTTGAAGTATTCCAGGCATGCACACAGGAACTCTGAACTTCACACTTCTTTAACGAAGTCTGAGTCCTGAGTCAGTCCTGGCATCATCACAAACTCTCTGGAGGTGCATGGGAAGTTGTTCACCCTCGTTTTCTTCTTGTAGTAGATGAGCGCTGGGAGGTGTCTCCTGGAAACTGTCCTCTGCATGCAAGTTGTCAGCAGTCAGGGCGCTGGAGACAGAGACCTGCTCTGCTGGTTTTCCCGAGGCACGTCGCAGTGCAGAGCAAATGCGTTGACAGGGGCTGGATAGAGATCTCTGGTGGATCTAGATCAGATTTTTCTTTTCTTCTGGCTCTCTAGACTCATTGTCCTCTTCCGAGAATGTTCTTTCTGCTGCTGACTCCCTCACCTCTTTATTTCATGTTTGTTTCTTCCCTAGCTCTGCCCACTGTGGTTCCACCTGCTCTTTTCTTGGTTCCCCCTGTTGTTTTTCCCTCAGAAAGGGAAATGAACCTGTTAAATCCCATACATTGTCTACAGGTAGCTAGAAAATACAGAAAACGGTGTAACTCTTACCCTGCCTCTGTTAACTGGCTGTCTCTTGCCGTGGTTCTCAGAAAAGTTTTTTAAGAAGTGTTTGGGATTGGTGAGGAATTGACAAGACAGGAGCTGAAAAATGCTTGTATGTACAGCCTTGCAGACAAACGTGTGTCGGGGCTATTGCTTTATAGGTGCAGTAGGTGGTATTTTCTTGTGTGCTTAAATACAACATTAACATACTGTTTCATCTTCCTGTTTCTCCTTTGAAGATTAGATGATGCGTATGCAGTAGCAGGGTGTGGCGTTGCAGTCTTAATTCCCTTTAGAGGCAAGGTGCATGTATCTCTTTAGGATTTTGAAGCCGACCTTTAGAAATACGAAGTAATTACTAAACTATTGGAAGGCTAAGTGGCTGATTCTGGGAGTCTTTCTGTTAGTCTAATACTTTCTATTATTTTGAGGCTATGTAATTGTACCATAAATACGGAATAGGAATTGACTTATACAGCATATAGCAAGAAACTGCGCAAAATGCAGGTTAAATGTAACGTGAAAAAGAAAAAAAACATATTTACATGGTCAATAACGTGCAGAAATCCTACGGTTTGAGATTTGGCTTTGTGCATCATATTGGGACTTCTGCTGGGAGCCTGTAACTCTTGTTATTCTTAATACCTTTGGGGACCACTTTTGGTATTTAATGAGCTTATTTGGCCATTGGGCTTCCTGCCCCCCGCCTTCCGTGTCCAAATTACAGAAAAGGCCATTTTGGGAGAAATTAAATTTGTGTACATGATGAAGAAAGGAAGTGTTACAGTGAAGAACTGGCACCAGTTTTGTCCTTCTCATGCTTCTTTTGACTCCTCTGATGGCTCTTGTCTGTAACTTTCTTTCCCTCTTTCCTGACCCCTGCATACAACCCTTGTAAACACATCTTCAAATCAGTAATGGCAAAGGAACGAAGCAACTTTGTCTCAAGGTGAGGTCTTTTCAAAGAACAGCTCTTTTTTAAATAAACCTTTGGCTCTGCTTCTCCAGGAAACTTTTTCCAGTCCTCCCGTAGAGATTTGAACAGCAAAGTAGTTCTGCTGCTTTTGGGGGTCTCCCCCTCTGTGGGTTAACTCTTAATATTAGGATGGGGGGAACGGGAGGGTGTGTCATCCCCCCCCCCTTAATAAAGTCCAGAAATGAGGCTAATTTGGCCATGAGACTTTCCGGAGTCTGGGAAAGTAGTGGTGCACACAGAAGACAGAAGTTTATCACATAAGACTGTCTGAGGGCTATATGCCTGATATTTGTAGCCTGAGCATTGACTTGCGTTTTAGAAAACAGCACCGAGGTGTGTCTCACTGCTCACAGAATGTCTTTTCTTACTTGGAACTATGGTCGTGTATAAGCATTCAAGAAAAGTAGCCTGCAAGGTAAGTATATGCTGTGTGCAGTGGCTGTTAGGCTAGAAAAGGAAATACTTATGAACAGCTTCTTCTTTTGAACATGCTTTAATCGTAGCACTGTGACTGATTGGCTTGTTGTTTCCTTCCTTAGGTTCATTAAAAGACCACCCGCAGCAGCAGCCTGGCATGCTTTCTCGTGTGACTGGTGGCCTCTTCAGTGTCACAAAAGGAGCTGTTGGAGCCACGATTGGGGGTGTTGCTTGGATTGGAGGGAAGAGCTTGGAAATTACCAAAACAGCGGTCACCTCTGTGCCTTCGATGGGAGTGGGGCTAGTCAAAGGAAGTGTTTCTGCTGTAGCCGGAGGTGTTACAGCTGTAGGATCTGCTGTTGCAAGTAAAGTGCCTTTAACAGGAAAGAAAAAGGATAAGTCTGACTAAAACCAAAACTGAGACATATTCGATTCTCCAGAATATTACATCAGTGGCATTAAAATCTGTTAAGATTTGGACCATGAGAAGCCATGTGTCTTAGACACTTTATCTTCTAAAGAGTTGTGCAAGTAACTTGATTTCATCTGAAAAGGACAGAAGCAGCTTGGCTAGCACAGCATAAGAAGATTTATTAGAGCTTAGATTGAAGCTTTGTATCTGGTGAAATGTTACACTTGATAACTATAGAAGTGTATCCGACGGGATAATACATATTTGAATATTCATTTACTGTAAGTCTTTTGCAGGTTTGGACTAAAATGTGAACATAGAAACTTGGTAGTCTCTGCTGTACCACCAGTATGATGAGATGCCGTTTACTGTTCTCAGTGGTTTCCACATCCTCCTGCTAAGGATCCTTCAGCTGTGTAACGGCATTGTTGGACGTACCCCAATAGTTTCGGTTATGAAACTGTATTTGCAGGCAGCCTGTAAACTATCGGTGACTGCGTTCTGCCAGTGTGGACTGGAGCAAATAGAACTGGAGGTGTGCAGAAATTGGAAATGAGAGTGGGAGATAGAACTGAGAAAGTTTGACAACATGGTAGAAGGGATCATAAAGAGTAAACTAACTTAATGCCTTATTAGAAAAAATATCTTTTTACTAGGTGAAGCTGTGTAAAGAACTGTCCTGTCGTTTCAGTGCAGTGCACAGAATGAGCTTTAGACTCTTCACGAATCCTGGTATCTGAAACCTTGTCAATTTTTACTGAAAACAAAATTGCTCCATCTCAGGTGTATTTAATGATATGCATCTATCTCCTGCAAGTGAAAACTTGCTCCTAATAAACTTATAGACACTAGAAAAAATGATGGCTTAATGGAAACTAGGCTGATGTTTGTGGTCATCTAGCACAACTGTCTGACTTGAAAGAAATTCCTTCGTGTAGTTGGAAGCCACTGAAGGACTAGCAAAGCTGTTGTCTCAGCTCCATGATGTGCCAGGTTAGCTTCTTGCTCTGTTTAAGCAAAGGCAAGGAATTTTTCACTACATCTTTTCTCTCGTACTTTGTATTTTGATTGTTGAGTAAAATGTAATACTTCTATTTAAAACAAACCAAAAAAGCTAGGCGAGGCCTTTTAAAAAAAAAAACAAAACAAAACAAAAAAAAAACCGAGAGAAAGAAGCATTATCCAAGTAAACTGTATACCGACAGATTCCAAACGTTGACACACTTCAAATGGGAACATCTGTAGGTCCTCTGCAGCATGTGAGGCAAAATGCACTTGTAATGACACAGCCTGAGGTTGCCTTAAAATAGAGGCTGTTGGTGATCTTTTTTTTGTGTGTGTATGTGTGTGTGTATACTAACTTTGCAAATAAGTAACCTCTTTGGAAGCCCATAGAAGGCAGCTGTGAATGTTGTGTACGCAGTATTTTCTAAAAGCTTGTGTTCCTACAGAGAATTTCTTAGCACGTAAGCTTACTTTTTCAGTGGCTATGGTTGTACAAGAAGGATATATAGGGAGACTTTTTAGAAATTACAAAAAATCAAAACATATCACTTGTCTAAAACTTAGTCCTATATTCATGGGTGTTGAAAGTACACTGTGTAAATTATGGTACAGTAGTTGCCTAGTCCCTCTGAGCCATTGGTACTTCAGCTGCACTCTGCCACAATTTTATTTGGTATTGGTAATTGTATATGTTGGTAGCATGGTATTTGTAAGCATGGGGATTTGGGGCGATGGGGAGAGCAAAAACCCAACAAATGGCATTATCTGCTCCTTTTGTTAGATGCACCAGCTGCATAGCTCCAATCTGCTGCGAGGGTGTGATGAGGTAAGTTTATGCAACAAATGGAAGACTTTTATCTGGTTTTTTTAATAGTCAAAAGCTAATTGCATAGAATATAGTGTAGTTTATGGATACCAGTTAGCTCTAGAAATGAGCTAGCCTGGATATCAGAGGCAATCTAGCTGGAGCAAATAATTTAGTATGGTCTGCTCCCCAGCAGTTTCCAATGTAGACATATCCCCAGAGGGCTACCACTGAACCCTTAGGAGTCACCTGTCTGGAGCACAGTGGTGTTTGTGATGCTCAACCAAACCCTTCCCAATAGTTTTCTGAAAGCATCGGTGTTGAACTGGTCATATCCCTTTTTTTTTTTTATGACATTCTCTACTTTTTATACTATGAAACTTGCTGCAAAACAACTGTGGTCTGAGATAAGTGATGTTAGATCTGTAAAGAGCTGCCAACACTTCATTATGTTTTGTTCTTAACATATCCTGTAGTTACTAGTTCGGAATCTTGTAACTGAAACACTTTAACATGGCATATAGTTTTAGTTTTTGAAGAGCTTTGACCTATATCCTGCATATTTTCCATTCACTTATGAAACTTGCTTCATCTTAAAAAATTGTTCTGATTCTGTCCTGACACTTGTGAAACATTAAATTGTTGCTGTTTCAGACATTCGAAAGCTTCCTTAGTTAATTTGTGGAGAAAGGCATACTTAGGTACCAGTCTTCCCACAGTATTGTGCCCCAGGGTGTCTTTTATTGGCACCGACCAGCTCTAAACAGAAACTGTAACTTCACTGTGTAGGCTGTGCCTAGACACAACGCAAAATCCCTTGTACTCTCCCCCCCGTCCCCAGGATCCGAGACTTGGGGATACCGACTTTTAAGATCATAGTGAGCTGAATGGAATATGCACCTGAAATTTTCAGAGGAAGCGGGGTTGTTCTTGTGTCTTGGGGTTGGTTTTGTGGTGGTTTTATTTTACTGTTTCCCAGCCCTCATTTCAAAAGGGGCAATGTTTATGAAGACTACTTGTATGCCTGACTGCTCACTGTGTAATGAAAGACTGGTCTGCTGACTTTTATGTGCCAGACTTAAATGGTATAAACTGGTTCATGTTCACTGTGAGTAACAGCAAGAGATGAGGAAGCGGATTTCAGCAATACGTTTTGGTAACAGGGAGCTTCCCTGAGGTTTTATTATAAATGAATCCTGTGAAGAAGAGAGGAACGGGCCCCAGGCATAGAGTTAAGGATTTGAATGAGTTTCAGTCTGCTGGTAGAGAAAGGAGTCTTTCTGCTTATGCTTTTGTTTTGAAAGGGGAGGAGCGGAGATTGAAACATGCAGAATAGAAGAGAGTTTGTGATAACTCAGGCTGTGACTCAAATATGTCACTTTCCCGTTTTGTCCGTTGCCACTGGAAGTACTGTAAGTGATGGAAAGAAGCTGTTTCAGGAACTTTAAAAACAGATACCTGTAGAAATGCTGAAACTAAATTTTCAGGGAAAACACTGTTCTATGTCTTCGTTTCCTTTTCATTCCAAACCACCCATCAGTTCTGTGGTTCAGCATTACAGGTTGTATTATGAGTAGCTTCAGAGAGCTGAAATGCCCCCTTGTGTCTGAGGGGAAGGATGCTTTTGAATACAAATAATATTGTGGTCTGCTTAATAGCTGAGCACTGAAAGACAGTCAGAAAGTGACAAAGGCAAGTTCCTGTCACTTTTTAATATGGCTGTCTTCCCAGTTTCCTCCTAAGAAATGATAATGTGTTTTGAAGAGTCAGCAAAGACATGGCACAGTAACACAGCCTGACTTGTATCATGCTGGTGATACGTGCCCCTTCTTGAATTCTCACCGCCGTCACATGCGCTCCTGCAAGAGCGGCGTTTACCCCCACAGGCTGCTGTCACGTCTGCCCTCGCCTGCATGGCAGTGAGTTTAAGACCTTCAGCTGCTGAGATCCTGGCACTGCTCTAACCAGATGTTTCTAGCCTTTTCCAAGCTCGCAGCGGTAACGGTAACGTGGCAGGCTATATAAAATACAGTCTTGCAGCCCACCCTCTAAACAAGTAATTCACTACCAGCTTTCCTCCGCAATTTAAAACTTTTCCTTAAGAAAAGGAACCCTGGCCTTGCTGCCAAAATGTCTGTTAAAAATGACATTGAAGAATGGCCCAGAGTGAGGGGGGTGTGTAAGTGTTTTTTTTCTCCTGCTGTCAGGAGGTAATGTGTATGGAATGGTTGCTTAGCAAAGTCTTTGAAATAAAATCACTGACGATCCTAATTCTATGGAGATGATCGTCAGTGATGCTACTATTTTATATTATCATTCACAGCCCATAAATGAAAATAAATAAAATCCCCAGAGAACTTAAAACACTGTCAGATAGTTACTATTTTGAAAGCCAGCACTTGTCAACAATTACTGTACAGTGTTATCTGAGCAGCAGTGTCAGCCGTATATTTAGAAACTGGCAGCTGTTTGCAAATCTGGTAGTCATTTTTAATCACCAGTGGTTTACAGACTAGAGTTTTGTTACATCTAATATAAAAGCATGACTTTTTTTCTTTCTTCTACAACCTTTCTCTCGCCAGGCCTTGCTAGAAAAGAAGATATTAAGAACTAGACAATAGCAACTAATGTATTTCCTCCTGCCCCACACCTTTTGCAAAAGGAGTAAATTTTGAAGTCTCAGAAACGTAAAGGAGGTTGTCTTGTAGTTTCTTTGCATTGTGGTACACAAACATACTAGGGTCTCACTGTAGGCATCACAAAATAAAAAATACTATGTCCTGCTAGTGTGCTGTAGCTGGGCTTTCCTATCCAGGAAGTCAAGTCTGGTGCCGGTGAGGATCCGGGAGCTAGAGCTACTTACTGCAGCAGTAAGGAATGGAACTCCAGAAGCATCTCCAAAAGTCAGTGAACCAGTGGGCTGATGAACACTGCTGGAAAAATAACCCTTCTTTTCTCAGATAAAGATTGTGCTAATCGCTACCACAGGCTCGACTGTGCAGCGACAGAGCTGAAAATCCAAAGCAGTTCATGCCCAGTTAGACAGGGAAATGTAACAACCAAAACCACATGTGAGGTTCTCCCTGGGGAAAAAGGCAACCTTTATCATAACCAGGTTCTATGATACTATTTGAAAGCATCAGAAAGCTACAACTGTATAATGAAGTTGTGCCTAAGACCCACTCCAGGACAAAGTACAGTGTAAGACTACAATCTGGTTAAGATTACTTTTCTTTTGGCTCTTCTCAAAGAACCAACATCTTTTCTCTTTGATAGTTCTCTTTTGCATAATTTAAAGTACAGCATTCAAATTAATCTTCAATGTGTATAGGAGCCACAGGATTAAAAACTGGTCTCTCCCTCTTTGATTGTATCTTACCAGAATTGACTTCAAAATCTTTCTTAGTACCATTCAAGCTTTCTAGAGTTCCACTCTTTATATCATATCCCAAAGCAGAGAGTTTTTTGATGCGGTACTGAACAATTTGCGTTGTCAACTCCAGCACCATTGGTGTGTCTCTAATCTGTGCTACAGAAATTCCTTCCTTCAGTAGTCCTTCAAGTCTGTCTTCCAAAACTGGAACGGAATAGTAGAGAAGGGCTGGGCATTTCAGCACTAATTGTTTTAATTCTTGATCACTGCACTTAAAGACATTTTTGGAATAAAGCATACTCTTCTGCATAGTAGTAGGAGTAAGTTGAAAAATAAAACCTTTAAGTTTGGACAGCAGCTGTAGAACTTCATGGTCAGTGAAATCATTCTTCTGGAGAAATTCCAAGTTCTCCTGGATTGCAGTGGAGGTATTTAATAAAATAAATGGGTTTTGGCTCAATAGCTTCAGTATCCAGATCTTCATATTTGCATCAGAACCTCCTAAATTTAAATAATGTCTTTGTAATGTCTCTATCACGTTTTTGTTTTTCTCAACAGGATTATAGAAAATACTGGGTGCGCTTGTCAAGAACCTGGTGATTATAATATTCTTAAGTCCCAGCTCTTGAAAAAACAGTATATTTGCCTTCTGGTTCTCATGATACTCAGTTGTAAAAAAAGACTCTGGAAATTGCTCTATTAATTTAATCAACTGATTTTCATTCTGGCATACTAATTGCCGTAGTGCTCTTTGAGAGTTTATCTCTGCAGGGGTATGGAGAATTGCCTCTGGGCAGCGTTCTAGAATGCTGGCTACAGCGGTCTCATCTGCTCCCATTTCTTGTAAGATACCAGCAATTTCTTTAACATAGGCCACATCCTGGAGAAGGACCCATTCCTTCAGTCTGCGTATTTTCTTAATGTCAACTGACAATCTGTAGAGACTCTCAATGGTTTTTTTATTTTCCTCTCTTGATTTTGTATCAGTTGTGTAAGTGGAATGTATTAGGAAGCTTCTCTTTGTTACTTCAGTCCATACTGAGGGAAAATTCAGTCTTGGGTTACAGTACTGAGATCTTGCCAACAGAAGAGTAAATGTATCTTTTGCACAGTGAGCGACTCCTCTCAACATCATGGAATGCAGCCCTATGCAGAGAGAACAGCAACTACAAGAAAACACATTTATGGCACAAATTATACCTTGTAATGTTCTCAGAGACATTGATATTTAGACTGAGCTGGCATAAGAAAAGACTCAACAGTGTGGTGGCGTTACTAGCACAAAATTCAGCTTTTGTGCAGAAGAGGGGGAAAAAAAAAGACTTTTCAAAGGTTAATATTCTGACGGGTGCCTCACTGGAACAATAACATGCAGATGCAACAGACCTGATGTGGGGGCAGTGCTCTGTCCGTATGCTTGCAGTCATACAAAAACCAAACTGTCAGCCGCTTCCTGCAGCTAACATTGTTATTGTATTACAGCTCACTCATGGTATATTAGAAAATGTTTCATGCAATTTAGTTTGACTAATTCTACTCGATGAATTTTTTAAAAAGCAGCTTAAATATCTTTCTTAACTCTTGTGAATGTATTTGCTTAACTTCTCAAGCATTGTTTGGAGTGTCACTTGTTCCTTTATGTGTCAGACACCCCCCCCTCCAGTGCTCCTTCAGCAGCAGTTCACAGCCTAACTGCATTGTGAAATCATTCTTATTATAATTAAGGAAAAAAAATCATCAAACCTTTATGTATGTGTTCTTCACTAGCTGAGTCTGTTAACTGGGTTCTGAATAAGCGCTCTGGTATTTTGGGGGAGGCAAGCAAGTGCACTGCAACGTCTTCAGGCCTTCACTTGCTTCTTCCAGCACCCACTTTGCTACAGCCACCCTTTGCACTGACACTTTATTTGTCTCCAGGTCACTTCTGTCATTACCAGCCACCCCCAGTAGGCAGAGGGTCCTCATGCACCCCGTGGGATAGGTACATGGCTGTGCTGGGGTCCGCACAGCAACCACAGGGTACTTGTGGGTAACCCCACACCCCACCTTTGCTCAAACCAACTGCCAGGTAGCAGCATGCATGCTGCCAGCTGCTCTGCAATGGCCAAAGGAGCCGCAGCAGTCAAAGGTACCATCGAGTGTATCTTTAACTTCCTAGGTGGTGTTTTTGTAACAACCTTTTGGAAGCACAGACCGTGAAAGGGAGAACTGCTGGTCTGTGAAATACTTGCACAAATTGCTGCTGCTGGTAACATGCTTAAAACTCCTCAAATTGAAAATGAGGAAAAAAAATACAATTTGTGCATTTGACAATTCTACGTATACAGTTGCTTTCACCTCTCCCGACGTATAGCATGCTTCAAAAAGTACCTACGTGAGCATTAAGTTAAATTACTTTTGTTGGTTTGTTTGGGTTTTTTTAGGAGAGAAAAGACTGTTACGGTTATGCAGTCTGATCTCCTGCATAACAGACCAAGAAGCCTACTGCAGGAACAGCTATGCAAGATCCCTAGAATCTTCTTTATAGCCAATCTTTTAAGAAAAGACGTGGTTTGTTTAGAGAACTTAAGTGATAGGGCTTCTGTCTAGTTGCCAGGTAAGGTTAAATATTTTGCAGGGGTAAAATACTTTGTGTCAAGAAAGTGTACCTTTGCTTTTACGTTTACCTTTTTCAGTTTCTGAAAGCTGGACTCCTGTTATGTTACTACATCATAAACTAACAAAATAAGACGTATTTTCCTATATGCAAGCTTATGTTATTAACAGAAGCTGTTTATGGGTAACTTGTTTTTTAGTATTATTTCAAATCTCCAAGGCAAAATCTGATTGCCTAATGAAGCTGCTTGTGTCATAACCCCAAGGCTAATGATTTTATCTTCATAAACTGTGTGACGTGAGAAGTGCTGTCCAGCAAGCTCCACCACAGAACAAGCCGTTTTTCCCAAGAGCCCTGAAGGCACTCTAAGCGTAGGTAAGTCACGGACTTTTCGTGTGCTGACTCTTCCATGTCCTGAAAAAGTGACTGTTTCACAGAGACTGCAAACTAAAGCCTCTCCTCCACAGGGAGTGACACAACCACCTGCGTCAGTATTCCGAGTAGTTTTATTGAATTTAGTGGGTCTAGTCAGAGCAAGTAAAGCTCTGAAGGATCAGAGCGTTCTTCATTAATGCTTCAGCTCAGATGGAAACTCTCAGCAAAATAAAGTATATTAAAATTGTTTTGGATGTCAGATGGTACTTTCAAAGTACAAACTGGAAAAATAACTAAGCCTGACTTTTACTTCAATGTGTAATCCTGCTGTTGAACAAAATTGCCTTGTGAGTAATGCAGTCACTTAAAATACAGTCATTTTCTCTATAATAGAGCTTTTAAAAAGTTCTGATATAGTCAATTGTGCTCTTCCAAGATCTGACATGGAAATGATTGTTATGTTCACTTAAAAGAAGCTTTATGTTGTCTGAAAATGTTTGACATCCTAGTAAAATCTTTTTTCTGTTGTTAGTGAGGATCATCCATGCAGAAACAATTATAAAAGGAAGGAAAACTTTATTTGCTAAACTGCATTTGACTAGGGTACTCAGGAGCCCTTGTAAAGCACTAAGCAAAATACAACATGCAAAATAAGATGAGTGGATTTTAATGTCATGGTGTTCTATAGAAACAGAGAAGATGATTAAGAGTTATGATTTGGTATATTTCAGAGTCCACAGATGACAGTATCGCATTTCCAGGAATGTAACCTATTCCTGGAGTTCAGAGTTCTCTTAAAGCTCACACTGGGCTACTGTTCTAATAGGCAGGACCCCACCGTAACTTTTTACATACTTATGTTGCGGTGGGGATTGTAAATCGATTGAGAGATTAAGGAAAAAAAACCAGCCAGTTTAGATGAGACATTTGCTGTCACTGCCAGCAGCACCCTCTTATCACCAGGTGTCAGAACAGCAGTAAGGAACTAATGTCTACCTGGTAGTTATCTGTGATCCTGCTTGCTAGGACACTCGCAGTGACCTGTATCCACAGAGTAAACAGGTGTTACAAGTTCCATTATTTAATGAGACTCCTATGTGTATCTTCTATAGGAAATGGACACTACGATCAACTGGCTGATTCATCCCTCATTTCATTCAGAAATCTTGAATTTCTGAATGTGTATTTTGAGACAAAAATCTCACTTTTTGAAAAGCAGCAAACCAACTTCTTGCTCATGTTGTATTTTTCACATCTTTCACTAAAGAGAGCAACAGTATGACTACTGTATGCTGGTCACTACTATTCTCATTACAGCAAACTGTAGCCAGGTCTTAGTAGGCTGTAGAGAACTAAATGACACTACTAAATGCCTAGACTGAACTTTGAATTAACCAGGAAGAGTAGGTTTCTACCTAGAAGGGAGCAGTGTAGATAGGATTTGAACAGCTTGTGAAGAAATCTGGAGCGGTAATGGGTAGCAGTTTTGTAGATTAATGCATAGTAGAGTCAGCATTCACACTTCTGCACTTAGACAAAAAAATGAATCCCTGCTTTGCATCAGTAGTGGAAATGAGGTAAAGGATGAACACAAAAGCTTTCTAGGAAAAACTACAGAGGATCCTAGGATAATCCAGGTTGGAAGGGACCTAAAGAGCTCTAAGCAGGGTCTGCTATGAGGTAAGACCAAGCTGCTTTGTCCCGTCAGGTCCTGAAAACCTCCGTGGATGGAGCCCACCCAGCCTCTCCATGTTGCCTGTTCTACTGCTCAACCATCCTCGTGGGGAAAAAGCTTTTCCTTAGATCTAGGAAAGACATTTAAAAAAACCTGAAGGAAGCATAGCACTATTTAAACCAAAGGTCATCAAGTGGTGCTTTTAGTACAGAGAAAACAGAAGGTTCTCAAGCAGAGCCTGGTCGCGTAAGCCCGGCCGCCTGGACGCTCCCCACCCGCACGGCCCCCTTCTCTCCCTCTGGCCTCCACCTCGAGGTGGAGGGTCAGGAGGAGGCTGTTCTCCTGCAGCCAGCGCGGCAGCTGAGGGTGGGAGGCCCGGCAGGGCTCTCCCCACCCAGCCCCGAGCCTCCCTACCGCAGCTGCTTGCTGCCATTATTGCCGAAGTCACCCGGCAGGAACGTCACTCGCGGCCTACGACGAAGACTGGCGCCCAAGGGCCTCCTTCCCAACCACGCTCCGTTTAAAAAAAAAAAAAAAACACAACCCATGCAGCTTCTCCTTCTGCATCGTTACGACACGGCCTCATCTGTCGTCAAAGCACGGGAGGCAGAGCCTAACGTCAGCCGGCCCGCTGAGGGCCCCCCCGAGGTTTCCCTCACCGGCCGCCGCCCCGCAGCCCCGGTCCCGCGGCCGGTGTGAGGCGGTCGGAGCCGGCCGGGACCGGCCCGCGCGCCACCGCCCCCACCCCCGCGCCTGACCTGCCTCGCCGCCGCGGAGAGCTGCGCCGCCCGGCCCTACCACCCGTACCGCCCGGAGGGGGGGGGGGGGGGGGGACGGGCCCCGGGGG
>JAVKLA010000024.1:24318376-24351969 GCA_034782735.1 Sagittarius serpentarius
CCGCCCCCCCGCCCCGCCGGGTGGGGGGGGGGGGGGGAATGTACCATGTGGCGGCAGCGGCGGGGAGGGCCGGGTGGCAGTGAAGGACAGTTCTCAAATCTGAGTTTGCAATAGGGAAGGACTTTGCCACCGTAGAGTTGTGACTCGAGTGTGCTGTAGTTCATGTCTGGGTGCACTCTGTTCTTAATCGGTGCGGTAAATGGGCTTGCAGGGTCCCTTCATGATGTGAAATCACCTGAGGTTCTTCTGCTTGTTGAAATAGACTTGGTTGTGATGAGGAATAGTTAAAGGTGGTTGGATTTAAACAGCTTTCAAGAGAAAATTAGTGTAGGAAATTAAAAAAAATCAAAATAATTTGAAAATCAGTCATTTTGAAGTGTTACGACAGCAAAGAAATGAACATTTTTAAGTTAGGCCACTTGAGTGCCTGTGTTCTGATGGGAGGTAAACAATCCTTCTGATTCGGTGACAGAAATGGTCCCTTTCTTGTATTTATCCAGAACTGAAGTTGAAATAACGGTGCTAGTGAGGCCTTGTGCCCTGTGTACAGCACAACAGTTACCGTACACGTCACCCAGGAATCAAAGCCCTCCTGCTCCTGGTACCAAACGTGTCAACCTCTGCGAAGACACTTCTACTCTTCTTGAAGGCAGTACCCTGAAAAACCTCTTCAGGATCAAATTTGGATGAGAGGCGACACTGATGTGGTGATGGGAGGCTTCTCGTTCATCAGCATATGTTCTTCTATATGATCACTGCATTTATTACGGAATAAAAGTATAGAATTCACACAGGTAGTCATTGGATTTACAGAGTTTTGCTGGTGGTGTTTCAGAAGTTAAATGAGCTGCAATGGTGAGAATCTTCTTCCTCTATCTTATTTTTTTTCAGCTGTATGTGCTTTATATCTCTTCTAAGCTAATCAGTAACAAATCAGCAGAAACACCTAAAGGATTTCTGGTCTAGAATGATTTTTCTTGGTGTGTTAGGATTTTTTAAACTAATGCTGGGTCTGCACAACCACATCCTTCAGAGAGCGAAAATCAGTCCTGTTCTGTCTGGGAACACTTCTTTTGTCAGCTATGTTTTCAGTAGTCTGTGCTAGATCTGTGAAAAAGATCTAATGAAGATGAGAACTGCTATAGAAAGAAACCGTGCTCTATGAACCCAGTTCAGGTTTGGTCTCCTGCATAACTGCTGTCTCAAGAACAGTTAACAATGTTTGTGAATACAAATGACATACAATGATGTTAAAAACATGTATCTAACAAATGCTTCTGATTTGTAATACACAATGTATTGTATACTTGCTTCTTTATGTTTTTGTCATGTCACACCTTTGTGTTATCTTTTTTCCTTTCTAACACCTCCCCATTCTCTTGATTTTTGCAATCACAGTCTGTGCTAAATTAGCTAAATTAGCAATAATGTTCTTTAAAAAAGTTATCCACAAGAGAACACAGTAGTGAGGTTTACTTGGACGAGTTCCTTGATTAACTGTGGTTCTATTTTCTTTTTCTACTAACTTGGAGAGACTCTTCCCTTGAGATTTGACATTTTAATTAATACATTCTTCACCTTCCTTCCACTTCTAAATCAAGAACAAACTGCCTAGCATGGAAGGTATGGCTAGAGCCAAATGGTGTTTTGACATAATGCCATGCTAATGATATACTGCAGTTGTTATTTAGCCTGTAGCGACAAACAGCTTATAGACGGATGGTTTTCATGGTTGCAATTTGGTTATGAAACCATAAGGTCTAGTGAGGGAGGGTTGCTTCCACCTCAGTATTCCCAAGAAGGCAGATCAGTTGATGCTGGACTTCATTCAGTGTCACAACCTTGTAAGGAGCTAGCAGGGAACATAAGGAGTATGAAAAAGCAGTTTAAAAGTTTGAAATGAAAACTATATCGTGAGGTCACTTTCTTTGAAAATAAGGAATCGGTCTTCTTCGATGTGCTCAAAAACTACAGAATTAAAAGGAGTTTGATGGAAAGTGGCCATTAACTACCGAGATTTCTTTCTCTATGTTTTTTCTTTGAAAATTATTCACCAAATATTTGGCATTTCTTAGAGAATAAAAACAAAAAACCAAGCAAGGAAGAATGTACTTTGTATTTATTGAGAAAACAATGCTCAACTTTACAATGACCCAGCTACTCCAGGTTTGAGTCGCAGCAAGGGTCTATGACAGGATCCTGTATGTTCTTCTTGGACCAGAATGATGAGCTGTGGAGTATCATGTTCCACAGGTGACAAAGTAATAATTGAAGAACTCACAATAATTTATGCTATTGTTAAAGTCAGTGCTTAAGAACAGTTCAGCCTCCACACTTTTTAGAAAGAAATTTTGTATAAAACCAAATAGAAAGGGATTTTAATCATGGCTGGGGCCTTTGCTGCTAGCATGCCTTGATCATTAATGACATTTTATTAAGTCATTCAAAGCGAGGAAAGAAAAGCGTGAAGGGAAACACGTGATGCACGTCTCTGTTGACTGTACTTTTAGTGTCTGTGTATCTTAGGATAAAAAAAATATTTGAGTAGAAAGAGCAACTACAATTCTTGAAGTACTGTCCTGCTCTGGTGTGGTCCCCCGGGCCACTCTGAGATCCTGGGATAAGCCCTGTGTGCTTTGGGAAAACTCCCGTCGTGCTGTTAGCTTGGTTGCAAGCGCAGTAGCCTGGGGCTGGGGGCATCGGGCACCCCCCTGGCCACAAGCAGGCCATCTGCTGCCTGAATTGTGTATCAGAGTGACTCTGCGTGAATTGTGGCCAGAATGTAAAATAATTACCAAAGCCAATCATCTTGAGACCCTATAAATAGCGATCCAGGGTGAGACCTTTGGAGTTCTCCGGGAGGGCAGCGGGCTGTGTGACCCAGTACCTCCCCCTGAGCTGGGACGCCTCTCAGGTGTCCGTCAGTGATTTTGCGAGGCCTTAGAGGCCTGATTTCATGAGGTTTACAGACTGTTCATTGATGAAAGCCGCCACATAAAAGTAAGTAATTAATGAAACTCACGAAAGGGACATTTTAAGCATAGGTTAACCTCTGGGGGTAGAGGTAAAATTTGGTTCAGAACTGGTTTATCTGTCTGTGCATGTGTGTGATTTGATTTAACTTCCTGTCCTGGTTTTGGCTGGGAGAGAGTTAATTGTCTTCCTAGTAGCTGGTACAGCGCTATGTTTTGGGTTTAGTATGAGAAGAATGTTGATAACACCCCGATGTTTTCAGTTGTTGCTAAGCCGTGTTTAGACTAAGTCAAGGACTTTTCAGCTTCTCATGCCCAGGCAGCAAGAAGGCTGGAGGGACTCAGGAAAGTTGGGAGGGGACACAGCCAGGACAGCTGACCCAAACTGGTCAGAGGGGTATTCCACACCATGGGACGTCATGCCCAGTATATAAACTGGGGGGAGTTGGCGGGAGGGGCGGATTGCTGCTCGGGAACTAACCGGGCATCGGTCGGGAAGTGGTGAGCAACTGCATTGTGCATCACTTGTCTTGTGTATTCCAGTCCTTTTGTTATTATTGTAATTTTACTGTTATTAGTGTCATGGTTAGTTTCTTCCTTTCTGTTCTATTAAACTGTTCTTATCTCAACCCACGAGCTTTTATTTTCCGATTTTCTCCCCCATCCCACTGGATGGGGGGGTAAGTGAGCGAGCGGCTGCGTGAGGCTTGAGTTGCTGGCTGGTGTTAAACCACGACACCCGGCTTGGCAGGAGCACGGAGCGACACGATACACGTGTTCACCTCTTCCCCGATACACGTGTTCACCTCTTCCCCGCCTGGCTGGGAGAAGGCCGTTTGCAGACGAAGCCCGGTGCCCGTGCCGCTCGCCGGGGTGGTGGTTTGAAGGCTGGCCTCCATCGCGGCCGGGCTTGCTGCCGCCGTCCGCAAGCGCCCGGAGAATTGCATCCCCTGTACTTACAGGGAGTTTGGGCTACTGACAGTGATGCTCAGAGGTAAAAAAGAAACCCCCTTCAAGTTCTTGAGGTGTGTTTTAAGTAAAAGTATCGTTGTGGCCTATTTATTAAGCTCTGTGAGCTTTATTTTAAAACGATACTTTCCCATTTTATGGTAAATTAAACGGAAATGGTCTGTGCCGTGCATGATACTCGAAGCAAGTTTTTCCTGTTTGCTGAAGCCTGAAAGTCAAGAGCAACTCGGTCACACTTTTGAGTGTGGGGCGGAAAGGAAAACGCACGTCACCCACGCACGTTACAAGCGTACACGCGCGGGGGCTCCCGGAAGGCCCCGCTCTTCCCCCCCCCGCAGCCGCTCGTACCGTGACGGGACCCGCGCGCGGCCTCCGCGGCGGCTCACCCCGCGCAGCCGCCTGACGCCAAAACCGCCCTTCGAGGGCCTGCGTCACACCGCGGCCTCCCTCCCTCTGCCCCGCCCGCAGCTTGAGGAAGCCGATTTTATTCCCCGCCGCCCCCGTTCCCAGCTCTGCCCGCTCCTCCCGCTGCTCCGGGGCGCTCGGTCTGTAGATGGTGCTGTGAGCGCGCGCGGCTGCCGGGGCCGGGCCGGGGGGGGGGGAGAAAGAAAAACAAAACAAAAAAAAAACCCCTAAAAGTGCAAGGTGGTCATCTTCGCACGGGAGTTTAAGGCTGCCCTTGAGTGAGAACTTTGCTTTTGAGGAGGAAATAAACCGGCTCTTGGTCATCCAAAATCCTCTGCCTCCAGCTGGGGAAGGGGAAACACGTAGAAGTGGTAGAATTGCTGTAGGGCGACAGTAATAGCTACCCTGTGTTTCCAAATCAGAAACCAAATCTCTTCTATTCCTCCAAAAGTTGCTTTCCAGGAGCGCTGCCCTGCGTAAACACGCTCTCTTTTTAAATACGCTTTGCCCAGAGATTACTTAAAAACGTGGTCAAGCTTTTACCTGCCTGAAACGTTTCCTGGGCTGCCTCTGTCCCCCCGGGGACCCTTGTGACCGGAGCGCGGAGCTGGGCCCCCTGCGATTTGGGTTCTTGTCTCTGCTCTATCGTGGGCCTGCCAAGCAGCCTCAGGTAAGTCGCTGCCCGTTCCTGAGGCCTTCCTGCACAAGCCCTTGCTGGTAGCCTTGTTCTCTTTGTTACAGATTAGATTAGATTAGATTGGATTAGATTAGATTAGAAGCAGCAGGATAGAAAGAGACCCTCCTGTTTGTGCTCCTTATTTCCAAGAGAAAAGTGTTGTTTGGGCAAGAACTCCCTCTCTTCAAGGACCAAGCAAACAAAATTCTCACGCTGTAGCCATGACCTCAGCTTTCAACTTGATTGTTTATGGCAGTTTTTTTCCAGAAATTCAAAATTTCAAAGGTGGTGAATATTTCTGGGTAGCGGGGAAATGTACGTTGATCCAAAAAGCACAGGGAAGTTTTAAGCAGCCCTAGGTAATTTTAATGTTAATTTCAAGGGGTCTAAGCTCTGAGTTTTGTATTGAATTGCACCACAAATGCAAAATTAATTCAATATTAAATTAAAAAATGCAAATAGAGTTGATTTTAATATTTTATACAAAATCTCCTGCAGAACAGAAAGACGGAAGATGCAGAAGAGAAAACGGAAAAGATACCCAAAAGCAGCTTCTCTCTGCAGGATGCTGTTGCTTTGCCTGCTTGCAAGAGGTCTTAGTGCAAACTTCACAATCCGAAACTCTTACAAAAGAGCTGCAAAACGCCGAAGTGCAGGCAATGTGCGGGATCATATCTGAGGACTTGGGGTTAGTGGAAGCTTTTGCACCTAACGCCAGGTAAATTATATTTTTCTCTGATTTTCTTATCTCTGCTAATTACACCTGGCACAAGATAATAATCTTGTTAGCTATGATTATTGTGACTGGGAGTAGCCGGTAAACACATAAATAATTAATAAAAGAGCAATTTATAAGCAGCAATTACAGAGAGGGAGGATTTTCTTCAGGTCTGGCTTTCTAGAGCTTCAGACCATGCGGTCATGGCAAGGTCTTTAATTACCTGGGTTATACGTGTTTCCCAAGCGCCTTTTACCCAGTCCAAACGAGGAATATTTTTAAGCAAAGTCATCTTTACCTGGTGGTAGATAGAAACAGAGCGCTGCTCTGAGGACCGGCTCCTCCCAGCAAATATCATTAACATTGCCTTCAGACCTTGGGGTGACGGCTCTGCACAGGAGGGAGCGGGATTTCAGGGAAGCTTAGCGAATGGGTGGAAGAAAGGTGATGGAAGTAAGGAAGGATTTTACAGAAACCTTAGAGAGGGAAGAGGGGAAATGAAAGGGACAGTGTAAGACAAGTCGCCAGCTGAAGGGAAGAAGCAAAAAATCAGATAAGAAGTGGAAATGCCTTGGCAGATGAGGGCATCCCGTGTGTCTTGACTAACTGGATAATTAGTCCTTTTAATAACGTAAGCCTTTTTTGAGGGGGCGAGAAGGGGAAGAAATGATCCTTTGCAGGTATTTTAGGTATTACACAACATTACAATTTTCTGAAATACTTACAGTGCACATGGCTTCTGTTCCCAGGTGTTTGGGGATTGTGATGGTTTTCGTCCCAGTCCTACTATCAGCCCCTCTGGGGAAGACCATTATGGGGTAGCGCGCCCGGCTTCTCTCCCTTCTGCGGGCAGCGGAGCCGCTGCCACGGCGGGTGCTTCAGCCCCCCCTTGTGCGCTCGGCCAGCTCGGCAAAGCGCGGCTGGGGGCTTCAGAAGGTAGCTCACCTTCTGCGAAGTATTTGCACATGTGTATTTTTTTTGTAATTAGCGCAGCTGGGCCTCGGTTTTGTTTGTGACGTCAAATGCTACTAATTACAGCGCTTACAGATGAGGGGACCCGTCCTCTGCCGTGGCTCCTGTTGCTAGACTTCTGCCTGAGAAGCTGGAGCTCACGGGGGGGCTTTTTCTCCGAGCCGCGCTTGTGCCGAGGCTAAACCAGCTGTGATTTTTAGGTGCTTACTGAGGCTGGGGTGTTGGGTGCTTACCGAGTGTTTTGGCAAAGCTCGATAGCTACGTCATCCAGCTTGGCTCATGGGGAGCACGGGGAGCATCGAGCTGAGGGGCTGCGCAACAAAAACCGTTTGCAGGGCAGCACGCACCTTGCAGTCAGGCAGAGTCGCCCGGCCTGCCCCGCCGTAGTCCAAGTCACCGCAGGGAGTATTCAGGACCGTTCCTTAATTCCTTGTAGCTGAACTAACAGCTGGCTCGCTGGGGGACACCTGTCATTAACAGGGCTTTTGGGGGGCTCCGGACAAGACTTAGAGCCTGTAAATGGTCACACTTTGGAAAGCACTGGTTTAATCCTCTGGTTTAAGGACAAAAGTGTTGAGTAGGCATGTGAAAAAAAATCAGCTCACAGTCAGTAAAGGAAAAATTACCTTTGCGCGTGTTTGAAGGTAGTATCTGAAAGACTTATTACAGTTTTATGCTCCGTGCCATAAAACGTCACCCAAAGAAATGAAGTCTGTAGATAGAAGAAAAATTATTGAAATGTTATCTTTATGACTGTGTAGCATTTGCACTGCAAGGCATTTTGTCATGTGCTTACAGCCCTAATCAAATGTGTATTTGTGGATCCAGATAAAGAATAATGCAATTTTGATGCCACAACAGCACTGCTTGATGAACTCTCATTTAATTTGCAGTTTACTACTACCAACAGAAAATCCTGGGCTTATTTTCAGGCTGTGTGTGCATGTCCCTTGGAATCGGTGGGCAGGTAGAGTATGTACTGGTGAGAGAAGTCGCTCTCCTCTTTCTGCTCTCAGTAACGTATGTGGAAAATTGTGACAAAAATGAAGCCTTGGGAGATGTTTTGTATGCCAAGACTTTCAAATTTGCATACCCAACCTCAGGATCTAAATCCAGATTTAGATGGTTTCTAAATAATTAATGACAGCAAAATGTAGTCAGAGTCTCAGTTCTGAGCATATTATTTCTCATCCGAAACTGATAGGCACAGAACCTCTTTCATACAGGTACCATGGGGCTGTAGCTCATGCCCGAATTCAAACTAGTACTCTTTCACCTGGGCCTTGGCTGTTAGACACACTGAGCACCTATAATCTCCCTGTAAGCGAGCTAGCAACAAAATAGGCAGGTGTGTGGGTTTATCTGTGTAGACTGTGTCCCACGTTTAAGTCCTCCTCCCTGTGATCTGAGCAGAGCCTTGAGTCTCGCCTCTGGCCACCCTAGCAAATGCTCCAAGTTTAGACACAGTTTGCTGCATGTAGAGCCAAGCCTCAATTTCTAGGCGTTTTGCATTGTTTGGTGGGTCCTGTTACTAGTTAGCATGATTTATGTTTTGCTATCACTCCTGCGAGAGCTGGCATCGTCATCTGGAGCGTATTTACAATGGAAAGAGATTCCTGCGGCTTTACTGAGTTGGTGGTGGATTCCATTCCCCATGTATCTTAGCTATTTTTATCAGACGATCTGGGGTGGGTTTCTGTCTTTACAGCTATCATGACATGATACATTTTAACGTGGCAGTGATAACGATCCATACGTTTCTTTTGGCCTCCAGTGCCCCAAAAAGGAAACCCAGATCCCCCTGCCCCCTCCCCTAAAGAACTCTTTCTTGTCTGCAAGGGCACTCATTTCCAAACCAGTCTCTTCTCCCAGGACAAGTATAGATGAATGGGTCCTTTTTTCTCCGGTGATAACTGCAGTCTGACGATTGTGGCGTCCCCACTGGATGCTGGAGGCAGGCAGGGGTGGGATCTCTTCCCGCTGGAATCCCTGCCGCGCCGTGCCTTGCGAGGAGAACCCGCTGGCAGAGTTTCCCTCCCATCTCTCTCTCTCTCTGATTTCTGTCTGTAGTTCTTGTGCCCTTCTGCACACAGCAGAGTAGGCTGCGCTGCTTCTAATTAAGAAGATAATTTTGAAATATCTCTTGAGCCCTCGACCTTCAGGATTCCCTCAGACGATGTCCCTCTGATCTAGGGAGAGCTCTCTCATGGGTTGCCACTCTTCATGTGAAAATAGGTAGGGTGTAATTTGCAAATATTTATAAAGTTCTGTTCTGAGTAATTGAAACTGCTGTTAATTGCTCAAGATTTCAGTCCAGACAGCTGGTTTGTTTTTCTGCACCGCTCCCACAGGAGAAGCTGCATTACTCCGTGCCTCAAACCCCCCAAGGGCTTGCTGGTTTGCGTAGCATATTGTCTATCTACCGCATTTTCAGTAACACTTGACTGAGTAGTAAAGGCGACCGTGGCTTGTTCCAGGCATTGAGACAGAGAATAGACAATACGTACAGCTTTTTGGCTTTGAAAATTTGGGAATGATTGCACTGGGAGCTGAATGAGCACAAAGAGGAGAGGAAGCAGAGCTGTCTGCCGGGGCTCTGAGCAACATCGCAGACCTCGTTAGGAGGGCAGGTGTTATAAAGCCTCTTAAACGGTAATCTGAGGTTTGTGAAAATTCAACTTTGACTCAGACTGGCTCTCCAAAGGTCAGGATGGATATACTTCGCTGCTGCAGAGGACATTTCACCAGAAAACTGTGCATGGGTGGGTAGATCCCACCGGACAGCTAGTGAGCAGGAACAGCACGAGAAAGGGAAGGACAGGAAAGATGGTTAATACTCCTCATGAGTGACATCTATGAGAAGGGAGGGTGTTAGGAGCAACCAGGACATTTCAAGCAGCTGCAACAGAAGAGGAGAGATCATTCAGGGCCCGATAAATCAATAACCTAATCAATGGCCATGTAATTACGAGAAAGTTACAAACCACTTGTTTGTGAAGTTGTTGCAAAGTACAAAAAGGCAGACAAAAGGCAAGGAATCTGCTGTATACAGACATACACGTGAGTGTGTGTGTGTATAGCCTTGTGTATAATAAAAGGAATAGAGGATCAATAAAAGCAGCAGGGCTTTTGAAGGGAAAAGATTGATGAGTTGGATATTACTGTGGAACTGAATGTCTCATTAAAGACAGTGAATGAAAAATGGTCTCTGAAAATGGGAAAAAAATAGAAGGAACTGAAGTGAAATCCAGGCAGCAAGAATTTCAAAGCAACTACATATAAGTGAAGACACTACTCCAGCTGCATCTGTGGGACCATCTCACAGCCTCAAACAGATTCATGCGGTTGCCTTCAGCTCGCAGCACCGGGCAGTGGCCGCCTCCAGCTCCATGACCCTTGCTGTGAGAGCAGCCTCATCCCCCCAGCTGAGGCTTGGGCCCAGGAGAGATGTCTGGATTGGGCTGCAACACAGGCGAACACGTGCCGTGGCGTTCAACAGGCAGGGCCTAGAAGCTGCAGAGCTGCTGGCTCTGTTGCTTTCCGGGGGTTTCGCTCCCGGACCCTCATTGCTGTCTTAAGGTCAGCAGGATGCAGCTGGAGGCAGAGCCTGATGAAGTCTTGTGGAGCGTAGTCAGTCATGCCTGGCTGACCAGATGGGTCGGTCACCTTCCTTGGGCTTTACATTAGGGCTATGTTGTGCAGGCAGGGTGGGCCGGGAGGGCTCAGTCTCCCCCCTTCATGCCAGGGCTTTACCAGCCCTGCCTGGCCAGCAAGCCTGGCAGCTCCCAGTCCTCAGCCAGCCGCAAGGATGCTCAGCTGTGTCTGGGGAACCAGGGCACCAGGAATAATTAGTTCAGACCAAGCAAAACCTAAGTAGTCTACGGCAGGAGCTAGCAGCGTTGGACCTCTCGGTCAGTTCGTGAGTGAAGGAATGAGTACAGGTCAGATGCAATGTCCCCTGACTGTGAGAGAAGATATCCAGTGATTTAAGCTTTTGGCTGTGCTCGCCTCATGGCTGCACAAACTTCAGTACACATACTAAACGTGACATATGTGATTTTGTTTCTTCTGGGACTGCTAGTTTTGAGGTGCTCCGTAGGTTAAACTGAGTAAAAATAGCCTATCCCAGAAAACGGACTATGTCTAAAGGAAGCTGGGAAAAACCAGACAGATCAGCAGAAATGTTGCTAAGTTTTAATTGTAACACATAGAAAAACAATGGAATGAAAATGCTTTAGCTAGAAAAGGGGTTTATTTGGATCATTCTTGTTAATATCCGCCCTGTGCCTGTTTATATTTGATATATTATACAGGGTGAAATGTCCTCATTTCATTTTTAAAAAGTGGCTTCATGCACATGAGTTGTACCATCCACCCTTTTTTTAAAACAACAACAAAGACTTTTGTAACTAGCAGTTGTATTAATTTGGGAAAGATGGTGGGAGTCAGGGGAAGAGGCGAATACATACATCTGCTATGTATGAAAATCATTGTATTGTCCATTCCTTATTCATCGCCATCTAACACTGTCTTTAATGGCAAATGCTAATGACCGCACAACTACAGAAAATACCAAGGAGACAGAGCACACCCAGTAAGACCCTCCAGCCAAACTGAAACTCCCCATAAGATCTCCATTAATTAAAATTTCTGCAGATGGGTTCTCTTAATTGCAGGAAACGGCATACAATCCCTATAATTAACTCTTCACTCAAAGCCTTCCCCCACCCCAGCCCCAGCATCGGGAAGGAGCAGGAGTGGTTGTTTGGCACCTCGTTGCTGGAGGCCGCTGCTGGCCTCTCCAAAGCAACCCGCTTCCCAGGGCCCCACACCAAAACCAGTCTCATCTCTTCGCTCAGACTCCTCCAGCAACCCTACCGCGCTGCACCGGGAGTTTTTTTGTCTTCGTGTGGATCACAATGCCAGTATCCGCTAGCGCAATGCCCATTGCTCTTTGCCGTGGAGGGAAATGTTGGTTCTCCTCTAACGTCTTCTCTGCCCGGGCTGGAGGGTCTTCGCTACAGCACGGGGAGAAATGCCAAGCTGTGGAGCAAGTGGTATTGAGGGGTAACCAAAGAAAACTTGCTGTCCCCCTTGGAGCAGCAGGTGGTCTTTAGGGCAGCCCTTGCCTTATGAGGTTGTGGAGCATCTGGCAGCGTGGCACCACCAGTCCATGAGGACTGCCACCCATTCCTGTCGGAATTTCCGCCTGTCTCCAGAGCTTAAGGTTTCTTCCAGCACAGCTCTGAAGTGTCGCCTTTTCTCTCTACTCCTGTAACTAAAAGCCTTTGTCCAATCCCACAGCATTTTATGTCCTGGTTACTCCCTCTTTCTCCTCTTCCATCCCACTGTCCCCTCTTGTTACCACCTTTCTATGCACACTCCAAGTCCTATAATTGTCTCAGCCTTTCTCGTTCAGAGAGTCATTTTCCCTCCATTAGCTGTATCCACTACGCGGCACTGAATCCCGTCTGCTGTCCTGCCTTTTCTTCTTCTATCTCATCGAGTCAGCATGCCAGAGCAGGTCACAGCAGAGGAGAACAAAATGGCCTCCTCCCTGCAGTGGCTATAAAACCATGGGTCTTTGTTCCTTTCTGCTGCCGTGTAAGGCTCTGTGGCACAGTGAAGAAAACTTCCCCAAAAATGTAAGGTGGTACCAGGCAAACTGAAAATCGTGTGCTCCGGCCCTAATGCAGCATCCCTGGTCTTCTGGGACAGCTCGTGTGCACTGCAGGTGGTAATACAAATGGCCAAGGCATTGACTGTGGACAGGCCCTGATCCCTAAGGGTGTGGTAACTATTACCAGGAGCAGCTGCACTGCACTTACACACACTCTTTAGCTAAGCGTTAAGTCATCACCGCTGGTGTTAAGTGTCCTTGGGCTCTGCCACAGGTGAACCACACGGACGGAAGAAGCGGTGGCACCTTGCACATGGCGAATTTCAGCACTGAATCCCGAAGCAACGTATTTCTGACTGCGTACCAACTCGCCCAAGGAGCTTTGCCTCTTCTTGGGAAAGCCAGGGGACGCCATCTGGAGAGAGGTTGCATGGTAGGAGGGTTTCAGGGGTCCCGTGGGCCTGGAAGTAAAGCGGATACCTGGGTTCACTCTGCAGATTGCAGCCCTTCCTGGTATCGGTGTGGACCTTGGAGGATCCACAGCTCTCCGTGTCTTATGAACACAGGGCAGCTCTTCAGAGGGCGCGTTGCCTCTTACAGCTACTCTCCGCCTGCTACGACCAACATGGGTCCTGGTATCTTGTCTCGGAGGAGCTTCCGCGGAGATTCTTGTTCTCTGGGCTCGCAGGCGTGTCGGAGCTGTTCTCCGGGGAGCCGCGGGAGCGTGGGACCCGCTGCAAGGCTGGCGTGCGTGGTGGTTGCAAAGGCTTCCCCAGGGAGTTGCAGATCCTCCACGAGAGGAGCGTGGGGTGCAGAGGGCTGCCTTCCTCCCCGCAAAGACTACAAAGATGAAGGTCTCTGCTGGCAGTTCAGAGCACATCTAGCTCACAGCTGCACGCATCGCAGACAAACAGACTCAAGAGAAGACATGCTCACACGCGAAACCGAAGTAGGGGCTGCAAAACCACGTGGCGACTTGCCCATGGACTTGACTAAGGAACTGAACTTCATGTAACTTGCGGTCTCTGAGACAGCCCTGACCAGGGACCCATTCAAAAGGGATAAATATGTATGGGGCGAGGTGGTAATATAAAAAAAAAATCGTCAGCTTTCCCTTTCTGCTACTCAGTATTTATTTTACTGCAGTACATGGGTACGTGGTCAGTACAAAACACTGCGCGCTTCTGCTGAAGGCATTTCCACGTTGTGCAGCACAGCACTGTATGAGGCAGATATTTTACCGCTGCTTCCCATGCTTATCAGGAAGGAAAGCCAGTAACGGGAATAATTATCATTTAATTGCTCAAGTACTCTCGCTTTGTTCTGCAACAGCATTGTTAGAGTTTTCTATCTATGGCAGTTGTTTTTTTCCTGATCT
Organism: Sagittarius serpentarius; assembly: GCA_034782735.1. Classification (NCBI taxonomy): domain Eukaryota; kingdom Metazoa; phylum Chordata; class Aves; order Accipitriformes; family Sagittariidae; genus Sagittarius; species Sagittarius serpentarius. The sequence goes on from JAVKLA010000024.1 coordinate 24,332,087, forward strand.
TTAGGGTGAGTTAGTTTTAGGAACACAAGTCTGCTTTTAATCAGTGTTTTAAAAAAAATAGGTTTTCCTAGAAATAACTCAAGCATTGGGATCACTGGAGTCACTTGCTCTCTGAGACAAGCTCTTGTCTGCTGTGAAATGCTAGGGTCTGCTGGATACTCTGCAAACAGTTTCAGGCACTGAAGAATTGCACATTTTGCTCATTGTAGCCAAGCCAGACATCCTTCAAACTGCAGAAGTTCACTGGCGGGGTGGGCAGTGCCTTTCTGAGCGTGGAGCGCTATCCATGTACTTGTGCCCACGTAAGGCACTAACCTGCATCTCGGGGGAGCTGTGTCCAGTTTCTCACATTCACATACTCAAGAGCAGTTCAGTCCATATAAAATTTTCAGAAATGATGAAGGAAGCCTCAGACTTCATCCTCAAAAATTACATAGCTACTGTAGAAGCCTTTCACGGTAAGTCAGGATATGCCTTAGAAAATACGGAAAGGTAAGCATATTTGTGCCTTGTAGGGCCATGGGACATCATGCAGTGGTGCCACACAGGGCGCTAAGATGCCCTTTTGTCACACTCCTTGAAGAAGGTGCACCATCCCTTTTGCTCTTTTGTGCAGTATTTACTTTCTGCTATGCTCCCAGCTCCTCTGAGGTGAATCCTCCTGGTCCTCCGCTCCGGGAACCCACAGGAGTAGCAGTCCAGTTCAAACCATTGCTTCTGAAACCCGTGCTCCTAACAAAAAGGAGTTCATTCACCTGGCAGAGAGATTTGTAGAGAAATGCAAACCAAGGTGTAGGGTTCAGCCGCACACTCAAGGGTCGGATTTACTAGAGAGAAATCTAAGCATGTACTTAAGTGCACTGCTAGGTCCCTGGTGTAACCCCTCGGTCACTAACACAGACGCAGCTGGAGAGGCACCAGTCTTAGCTGCACAGAATACAAGATAAACAAGATGACCCCCCCCCCCCCCCCCCCAGCACCACCAGCATTTTCGGCTCACGAGCACTGGGCTGGCAGTAAGCTGAGTCCCACACCACAGTCTGCAGCAGTCTAAGCGTGCCGTGGCCCGCTGTCCTCCACGCCGAGCCAGAAGTGGTGCAGATACCCAGGTTACCTGCCTCCGGGGGGCAAGCCCTGGTGTCACTGGAAGCCTTGTTCTCTGAAAGTCTTGAGCTGCTCAAAGGGCAGGACTTAGGTCAGGCTTGCTTCTCAGTGACCTAAACAGGGCTTTTGCACATGCTTAAACTTGGGGATGTGGCTAGAGAGGATTTTTCCTCGTTCACTGTTAACAGGAAGACTGATTGAAATTTTAGAAGCGCTTCTCCTTCTACCAAGACTATTTAATCTACAAGGGATACACCCGGCAAATGATTTTTCTTTATAAAGTTTTGCTAGGTATTTCAAGAGGCTGCTCTGTGCAGATTGCTACCTCAATGAATGTACCTTGAAAACCTTTATGATGACCTAATTAATTTTGCTAAAGTCACTTTCGTAGAAGTATTTTCTACCTAAAGGCAAGGTGCTCACTGTCACCCAATGAATTTTTAAATGCCTCTTTTTTTCTTTTTGTTTCAATGGTCTTTGCTGTTGAGCCATCAGATAATATGTTCAGACTGCAGACTTTTTTCCCCACTGCATGGATAAGAGTGTAAAACTGTAAGTATTGATTCAATTGTGCATTCAGCTTGTAAGAGGCTGTCTAGTAGCCACAGTGGAGCCCTGCTTTTCTGCTGCTTACCGAGTGAAAACCAATTCTGCTTAGCTCTTCCTACCCAGAAAGCATCCTGCTGGCTTTTCACACCACAGGCTTGTTCCCATGCCTCCAGAGTCAACAGGAGTTTCATCATTGATTTTTTTTTTTTTAACTCTTTATATCGTAAGGTAGATTATAGGCAGTAAAATGATGTAGAGTCTGATCCTGTCTGTACTAAAGTCAATACACAATGCTCATGGGTTTTGGTGGCACTGGATTAACTCATTAGTTGTAACTACGTTTGCAGGGAGGTGAGGACCGTGAAACACGCCTAGCTTATACCTGCCGTGGCATAGGCATTAGGCACAGAATCTACTTTGACATCCTTAGCCATAATCACGTGGGAAATCGCTAGATACTGACTTACCAACTCCAGGAAACCAAAGCACAGCCTGGCAGCTCTCATGATATTGGTCTTTCTAGGAATGACCTGTGCATGCCCAGGCGTCTCTGCCCAGAATAATTTCTTAGGTGTAAAGCTGCAGGCTAAAACCATCCAACATAAAAAAAACCCATTGCGTGTCAAAAATTGACCACCTGTGGACGTCTAGCTTATCAGTTACTGGGGCGGATACCTGCCATTTCCACTGATCTTTCAAGGGAAAGGAAACTTTTGCTTTTTTTTCCTAGCTCTGGCCTGTGCAGTGCTGTAGTTCAATGTAAGTTATCTGAATGTATTCACTTCTCATTTAAGCAATGTCAACTTTAACTGCTTTTCATATACCAAACTCATTTGATATATTTAAACCTGCTTTCTATTTTGCTTTCTACCATTGATGTGTTGCAGTAGGTATGAGCATGACATAGAAATACAAGAAACAAAAGCCTCAAAGGGGCTGGTGCTTCTGGCTAGTTTGATTTGTTGTTGTTGTTCTTCTTCATCTTGATGGTATTGACTTGCCCTCCCCCTGGCAGTACCCGACGTCTCTCACGTGAGACTTGTTCCTTTTATATTCCTGTTAGGGAGGATTATGTGCAATGGCACTTTTTTAGGAGGGCATGTTTATAAATGTTCATGTACACTAAATCAGCTGTTCTCAAACACAGGGCATTTGGTCTGAAAGGGGAGTTTGAGCTTGGGAAGAAGCGACAGGACCAGAAACACTGGAGAACAGCAGTACTTGCCGCTAGCGGAATGTAGCTGGGAAGAGAAAGTGATCTCATGGATATAATTCCACTGTTCTTACCTTTTTTCAAAACTTCTGGGGCCAAATATGACCCAGTAATATTTTAATTTTGTGAACTTCCAGTAGAAATATTGATGCATGGGGAAGGCACAGACTGACGGTCAATGACTCATCAGTCTTCTTTTATGGACTGCCTCTGCCTCCCAGCTCTTCTAGTTAAATATTTATTGCTTGGAAATGCCCTCCCAGTGCGTCCTTGCTGGTTAATTATAATCCCCTCACCTTGGCTCTGAAACCTTTCCTGCAGATCGAATGCAGCAAACTGCTGCTCCTTACCCAGGCAAATCTTCCACCAGCTCCCCAGGCTTGTGGAGGGTGACACTGTGCCCCTGGGGTGCCGGCCACCTGCTCCTGCTTGGGTCCGCTGGGTCTGCTGTCAGCCACAGGGAAGCCATGGCAGCTTCTGCTTGGAGAAGACCCTCTGTCTTCATCGGTGCTCAGACTCTCAACCTGCAAACTCAGTGAAAGCTGTTGAAATTGGAAGAGGACTAATCTCCTCTTGGTGTGAACTGGAGCAATGGCATTTAATTAAAAAAACCCCCCACAAACCAGAAATAACCCACAAGGCTTCTCCAGCTCTGCTGATAACTTTCCATGTGGGCCTAGGTCAAAAGTAACCAAAGTCCACGTAGATTAGATGTACCGCTTTTCCCTGATCAAGACAAGCAGATATCCAAACAAGTTTAGTCTGATGTGATCTGTCTTTCCTAAAATCACATTGCATTTTTGCCTCCTTTCGTTTCTGTCTCTTGATTATTATTTCCTCCAATACCTGTTTTAAAAAGTTTTACATGACAGAGGTCAGACTAATGAACTGTACTTTCTAAATGATTTTTTTCCCCAGCTCAAGATCTACCCCCAAGTCTTTAAAACTCTTTCAGTCATTTAAGTGCCTGCACAATCTCCACTACTTCTCATACGTTAAGAACATTGCAGTACTCAGGGAAGATATGCATGACCTTGAACTGTCAGTATACACAGGTTTTCCAGCTGTTCAACACCAAATTAAGTTTTCAAAGAAATCAAACATGATGCAGCTTAAGACTTTCTCTATTTCCAGCCTTAAATTTGTACATATCGATAAATAGCCTCTGCTCAGTATTGCCCTTGTATCAATAGTTAACAAATGTAGGCAAAAATGTTCATCTGTTTCATTTACTTGAGTCTCTCAGATCAATAGAAAGAGTGTCTCTTTTTTTGACTTTCCTATGCAAAACCATCATCAATTATTAATCAAAGCAGACTAGATTTCATTGAAGATCTGACTTCCTGAAGCAAGATACGGTATCCTTAAATGTTAAAGGTGCATCTTTCTTAAAATGCTGTGTGTTAGAGTAGCTTTTAATTGCTATATGAAATGGATCCAGTGGTGAAGCCTGAAGGAGTGTAAGCATGAAATGCGGGCTGCAGTGCTTTCACAGGCAAAGTTCTTTAATACGAGGACCGAAACTGTGTAGAACAGGATGCTACAGGAATGGTCCTGCAGGACTTCGACAGAAAGCCGTCCGCCCCGGACCCTTTCACCATCCCCAAGGATTGCTCTGCGCCTCTGGGGGGAGCACAGTGGGGACATTCACTCCTGTGCAAAGAGCCGATAGGCCCCAAATCCAGATCATCTTTGGAAGAAGAAGTGGGGGATGCCAAAAGCTGAATTTCAAGGCTGGGGGTTTCGTTCCTGCGGTGGTCTCTGGTGATCCTTACCCCGGCTAGCAAAGAGGTCCTGGGAGTCCTCCGCCTGCCGGGGCTGTGCCAGGGCCTGGGCTGCTGAGGGAAACAGGGATGTTTGCTGGAGTGGGACTTAGACCTTCCATCAACTTTCAGCAAGCAGCTTCCAGTATTTATTTTAAAGCTCTGTTGGCACAGTTTAAGCCATGCCTGTCACGAGCATGATGTTCAAATGCAAGCTAAAATGACTTAAAGACACATTTAGAAGGACCGTGAACCCTGTCAGAATTGATAACCAAGGCCTTGCTTTCTTTATTATTTTCACGTGCTCAATTTATTGAATACGTACAGAGAATGAATTGAAAACAAAGTGCTGTATCTGTGTGACATATTTAAATTATGTATCAGTAGCCCGAGACACTGTGGTTAGCCACTAAATAAATCATCGTAAACAGAACAATTCAGAATGATCTATTTCTATATTTATATTTGTGGCCTAAGTGAAGAAATGGAAGCTTTTCACAGAGGAAGAAAAAAAAAATGCATCCGTCATGGGGTCCTCCAACTAAGGTACCCAGTGCTAGTAAAAACCGTATTTTAAAACACAGTATCAAATGGGTTTCCAGCTTCCCCTAGGAATGGAAGGCAGCCAAGTTTCTTTGCGTTACCTTTTGGGCTTTCTATGATATGTGTGTTCGTTTTGAGAGAAATGTAAGAACAGTTTGTTGGCTGGGCTTTTTTTTTTTTTTAAAGAAAATTGTTTTCCCTTAATTAATTTGGAATTCATCCCTTTGAAACTCACCTGCCACAGAGCTCAGCAGGCGGGAAAAGGCAGTCCTGCCGGCCCTGGAACGAGTAGCAATGCTCCAATTAATTGCAGTTGGACCAGAAAAAAATGGCACTTCTCACAAGGGCCTCAGATTCAACGTGTGCGCTCTAGTGTTTGTGCTTTTCTTTTTAAGGTTGCAGCTCCTGGAGTCGTGAGATTCCTGCCGCATTTCAGTTGTCCTTTTTGAGAAAAAAAGGAGGGGAAAAGTTTCTGCCTCTAATTGTGGATGAGAGTGAAAAAGGGGACCCCTAGGACTCAGGCATGGGAAGGTAAGTAAAGGCGTCGCAGGTTGGCGTAGTAAACCCGTCTCACGGGTGCTTTTTTGAGTCCTTGCCTCATGATTTTGAGAGGCCAGAGGCTGGTTATGCTGCGGCAGGATCAGGCCCTGTTGTTCAGAGCTGTAAGGTCAGTTATGCAGGTGACTTACACAGGTGATCAGGAGTTAAATGCGGGCCTGAAAAGTATCATCCTCAAGCACGTGGCTGACGTGGGGCCTGACTTCCTTGGAGTATCCTACCCTGGGGTCTGTTTGGGCAAAACGTTGTCTCTGCCAGAGCATCTTAATGTGAGACCGAAGTTAGCAAAGCTGAGGCAGTTTTTGGAATCCTGCTCTGCTTTTCAGTAATTGCATTATTTATCTAATTTACACCTCAGTTGGGCTGGGAAAAGTAAAACTCAAGTTTCACTTTCTTCTGCAGAGCTTGTGGTTAATTTAATGTTCCCATCTGCATCCTTTAGTGCAGTGCTGTAATAGCAGCAGCAAGTGCTCTGAGGTAGTCCTTGGCTTTGGGGTTTACTTTTCTAGGGGAGTATGTACATAGAAGAAAAAGTTTTATTGCTTAAAGAAAAGGACCTGAACCTGTTGACTTCCCTCCAATTTTACGCACTGACTTCACTGTGATTTACACCAGGGCCTAATCTCCAGCAATGAACCTCCCAGCCTTCAGGACCTCAGCAGTCTCTTTCGGCATTCCTGATAAACCCCTTGGTAACCACAGATACTATATAAAATGTGAGTACTCCGAGATGCTATCTTTCTGTGATTGTGCATTTTTAACCCCAGAACAGAAAAAGCTTCCTGCGTTTATATTTTGCTATCACAAAAAAGCCCAGCCACAAAGGCACAGAAAAATTAACACTGAAAAACCACCACAGGCTTGCTTTCCCTTTGTACAAATATGCTGACTTACATCAGCTGAGATCTGAACCCATGTGGGAAACCTGAGAAGATGTATCTGAGCGTCAGGAATAGGTCCTCCTATATTAATACCTTGTAAAAAGGGGAACAAGCTGTTCTTTAGAAGGAAAAAAAAATTGCACGGTTCTGTGCGTGAATGATGGATCTGTTACACTTGCACAATTTCACTGAAGATTCTCCTGGCAAGAAAAATGCTCTGGGAAAGCATCCCTAAAAAAACCCAGCACTGCCAATAGTGTCAGCCATGCAAACACCACCTCTGTGTATGTCACTGCATGTAAACCCGGTGAGCTAAATGTTTAACTGAATATTTCTGCTATTCCCCTCTCACCCTGAGAGCTGTTTGCATTAGCAAACAAAGTCTAATGTTTTTGTACACAGTCACCCACTCTGTCTCCCTCCATCATTTAGCTTTTATTCTGGAGAACTATTCTCTCCAGTGATGCGAGGCTGTAAGGCTGCTGTAATAGCTCCACCGAGGGATCCTGCCTCTTAAAAGAGAGCTGTACCGGTGGGGCCAGAAGATAAAAGCTGGGTAGGTGCACTTTGATTGAAAGAACTTTTGGTATCAATTAAAAGCAAAGGGCACTGCCATGGTCTGTTTGTGACTGGAAGAGACACGGATGAGGATGGAAAGCAGGTCTCTCACTCCCTCTGAAAGTTAACCCGGGTAGAAAAAGAATTGCCTTTACAGGAGAGGAAATAAAAATACTGCAATTAAGCACTTAGCGTCCACGCAGTGCTGGTGAGCAGAGAAGTCCACAGTGGCTCATGCAGGTGGGTGCTGTGTTTGTTCCTGGGGGCAAAGCCGCGGCACAGAGGTGAGAGGTTTCTTCAAGGCTGGAGAGTTTCTGGAGCAGAAACAGGGAGAGAAAGGACATTTTGTGATGCTGCGCTCGCAGCTCTGTCCCCTGGAGCCCTGTGCACGGTACCGAGGAAGCTGCGAGACACTGATTGAAGCTCCAACAATTTTCTCCCCTCTCTGGTCGTTAAGTGAGTACTGTTGCTAAAATAGACGCTTTCCAGCCATCCTCCTCATTGCTCCTACAAACCACAATAGTAAAAGTGGCAGGAATTTCCTTCCTCTGCCTTTGAGTTACTAGGAAACTTCATCCATTCCCTTGAATTACTGTCCAGTCTTTTGTTGCCTATAAATTATTTTCCTCGACACTAAGCGGGACACTTCACTGGGGCTGCAGCGTGCACCGCATATAGTCTTGTGCTCAGATGTTACAGCGATGGGCCATATTTTAAGACTCGGCAGATAGAAGGAGCAGGCTATGTATATGTGTAAGAAAACCTGCAGACTACGTCTGCTGTTCCTAGCTGAGCTGGGGCCGTTTGTGGGGGAGTGCTTCGCTGCTGTGAGATGATGCACTTTGTGCTGAAGGACACAGGGCATGGGTGGGGGGGTCATTCATCAGATTTTGCTAGGAAAGGCACGGATGATGAACCAGCCACAGAGACCTTCACACAACCATCAGCAGGCAAGCCGTGAAGAGGAAAAAGCAGTCATTTGGGGATGGTGCCCAACATGGGTCGGTGTCCGCCCAGCCTTTGGCCCTGCCTCCCTCCAGTCTGGTTTTTGGGATGCCGCGGGTGATTGGGACCAGCCCGACGTCGGCTCAGGCTGTGGCAAGAGTGGTCTCATCCCTAGGTGAGAAACCCACCAAGGCAAAGTCCCTGTGGGCACAAGCACGACTGGTTTTGTGTGGTGGAGGCCCGGCGGGGTGGCAGGATGCTGCGGGAGGCAGCAAGGTGACCGCGGGTGCTCAGCAGTGGAAAGCCAGCTCTGCTGGAGCCAGGCAGTTTTGCCACCGGTTTCAGCAGAGCTGGGATTTTGGCGCTGGCAGTACGTGCTCCTGTCCTACGCAAGCTCAGTTGCTCTCGGAGACGGGTGTCCTACCCCACTTTGGAGTAAAAATTTGGGGACAGGAGATAGCAGACAAAGCACAGAGCTGTGGTGAAACAGAGCTCTGTTCTTCCATCTTTACACAAACAAAAGTCCCATTGAAAGCAGTAAGACATTGAGTCCTCTGATTGAAATATATATATATATATAAAAATACATATAAAAATTTGATGTATTACAGTTTCAGCTCTATGCTTTGCCGTGATTTTAATTGTCTTTCTGGAGTTCAAATACAGAGTGTTCCTTCACAGATTATTTTCAAAGCCTTTTTTTGACTTTCATATTTAAACTTCTTTAAGGCCCTTAGATTTTTCTCCCAGCTGTGGAAGGCAAAGACTCTCTTACAATACTGGAACCTTTAAAGAGCATCCTTGAAATATAGGAAAAACACCACAATAAATAATGCTTCAATTTTTTAAAGGAAGTTATCTTTTTGAGTGAAGCCTTTTTCCATTTTAAAAGTATGAAATAATTAAAGTCAATGCATGCATAATTATGCTGTGTCTCTACACCTGCAAGTATTGTGTGCTTTTTTTCTCACTTTTGCTCCTATTTTATCTCCCTTAGGTTACCAATCGGATACTGCTTCCCAAGCAGGTGCCCTTGGAAAGGAGAAATGCCTGAGCTTATGCCAGGATCACTGTCCTGGTTCTTCAGCAAAACCAGGTTTCCAATATGTGCAGCACATGCTGTGCCCAGGCAGGTGACTATCATCTCAGGGCTTTCATCCAGCAAGGGTGAGTGTTGCGCTCCAGGGTTTTGGTTCCATCCTTCCCTGTAGCTGATGTGGCTGCTTTGAATTTTCTTTGCTTGTTGTTGGGAGAAAACAGCCAGGTTTGTGCATTCAAGCAGATTTGTGCAGAAACAAGCAGTGTGTTTTCAGCTGCCTCTCGGACATCTGAGCATCCCTGGGCGACTGAAGCTCTCGTTAACGGGGCTGCGGTCCTGCTCCCAGCCCACCCCTTTGCAGGTCTGAGGAGCCCAAGGTCCCTGGACCCACTTGTTGAATGCAGCTGGCAGAGGCAGCTTGCAGATGCAGCAGCTTGTGCAGCGGTTTTGGGGCTCTACTTTGAGATCTGAGATCGGGGAGGGCTCCTGGGAGCCCTTTGGGGACTGTGAGGTGTGGGGAGAGGACAGTAACCGTGGGCCATGACCACTAGCAAGCTCTGGCAGCCTGGAGTTCGTCTCCCCTCTGTAACCTATATTGCTGCAAAATGCTGATTCACTGAAACTCTTTGCAGACATTTGCCTGTTTCAGCAACCATTTGCTTCGGAGTGACCAGTGGCGAGAGCACTCAGCCCTGATCTGAATCGTGCAGACCATGATTTTGCCTTCCAAACCCCGTGGCAAGGTAAGGCTTTTGCTCGCTCTCCCAAATGCCTCCAAAACTTTGGATGGGCCTGACCTCATCCTGGGCGGGGACGGGCAATGTCTGAATCTACACATTTCTTTTCCCCCATCAGAAAGCAAAGTTTATTTCTTTATTTTTCAAAGAAATAGAGTAAGTCGGAGAATTTTTGTACTGCGAAACTTGATTCATTCTGTCACATTTCCCCTGTACTGTTTTTCCTCCTCCAAAAGCTTCTTTCTCTGTAGCTCTTCAGAGGACTCGTTATACTAATATCGCTGTCTGTGCTGGATTTGGAAGCTCAATGCTTAGAGAAGGCGGCAGGGAAAGAAGCCGCATTCCCCCAGGACGGACGCAAAGCAGGCTGGCGCCGGGGCCATCCGGCCTTATGGTGTGGACTCTCTCCTCAAACGCTTTTCAGATGCTTTTCAAATGCTCTGGTAGGAGCAGCTGGGTTTGCTTTTTCAAGAGTAAAGCAAGCACTAGCAACCCTGGGAGGTGTCTCTTAAGTGTCAAGGTGGGGGGGTATCGATCAGACAACCTAGGGAGCATGGAGGTCATCCTGTAGGGCCGGCTCCGACACCAGTTGTTCACAGCCCCTCCTCACCCTTGGTTTTCTTTCCACGGAGGAAGCTCTTCTAGCTGAAGCTGAGGAGCACAGCTTTCCGCTTAGAAATCGTGGAGCATCCCAAGGAGCTTCTTCGGGCCTCCTGCCAGCAGCTGTGTAGCCCCCAGGTCATACACGGGTGACTTTATTGGGTGTCTCTCTTGAAGTTTGGAAGCATTGCCAGGGACGCTGTGTTTGTAAAACACCCTGGTAATACAGCCGGGGAGGGTGATGAGTTAATTTCTTCCTCCTTTATTTTCTCTGGATGAAGCATTTATTCACGCAGCGTAATTAGTGGGGGTGCGTGCAGGTGTCTGCCATCTGGAGCACGGCCAGTTAAGTCAGGAGACAAAAAAATGGGCTGGGAGGCTCGCAGAGAGCGTGAGAGGGAAGGGCGCGCTGGCTGGGAATAGCACCCCGAAAAAGAGCCCTGCTGCCGCCCTGCTCATGGGCAGCTGTCCCCTCCAAGGGAAGTGGGGACGTAATTCTCAGCCTTGCCCAGTCTTCCTCGCCTCACAGAAACATGCCATCGCAGTGGCGGTTTAACCCAGTGCATGGGGAGAGGTCGTGGAAGGAGACAAAGGGTGAGTGGAGGAGTTTGCCCCTGCTTATGGAATCGACACCTTTTCCAGCCCCCTGTGTCAGGGCAGTGGGACTCGGCTGCTTGTCACCACCATTACATTTTGATCCCACTGGCCAAATCCAGCAGAGTTGGAGAGAAACTCAGGAGTCTCAAAGTTAATTATATATTCTCAGCAGATTTATGAAGAGGCTCATTAAATCAAGAAGGTGGGCCCAGACGGGGGTCCCACCAAGGGGACCACGCTCGTAGCTCGGTCCAGCCGACGCTGGGCCGGCATCTTGCTCATGCATATGTCACCAGAAGCAGAGGGTAGGAGCTGGTTATTGCTGGGATGGTGAGGGTTGCTGGGGAACAGAAGATGCAAATCTGTAGAAAGACAGGCTCCATTAATTCCACTGCTTCATAAATGAGGGTGGGGGATTACTAGGATGCTTGTGATTATTAGGACAAATCCACTAGAGCTATGAAATTAGTATGCTTAAGTGTGCTAAGTCTCTGGATGTTTTTATTCAGAAGTCACTTTTTTTACTATCAGATCTTCTGCTAGATTGTTAAAAAATAATTAGAGGGGCCCAGCTAGAGCTCAGGGTGGCCAACCATGTGAATAGGACTACGTGAGCAGGAGCTTATCAGGTAAAAACTGAAGAAGTAGAAGGAAAATCTCAGGTCAAAAGAAAGCACTGCCAGAGCCCAGGAAGGGAGAGAAGCTGAATGTTCTGCCTGTATATGAAATACATCTCTCCAGCTAGATTTTTCAGAGGGATTACTCTGAAGGGGCTGTTGTGACTTTATTTCTCAAGCATATCAGAGAGGCTCTTCGAAGACAGTACTTACATTTCCACTCTCTTTTGTGACAGTTACAGGTTCTCAGCAATGCTTGTTACGAAGTCTTGTTCTCAAGTGCATTTAAAAAAAAAATAATCATAGAGCCACACTTAGCCATCTTTTCTATGGGGACTTGATAGATTTTCTGCATATGTTATACAACTCTCAGCCTCTCATGAGCAACTCAAGTATTTTCTATTTTAAAATGGCACAAACGCACTCCCTAAATAGGAGTTTGAGACATGCCATTGAAGGGGTCAATAAAATGTTTGTTCTTTACTTTTTTAAACAAGTAAACAAGTAAATGCTCCTGGGAATGCTGGCCATTCAGCTATGCCTAGGCTGCAGGCTCTAGAACAGGATAGGGAACCCATTTGGCTCTTTGAGATGGATATTGAGGTGCCTGGTCACAAGAGAGTGGTGGTCCCAGCAGGATGAATGAGCAGCTGCTGAGCTCTGTGCTCCGGTGGGAAGGCTGTTACTGGCACTCCAGCTATAGCTCATTTACGGCTGCGAGCTGCATTGTGGACTGTCAGACACACAGTGGCTTTAAAACGGAGGAGAGAAACGAGCTGTAATTTTCCGCCAGGAATGCAGGTCTTTTCCCGCATCACTTTAAGTCGGGATCATTCATAATCGTTCCTGTGGCAGCACATGGGGGCTCCGTTTGAAATTAGGCTCCCTCAGACGCACTGCCGCACAGCTTCATATTAAAGGCACCCTCTGCCTTGAGAAACTTCTGCCATAAACATATGAGGTGTAGGATGAGGGAGGGAAGCAAGGGCCCATCATATAGCTGGTGGGCCTGGGTACCGGAGGCAGGGAGAGCAGCAGGGTTTTCCTGAGTCCCAGCCCGGTGTCTCTGCCCTCCCGCAGAGCCCCCCATCTGGCTGTGGTTCAGCCGGTGGTGGCAGATGCCGGAGCTCATGCTCAACCCCTCGCTGGTGGAAAGTTGTTCTTTCTGCAGCGCTTCGGTGCTCAGGCAGAAGGGGCTGACTTGCTAATTGGAGAGCGTGGCTTTTGCTGACGAATGCGTCTCGGGAGCTGCTCAGCTGATGGTGCTTGCTTCCCTCAGTCAATCCAAAGCAACATAAAATACCGTGCCAAACTCTGGCAAAACATTGCACGTCTTCCAGGCATTATAATTAGAAGTAATCGGGCCCTGGAGGGGTTTTGCTCCCTGCAGCACAGCATGCTGCAGAAGACATGTCTATCCAGGCCAGCTCCACATTTGGGGCACTGCTATGCTGCCAGTACAGCTGAAGTTAACCCTTGAGCATAATGTTGTCCAGGCAGTAATACTGCTGTAGAGCTGCACAGGCTGGGCAAGCAGGGAGTAAATCCAGTCGGTTGTGTAGGTGCTGCCTGTGCTGCACTGCCTTTGATATCTTGCCATAATGCCTGATGTGAGACTCCGCGGGCACATTTTGGTGGGTGAAAGCAATGTGTATAGGAAGCATTGCCGTCAATCCCAAAGGACTGTAAGCAACGGCCCGTGCAAGGCAGAGCAAACCTGTCATGTCGGGAAAAGCTGTTTTGATATAAGACCATTTGGTGCGTCTGGTCCCATATGCAGCAAGCCTGTGGCTCCTCTGGTCTCTCATTTGCTGGATGAGCACGTGCTGGCCCCTTTATGTGGCACCATTGTGACTGCTGGCAGAGCTCTCGTTGACTTTGATAAATGACGTACTGAAACCTGACTGCCATTCTTCCATGCGCTTTCATGGTAAAAAGGTGTGATTTTCCAATTCTTGGGCATCTTTCTGTATCCACACAGGAAGAAAAAAATCTGGGAGCTGATTGTCCACAACTCCTGAAACAAATCAGGAGTCTTCCTCCTGTACCAAGTGTAGGAAACTCCCACGGTAAAAGTGCTATAAGACAAAATACAGTCAGAGTTCCTTGGACCTTACTTGGCAAGCAATGGGCTGGAGAAATGCCTCTGAGCCATCTACAGCCTCTTGGAATAGGAAGGGGGTTTTAAACGGGGCCCATGAAAATGTCTCCAAGCTGGTGCTCCTTGTCATGCCATCTCAATCTATTTACCTGTTTGTTTCTTCTTTCCTTCATGCCCGTGTCTCTGAAATTGTTTGGGCAATTAGATATTTGTTTTCACCTTTGGTCCTTTTTCTTAAAATTGTGAATATTCGATACTTGCAAGTACTCATGCATTGCTCCTTCTCATCTTTTCCTCACTCTGATGGCATTTCTTAGGTTTGTCTCGCTTTTAGAGCCATCTGGTTTGTAATACTGGAATACAGCTAATAAGCAGTATGACTTTTATGCAAACTATTGTAAGGCATTATTATTTATTTTTACCCGTCCTACTATAATTTTTGAGCTAATAGTCATGATGCTGTAGTTATAATTGACTTCTAGTTTATATGTAAGGCTGGGGTTCATAATCTTTTTGTATGAAAAAGACAATTTGTCCTCTACAAACTTTGCAACATTTACTCACTGAGTTGAAACGGGACTTTTTTTGAGAATTTGCAAGTATATCCTTTAACTAGCTTGGAGTTAGAAGTAGTTACAGGTTTGTGCCTTTAAGAAAGTTAGTGCTTGTGTCAAATGTTTCACTACGAGTTCTCTTGATATCAGAGTAGCACAGATACTTCACACTCTCCATATAATAAACATGAAATCTTGGGCCCAGGTAACACTGAAAAATATTAGGTTGTGAATATCCTAATTATTAACAATTGCATATAATTACTATAATTATAGCAGGTTAAATACGGTCAAGTCAGCAGTTCAGGTAAGTCTTAGATGAGGCTGACGTGCGGAAAACAGACTAACCCCCCTCTCAAGGCTATTTGAGATGTCAAAAGTAAAGTCACCTTCCACTGTCCCGCCTGTACAGCTAATTGGTGTGACATGATTCAAACATCTGTAACGAGGAAAGTACGTGGGCGAGAAGGGACGCATGCACCCAGGGCTGCGTGGCAGATTACGTGAGGCAGCCCTGTTGCTCTGGGAAGCTTTGTGGCTGCACGCTGACATGGGCATGGGGGCTTACCCCCAGCCTTGCTCATGCCTTGGTACCCCATGGCCAGGGACGCCGCAGCAGTGGCTGAGCAAAGCATTAGGAGCCTGAGGAGGGTTGCCCGAAAGCCCTGAATGGAGCGGTTGCAAGACAGCCGTCAGACCAGGCACAGGCAGGGCCATGGGGTAGGTAGCTGGGAACCCAACCAGGCTGCCAGAGGCACTTTTGCTTCAGGTTCATAGTTTGTGGCTGGCATTGCGTTGGGCTGTTCTTGACGGCCATCCCTGAGGTGCTTTCCTGGACCGTGCAAGACGTGGGCTCTGTTTTCTCCTCCACCTCTGAGCAACTGAATCCCCATCTCCCACTTCCAGGAGAAGGCTGGTCCTCCAGCCAAACTTGTCTGGCCTTACACAAATACTGCCGTATTCCCTGTGACCCACAGGAAAAAAAACCAAGTTCCTAGTCGGAGGATTAAAATGTTCCTCCATCCAAGGCAAAGAGGGGTGGGGTTGTTCGTTTCAGTCCCTGTTCCTGCAGATGGTTACGTATTTCCTATCAACTATTCACAGAAACAAGGGCTGGAGCCCCATTTCTGCACTCTCACTGGCTTGGGGAATGTGAAGGTTTTCCATGCCGAGGGGTGCAGCTTCAAGAGGTGATGGGGGAGCTCAGCCTGCTGGGAAGCTGTGTGCTCAGCTCCCAGGGGCTGGGGATGGCGTCGAGACGGCCCCCATCCAGCAAGGCTGTCCTCTGAAGGACGGCAATGTCGGGTGAAAAGGGACAGGCGTTGCTGCTCTTGCATTGGAGCCCGCACGGCCTTCCCTTGATGCCTGAAGGATGCCAGAGGCGAACGTGCGAACTGTTGCTCTAAGGTGATTGGTGTGAAATGTAAAAAGATTAGTAAAATTAGTTTGTAAGACCAGTTAAAGTTGACCTTTAAAACGGTGGGTTGAAATCAGCAGCAAAAAGGCAAGGCTTGCCAGAGACTGATGCTGATCGGATAAAACTATCACAAGATAGATGAGGAACGGTTCGGAGGTCCCATGCGATGCCTCGGCCAGAGATCAGATTGTCACGTGGGGATGCTGCTGGCCAGAAGGGTGATGGCTCTGTACCAATGGGTCACCTGCTGTGTCCCTGGGCCACTCTGGGTTGCGTTACGTGCCTGGGCGTGTTGTCATTGTAGCCCTCAGGTGAGCTGTGTGTAAAATCATAACAATGTTGACACCAGTTGTTGAGATACTGTTTTATGTGATGAAGGGTGCGTAACTCAATGATCCTTGTGTAGGTCATCATCTGATCCAACCGTAGGTCTCGCTGTGTAAACTGATCCGTAAGTCTCAGAGCTTTAGGTGCTGCATGCTAAGATTTATTCTTGAGAAACGTCCCAGTCCTGCAGCGTGAGGAGGTGCCTGGCATGGCTGTGCGCAGAGGTGGCCTCGGCTTTGGGAGCAGGGATGCTGACCTTGCTGTGGCCAGGGAGGGAGAGGACTTCTGCTGTAGGCAGCACTCGAAACACAGCACAGTGGCCTTCTCTTCCCTGCCTTTTCTTTAGTGGCTTTGTGAGCTCATTCAAACAGTTTTCCCAGTTAAACTGAAAACTAAGAATTAATAATACTAATAATCTAGAAGCACTGTTATTACTTTTCCTGCTCTTCCTGGAAGATAGGAGTCTTGCCAGCCATGTTTACCTCAAAGCATTTGGATTTCTTTTTTTGCTCCCCAGTAAAAGTGAACAGACAACCATATCTCTGTCTTGGCGTGACAACACAATGAGAAAATTGTGTCTTTAAATACCAAGTTAATCTAATCTGGGACAAAAACAATAAAAAGCGTTAATTATAATTGCACGGTGCCTGCAGGCTGTCACCAGAGGGCAGAGACAAGGTTGTTCATTGCCATGTGTGGATAGTTTAGAAATTAAATCCTCTTTTCACAAAGGCAATAAATTCTGCTCTCGCTTGTGTCCTTTCCAAATATTTCAGCTCTGTAACCAGATAACTCATTTCATCAGCATCTGTCAGAGACTTTCTCTTGCTTCTGTCAAGCTATGTACAAAGGGGCAAGGAGAAATGTCTTTATAATACTGTACATGCCTGACTTTGTAACATCACAGCTTACATGAAATACTAGCTCTAAATATAAACAGGAGACTAACTCTTCCTTCACAGAGATTTTTCCGCTGTTTTGTACTTGTAGCACGCACGCTCTGCAGATGCATCTTACCCTGGGTACCCACAGCGAGTACGGGGGGAGCCTAGTGGGAATGCATCTTTGATCAAGAGCTGCTCCCATACGGTACATGTGGTAAAACTGTGCTGTGGTTTCAACTTAGAAGAATAAAGGTTTTAAAGCCCAAACCAGTACGGTACAATTTGTACGCTGCCTACCCTACGTAGAGAAGGCGGATTCTGAGAACTCTATTTTCCATTTCCTAAGTCGGAAAGACAGCGAGGGTTTTGAGAGCGTCAGTGGCAGCCTATGAATTTGTTTTTGTTCTGGTGAATATCGTGAGGTTTTCAGCAGCAGGAAACCAGCTCAGTCTTAGACACTGAAGCAAGGCACATCAACCTTGAGAAACACCACCCTGGCAGAGCCCTGGCAGCAACCGGTAGTCATTGACTCGAAATAGCTCTGTCAGCATTTCCACTTGAGGACCAGCGCATGGAAAATCCTAGTACAGGGGGAATGGGCAGGAGTGCCACAGGCTCACTGTTTTAAAGAGAAATGCCCTCTGCCAAGGAACAGGCACGCTCTGGAGCAAGAGGCAGAAGTAGGAGTCCTGCAGACACCAGGGACCTCTTGGCAGCACGGGTGCTTGGTGGGGAGGGAGATGTGCTCAGGTGTCTGCTTCTCCATGGCTGCGTACCTCCTTGCTGCAATCTATAAGTGACTTGGTTTTGTTTAGGAAGAGGTTTTTAAAAGTCTTTGCAGTCCTCCCTGGTTGTTTCCCGGATAGTTCAACTGCGCACAAACATCTAAGAACTTTGCACCTCGGGGAGTCTGAAGGTCCTACATCAGATGATGCCAGGCAGGAAACGCGTACGAGAGACCAGGATTACATACAGGACCTGAACGGCCCTCATAGCCTTGCAAGGAACAAGGCAGGCTGACTTCTAAGGGCAGCATGGGAGCGGAGAGGAATGCGTGAATCCTTGAGCACAGATTAAGTAAATATAATTTATTGTACTTTCTGTTGTCTTAGCATATAGTGAAACACTCAGCTCTGTTTGTTTCCCTGTCTGAAGAGGGAAAAATGATTGGAGAAATCCATAGGTTGGGAAGGATTTGTCCTGTGTCTGAACTCCAGGGGTACAGCGATGCAGAAGGGTGCTGGATGCTGTTTGCAGTGTACTAGGTTTGCAGTATTCCCAGATCTTAAAATCCACTGCTCTGCACAATGAAAACAAAGAAGTTAAGGTGACATTGGACAGTGTCCTAAATGTGACACGGAGGTCTTGGAGGAGGCTAAGTGGGTACGCAGCAAGCAGATTCAGCATCACCGATGTCAACCATGTTGTTGCAGCTGTGTGATCAGCGTTTTTTGCCATCGAGTTCCTTCTTGCTCCCATCTCTGGGAAGTTTGATGATGAGAAAAGGCATCGGGAAGGACAGAAGCTCAGTCTGTGCAGAAGCTCAGTGCATGTAGGAGTTTGGCTAGAAGGCACCGCAGCAAAAAGAGTGAGGGAGCCGTGGCTCTTTCAGCACGCCTGGTTTTAAGGAGCTACTGCTGCAGGATGCACTGAGGATTTGGGAAGAAAGAGCATTACAAGTGCTCTTGCAAATCAGGTACGGATGTTTCCCTCTCCCTCCTCTCCCCACACTGCTGCTGGCCACGCTGCTAATGCCGTCACCAGGGGATGCGTTTTCCCATGGACACCTCTTTGCTGCCAGCTTCCAGACAACCCCATGGAGGGGAGTTGCTCCTAAAGTGAGATGCGGAGGCTTGGTCTTGCACTCTGCTTTCCACCTATCGTGTTGTTTAGATAGCTCATATGATGAGGGATCAGATACTTACACATTTCTGGTCTTAAATTTGTGATCAGGAATAGAATAAAAGATACAGGGAAACAGACTTTCTCTTTCACCTATCCCCGTTTTTGGTCTCGTAAGGACTTAATCAGAATCCAAACTCTGCCCACCTTGCACCAGGATATCTTACTCTTTAATCAGAACAACATTTATACACCAGCTCAGGCAATAGAACAAAGGAAGAGGGAAGAGGCTTGTCGAAGCATGTTACAAATATATTGTAAGGTAATGTTATGTTGTCCTACCGGCTGATGTTCAGACTCTGCATTTATCAATCATTTTTACATCTTAAACCTTAATTTTTTTGTAAGATAATCAGACTATAACACTCTAATCACACTGACATGCCTGTAGTTTTAGTTTAGTTACATGGTCACAATACTGAATCACCTTGAAACAGAGGCAATATAGTTTGACTGCAGTAACTATTTATTTCCATGCTTAGCCAGGCTTGTGTTATTTCTCAGTGCATCTTTCACGCTGAGTGTCTAATGCTTAGATTTTGGATTATTGCAATGTCTGTAGTGTTTTACCG
The DNA here is from genome assembly GCA_034782735.1 of Sagittarius serpentarius. NCBI lineage: Eukaryota > Metazoa > Chordata > Aves > Accipitriformes > Sagittariidae > Sagittarius > Sagittarius serpentarius. Next base: position 24,351,548 of record JAVKLA010000024.1, read on the forward strand.
CAAAATGCTGTTTGGGGCTGTCTCCCTCCAACTATACCTTAGCACAGCTTTGGTTTGGGAAAAGCTGTGTTAGACAGAACAAGGCTGCCAGGCTGCATAATGAACTGCAAGAAGACTGCAAAATGCTGCTTGTTTTTCTCTGGGGTTGCTGCTTTGTTGCTTAATTTAGTAGAACTGAGCCTAGTTTTTCACTTCATGATTATGGAGGCTGAATTTCTGACCCAGCTCACTGCTCCCACACTCCTGGGACACCCGGTGCTTCCAGAAAGTCTCTTATCTGTCTTCAAAGGTGGATCCAGAGAGGCAGGCAGCAGACGGCTGCTGCCAGTGAAGTTGGTTTGTGCCATTGTCGTGGTTTAACCCCAGCCAGCACCTCAGCACCACGCAGCCGCTCACTCGCTCCCCCCCCACCCAGTGGGATG
>JAVKLA010000024.1:24352069-24380380 GCA_034782735.1 Sagittarius serpentarius
CCTAAACCCAAAACACAGCGCTGTACCAGCTACTAGGAAGACAATTAACTCTATCCCAGCCGAAACCAGGACAGCCATGTACCACTAAATGACCCGGTTTGGTATCTATAAATGATCCATTGGGTCTGCTGTTCATCACTTCAGTGCGATGCTTCGCTCAGCAAGTGAAGAAGGAAACACTTTTAATCAGAAGCAGGAATCGTTGGGCCAGCTTGCCAAATCAGATTAGGAGCAGTTTATATGACCATTGTAAGGATTTATCGTAAAGTGCCTGGACATAGGAGACATCAGCATGTAAACAAGATATCCCCCGATTTTTTAATTATTTTGGCCTGCAACAGTGAAAAGCATTTGAAAGGCCAGATCCTTTGTAGTGCTGAATATCCTCAGCTCCAGTTGCGCTCCTTGAAATCCAGCATGCTCGGTGCCTTCCCAGGAGGTTCATCTGGTAACGGCCCCACGCTGCCCTCCGTCCCAGTAAGCAGCCACTACCACCCCAAGGATGGAAATTAAAAGAGCAACCTGACTCCATCGAGAACCGCAAGACATTCCTTGTATGTGAAATTACTTCATATTCAAGATTTCTACATAGCTGTGCTGCCACTTACAGAAACATATTTTCACAGCTTAAATGCATTAACCCCTACCAGACCTCAGATCACTATGTAGGATTTGACATGTCTTCAGGAGATCTTCAGGACCCGCACAGCAATCTATGTGAACTAAGTAGCAACAGGAAGAAAAAAAAGCCGCTCCTGGAAATTAAAAAGTAACTGAATTTAGATCAAACACATGGAAAGTCTGGCTTTTGCCCCAAAAGGTTAATCACTATTTGGAATTTTTTGCCATGGGAGATTCCTTGTGTAATTATTGAAAGGCGAGATCAAAACCCAACATCATCTTTTGAGTGCCAGTGTCACGCCTGGATAAAAACAAGCTAGATCAGCCCTAATGATATTTGCTCCCAGACATGCTGCTGAATCTCTGGCTATGTTTGGGATAGGAAGGAATTTCCTCGTGGTGAACTGGCAAAGCCTCGGGGTTTGTCTTGTTCTCATGCATTGCTCAAGGACCATTTTTTGGAGTCTTATTTCACATTCTTTGACTTTCTGCAGCCTTGTGATCAGGGCTGAACATTTGCCTTTTCCCATCATTGGGCCCTGTTTTGTTTCTAAAGATTCCCTCTGCTTTACCAAACAGGTATGGATGGATCTGATTTTTCTGCATTACAAAGATACTCTAGCAATCGCAAAAATAATCCGGATTATTGCCCGCCTGGACATAAGATGCAGGGAAAGGAAGAGGGCACAGGGAGTAATAAGCTGCCTAGTGAGTTACAGCTGACAGTTCAGCTCCACTCTCTAGAAAACAAATGGATTGCAGGATGCTCCGGTGTGCAGAAGTATGGTCAAAGCACACATTGTGTCGGGCCGCACTACATGTAAGGAGCAACCTCTCTGCTTTCATGTGTGACTAGATCCTTGTCAGGCCTAGTATGAAGCAAAGGAAGTAATTGCTAAACCTCACAGTTAATGACAAAATTCCTTTATTATTACTCCCTTGCTCTTATGTTTATGAAAATGGTCTGTAGGTTGCTTACAGCACACTCAATTAGTCCTGTTATTTCAGGCACATTACTTCCAGATCTTTATGGACAGCCCCAATGCTTTCTTTTGGTGTTCTTGGTAACCTGTGTGTACTTCAGCCTTGCTTGAATCCAGCGGGAGACTTGGCACTGGACTCACAGAGAGCGAGCTTTGACTTGGGTCGAGTCGACCCAACAACTAGATCTGCCAACAACTACTTGATCTGATATTTCTCTAGCTGTTTTCTCTGTTCTGCAAAACGTAAGCTTATTTTAAATAGTAGTCCCTGGCTTGGTATACACCTCTCTCTCATTCAACCCCCATGATTTGAAACCTACCAAGACCAGACAGCTACGTGAAGGTTGTCTTGTGAGCACGTGAGCAAACTGAAAATTGGAGCTCAAAGAGAAGGGTAAATTGAATCATTCCTCCAAAAGGGATGTTCATTTCAGCACGTTGTAACTGTAAGCAATGTTTGCAGTTTAACACCTAATTCCATTAGTTACAGGTAAACTGGTCCACTCTGAGGGGTGCCGGGGGAGTTTTCCCAGATAGGGCACTGCTGTCCTCCCTTCCCTCTGCTGCCTTGGCAGTTCATGTCTGGTTTAATATCTTCCTCGTTGTTCATGGGCTGCCCCATGGATCAGAGGCTGCCGAGGGTGCTCGTGCGAGCCAGCAGCCCCCACGTGCATCCAGCGGACGTGACCCCAACTACACGTCCAACAAAGTGCTCATTGCTGCCGTCGGCTCCACCGCCACCCGGCATGGCAAGCTTAAAGGGCTCTTTGACAGGCCCCAGCCGATCGCACTGAAATCCCTTTCATTTAGCTCTGCTTTGCCCCTGTCCTGCTGCAGCTGAAGTCAATAGCAAAAGTCCTTTGCCTTCCGCCGTGCTGGAGGACGTGCCCTGCCTGGCCAAAAAAAGAAGAGTCGGCTGTGATGGTGCATAAAAGGCAAGTGGAGAGGCAGGAGCTACTGCTCCTTCCATTGTTATTTTATTATTGTTCATCATTTATCATAATTGTTGTTTCACTGTTAATTGCTGTTCATCTGAGGAACGCACATGGAACACACTTCCTATTTGGAACTGACAGAGAGGGAGCATCTCAAAAAATCCCTGAGGATTTTTGAGATCACAAGCCTCAGAAAGATAACAAAATTAGCACACATAATTCCCCTTGATTTGCTTTATGCCTGCTGACAAGGTTAGCAACAACCATTCTTTCTGAGAGCTTGTTTTGCCTCCTCTACCAAAGAATTCGGATTGGCAAGTTCTAGGTCTGATTTATTATTGTTTTTCTTATGGAAAGGGTGGTGAATTTAGAAAAAAATTACATGAAAACATCATAAATTGTAAAGGCTGGGTACTGAGGAAAATTAATAAAGAACAACTATTTTTTTTTCTTCATCATTAACTTGAAGTATAACCTGAAGGCCGTCCCTAACTGACTCCTGTCTAATACATCCCCCCTCTAACTTGAGTTGGGGGATGGTTTAAGCAGCTCTGTTGAGAGGCGAACGACGAAGCCCAAGCTTGGTGAAACTGCACAGCGATTAGACTGAGTGTGGTCTGTAATACGGCTGTTGGTGGCTGAGCCAAGCTGTCTGTCCTCAGACGAGTTCCTCTTGAGTTACGGTAACTCAAGCAATCCTGTTTCCTAGATGCCAGCTGTCAACTATTCCTGGAATTAAATTCTAGGCTAGTAGCATGCATTTTAATAGAAAAACATCTATTTGATCTCCAGTTTTTTCATTCTCATAAAGAAGCGTTAATTCCTCTAATTTCTGTTGATTTTTCCCATGCACCCCCTGCTTCTCCCACACATTCCAGCTTGTGACAGACAGTTTTGTGGTGAAAGAAAGTAGTGCCTACTTATGGGAAGAGGCCGGCACGGTCTGGACGCTTCAGAGGATCATCTTGTAAGTAGCTTGTCTTTATTGTCTCATGGTACGAACGTGAGTCGCCGTCCTTGTTAATCTGGTTGATTCAAGAGTTAGGAATGGTGTGCGGTAATATTGATGGGTTATCCCTAGGGCTGAAGAATGAGAATAACCATTACTTATATTTGAAAATCTCAGTTACTTATGTTCTCAGGAAAAGCTCCTAAGTTTCTCAACTATTTCTGTATATTCAGCATAAAAGGATTGCATAATGGGCCCAGCGACTCCTGCAACTATTGTTTACAATCTCTCAGTTAATCCTTTCTGTGAGTCAGGCGGTGCCTACTGGGTTGGGCATTTGATTGGGATTAGAAACTCATTATTATGATGATGCATATTGCAGTGCTGCCTGGAGGCCTCAGCAGGATTACGGCCACATTGTGCTAGACAGTGTGCAAACCTGTAGCTTGTAGCCTGTTGTTACAGCACCTTCGCTCTAATTCTGGGTTTGACCCCATTTCTCCTTGTGGCCCTTGGGTAAGACATCTAATCCTGTTCTGTTTCCATATCTTTTCAGGGGAGATGATAATTCATTTCCTACCATCAGTCAATGCCTGGAACCACCTGCTTTTGGAGGAGAATGCCAGGATGATGTCACCCAAAGGCCACAGGGAAATACTGTAGTGCAAGTGGGAAATAACATTTCCTCTGCTCGAGTACCTCTGCTGTTCATTGAAGTAGGTTTTGCAATGGGAACTTGTGCCCTTTCCAGAAGTGCTGCTGCACCCAAAGAATATGCAAGGTGAAAAATGCAGCAAGTCTCGAGTTGCGCCAGCGCTGTTTGCAGCCACGGAGTCACTCGCTGAGCCAGGAGTGCAGTAAGTGGCTTTGGAGTCTTCCTTCTCCCCTCTCTGTGCTACATATGGCTCCTGTCCTAATGCGAGGCCCATGCGGGGTAGCAGGCAGACTGTCTTCCTCCCTCTCCTTTCAGGCTCTAGGCGTTCCTGCTGCTGTTATTCCAGTTTCGTGCCAAAAGAAAGCTTGCTGGGTCCAGCTACCATCACGCCCTGTTTGTACTCCATCTCTTCGCTGCCACGGCCACGCATCTGTGTCTGCAGTTAACCCTGAGCCGTGCCTGCACCTGCCGCACGCTCACTGGCAGCTGCTGCCCTACGATATTGCTCAAGCGTGAACCTTGACAGGGGTAAGCTGTCTTTCCATATAGTTCCAGGTCAGGGTGAGCTTGACTGGGTTTTATCTCCCCACAGAAATGGTACCTCTTCTTGTCTGTCCTGGGCACTTTACTGAGGTGGCCATACCAACAGCCTGGAAAAACAGGGTTGAGCCACATAGAGATGAGCCCTTTGGGGGTTGCCTGCTGCCCCATTTCCCTTGTTGGGAAAAGTGCTGCTCAGTGGGGCCACTCTGCAAGATGCTCCTAAGGAAGAACAAAGATGTCTGGGACATAAAGGTGACATGCATAGTAAAAACCATGCTCATCACGGCCGTAAGTTCATTGAGATACCTGTGTGCTTGCTTTTATGCTGAAGGCAAGTGGAGCAGAGTTTAAAGTCAGTTTAAAAGTCTGGTCATTCTAATACTGCATCCCACATCCCTTGAAGACGGGAGCAAAGGTGGTGCTTGCCGAGGAGCTCCTGAACAGCTTCAGCTTCATCTCCCTCTTTTCTAAGCCCAGATCCCTTCTCCACAAGCTAATAACAATGTGCTGGCGTTGTCACAGCCATCGCAAGCTGGAGCTGGCACACACAGGGCTATCCTGTTTTGTGAACTTTTTTGTCTCGTGGGAGATGTGAGTGAGACTTAAATCACTCACTTGGTCTGTGCCTCCTTATTTAAGACTAACCAGTCCGAATCACTTTCGATAAACTATCAGTAGGAGGCTCAAACGTAGTTAAGTTCCTATCAGTTTAATTAAAGTAGAACACTGGATAAAGAAACCCTGTGAAATGCTCCCATAGAGGAGAAAGCTACACCATGAGTACTCCCCTGAGCAATTGCCAGAGGCTGCTGTCAGCAATGGCTGGTATCACAGGGCACTGAAGAGCTTAACTTGAAACTCAGACCTCAACACACGCCCGTTGAGACAAGAGTGACTAAGGACTAATCGCTTCCACTATATCGTGAGAGTAACTGAAAAGTAAATAGAGGAGCCACCATAAGGTGGTCTGAGACACAGGTCTGAAGGACACTGGGCTTCATTAATTTTCTTGTACAAGGGACAGCCTGTTTGATATGGCCAAGGTTTTTAGATACTGGTTTTATGCTGTTATAGGCACAAGGTTAGTCAGTAAAAACGAACTTTGTTAGTTAACTTCATTAGTTAACTTTGTTAACTAAAGCCAAATTATATTTAAAGACTTTCTTTACCTATTCCATTCCAGCTCAGTCCTGCAGTAGCTTTTGAAGATGTGGTACCATGAGAATGAGGCTAGATACGAGAAGCTGGAAAGAGACAGTGGGGAAAAGAAACCCTTTAGGGTCGGCATGGAGTTTACTTTATGTTTCTCCTACCCTGGTGAGTTACTGGTGCTGGCCACAGTGGTACAAACTATACCAGGTCGCCTTTGGGGACTCTAATGCATTTGACAGACATATCTTCTATCTTCTATAGTTTTCGTTTTGTCTTCACAAATTAGTGTTTGTAGAAACTACCCACAGATTAGATTAGTACATCGCTCCCATGGGATGCAGGCTTTAGGGTTTAGGCAATGCTCTGTGGCTAACAAGAGCCAACAAGTTATACCTGAGTCATTCCCCTGGGTGAAACATGCCCTGCTCCGATGACGACAGGAGTGAGCTGAGCATCTTCCCAGAAGACACCAAGTGTCGACAGAAGGGCAGTTGTCTCCCATTGTGATTAACCAAGCAGAACTTGCAGTGGAGGAGCCACCAAGGCAATCGATCTTACATTTATCCTAACGGTGATACGAGGCTGCTGACGAGATTAGAATGATGACACTTAATGTAGTCTTTTGGTAGTGGGGCAAGATTTATATTCTTAGCATAAGCTGCTTAGGAAAAGCTTCTTTTACTTAGTATTTATCACTTGTTACTGATGTTTTATTACATTGATAGCCATCCCAAGAAAATGTTTTAAAGTGCCTGCCTGTTTCATACATAAGCATATTCCCTTTGATGCCAAACATATTTTGAGAGAACAAGACTGGAGACAAACTGAGTTAGACCTACTTAGTTACAATGATGTAAACTTAGTGTAGGTCCCTTTTTGACTAATGCAACAGGACCTAATGTGCTCTCTAAGTGGCTGTGTTTCTTCCTGCTGGCACTGATGGAAGCTGGATCCAGCGTATGGTGACTGCAGAACTGTGGACCTTACTCAGGAGAAGCTTACAGTGAGTCTAGCAGGACCTCTGGCTTGAGCAAGAAATGCCAAATTTGATCCTGTAGGGCAAAACATGCTGCATTTCCTCAAACCTGTCTTTGGTTCACTACTTTTTTCCCCCTAGGTGAGCCAAGCCAGACACATTCTTTCTAAGTGAAATAGTCTTTTTTTTGTTTGTTTTTCACAAGCTTCTCAGGTATACAAAAGGATAATGCAGTGTACAGCATCATCACCTAACGGTGCCTGTAACGTGCACTATGCAGAAGAGTCCCAGGGTGTTGTACAATGAAATTCTACAATAGTCTTAGTAACGAAGAGCAATTAAGAGCAGCAGTTAACCTATATTTTTCTACCCTAAGTGTCAACATACACCCAGGATTGCAAATACTAGTTGGAAGTGCATCGCACTGTCCAGAGGCATAATTACAGAAAGCAGTAGTTGTCTTTATCACAAAGTTTTAATTAGCAGGACATATTAAGTAACCAGCTGATACAGATCTTAATGAATCATTTATAGGCCTACATCTAAGATAATTATATGTAGCTGGTCACACATAATCACTCGCATATGCCTGGGCTTATGTGAAATGGAATATGCATCTTCCTCATGTGAAGTAAAGGTGAAAGATAGGGATGGAACAAAACTGGGGCAACAGTCCACCTTAACCAAACAGCTTGCTCCTGGCCCATTGCTGACAAGATTGGGGGGAGAAATAAGAATAGCAGGCTTCAAAAGAAATCCACCCTGAAGAAAGACAGGAGCTCTGGGCTCCTGAATTGTTGGCTGGTTTGGTTTTGTTTTTTAAAATCAAGGTGGTTGTCCCAGGTGGGCACTTTATGCGGTGCCGCTCAGGAAAGAGGAGAGGGCAGATGCACACCAGGGTCGAGGACGCGGTTTCTGGGGCGAGCTGGGACTCTGGTGTCTGCAAGCCACGTCACGCTGTCCTTGCTGCAGCTCCCTGGCAGCCTAGCATGTCCTAAATGCGTCCCTTTTTTCTCCAGCCACGCTGCCTGCCCTGGAGCATGGAGAGGCTGCTCCAGAGTGACCACAGCAGACCCCCAGCAGCCGGGTCTCTGCCCCACCAAGGGGAGTTCCCAGCTCTCCAGTTTAACCAGCTTTCTTGCTGCTTAGTATGTCTGGATGAAAAAGTGGGAAACACGCCCAAACATCCAATTGCTCCAGGGCTAATTTTTGCTCTGCATACTGTTTCAGGGCCAGATTTTCATGGCATTTGTTTGTGACTGCTCATTGAGAGTAAAAAAGAAGTACACGTTGTCTATTTATCTGGCCAAGTGAAGGAGGCATAGGAGCAGCTGGCTGTGAAAGCGTATTTATTGTCACTGCTGATTTCTGTAGAGCTCAGTAAGCCCATGCATGTAGCACGGCTGAAACCATGTAAACAAATTGTGCTGTAAGAGGTGTAACACGTCTCTTCCTTCCTTTTGCCTAGAAGACGCAGCCGGCCGTAGGCAGGCTGCTCTCGTCCACCAGTCGCGGCGGCAGGACGGTCTGACTGACAGTTTTGCTCGTGAAACTGTTTTTAGGGGAAGTCTGCCAGGCCCTGGGATGTGTATGTCGGGCACGGTGCCAGTCCCGTTTCTTTCGGCAGGTTTATCCCTCCCACCCACTGCGCTGAGCTCCCTCGTGCATTCGCGTCCCCGCTTCCACTTCTCCCTGCCCCGTGGGCTGCCTTGGTATCCGTATCAGGTCCTGTAGTTTAGCCTGTGTAATTCTGAGCTGTTGGTTTCTTCTCCTGTTTTTTATCAAGTAATACTTCAATGCCTGATTGTACGTAATACATTATGTCCAAGAAACCCCCCCGCAACAAAACAAACCTCCTGCATCAGATAGATGTATTTGTCCACAGTTTTTCTGGCAATGTCTGACTTGGCTTAACTCTGCTTAGCTGGAGCTCCAGCAGGAGCAAAACCCGTGTTTGTCTCATCGCAAGGCAAAAACTAGCGATAAACACACCATTGCAAATGTATATTTGAAAAGATTGGGAGCAAAGTATTCCCAACCCATGCAATATTGCAACCCAAAATCCTTTAAAAGCAGCATTGAATAATTTTCTCAATTATCCACAGAGTCTGCTGTTAACAGGTTTCCCTGGTTCCCTAGCATCAGACGAACTCTGCTGATCTCTGCAAAACTTCTTCCAGTTTAAGTACGGAGTCCTCCTTAAAATTAGTGGGCCGTTCAGAGTTAATATGTTAATCTCCTGATGCACCACAGCAGGCGTCTGGAATAGATCTTAGTAGATGGTTTATGCTGTGCTTCCTCTCAGGGTGGTTAGAGGCGAGGGAGCACTTGTGGCAAGAACTGATGTGGTGTAGGGTTTGACAGCGTCTTTCCACACCTAGTTGTTGCTTTTGTGGAGGAGGGAGGAGCAGAGGCTCCCGGTATGGTTCCCAGTGTGGCTTCTCAGCTTCTTCCCATCAAGGGCCTGTTGCAGAGCAGGGCACGAGCCCCTCCTCTGTTCCCCGCAGCGTGCCCAAGGTGGCAGAGGTTTCCTTTGCCACCTTCTCCTGGAAGAAAAGGAGAAACCTGGTGGAAGAGGTTTACTTTCTCTCTTCCAGGCAGAAAATGCTTTGTCTGAGGTTCAACCCTCCGAGCCCAGAGGCACCTACGCAGAGGAGTGCGCCATGTGCTGCATGCGACAGGGCAGCCGCTGGGGAGGCTCGCAGCACCATGTCTGATGGCAGCCAACATGCTAAAGCTGACAGGCCCTCTGGATGGATGGTTGTAATAACTTTGTACTTCGTGGCTGTTGTCGTTTTTATCCTCCCCTCCCGGGAGGTAAGGAAGTGCTGTTATTCATTTTATGGGGAGAAACTGAGCCGTGGCATGATGAGGCCGCACAGGGAGACAGCGGCAGAGCCGCTCGGCTATCAGACCCTTCTCTCCTTCCTTATCAGCTCTGCCTGATACGTGTGCATAGGTAGGATATGGGGAAATGGCTCCTGAGTGACGGTGAAGAGTGGGAAGAAGCCAGGGAGATGGGAAGAGCGGTGCCTGCTCCCGGCACCAAACCCCGGCAGCCTGTGAAAGCCCTCAGTACACTGAACGACGACAGATTTGCTCCAGCACCATGTTTTCAGTGGAGCAGATTTTTTCCCATTTCTCTTGTTAGACTCTCAGTCGTGGTTTTCCAGCCACCGCCAACACTGTCTGGGCACAGCTCCATGTTTACTCTAGCTCCACAGCCAGAAATATGGTGATCTCTGCTTCATGCTAGTGTGTGGTTGTTCTGAATGCATCAAAATGCGTCATCGAGAGTCACCAGCTACATAAAGCACGGAGCCGTGGCAGGGAAATCAGAGAGTATATAGCACAACACTGAGGAGAGTAACAGCACTGGAAGCCAGAAACTTGTCCAGAAGACTCTGAGGTTTAAAATCACTTTATCAGAAGGCCACTTCCTAAAGTAAAACGTTTCTTTCAGAGTGCCATGTTTTGATTTCTGAGCTGGATCAGGAGTACAGTTTATTTTACAAGAGGCAATGGTACCAATTACTGCCCGAGACTTTCAGAGCAGCACAGGGGACTCAGCCACACATCTTCCATTAATTATCTCTTGGCCAAGCTAACTCTGCAATGATAGCACAAGTAATATGTCACAAGCTCATTTTCTGTCATTAAAATCAGCAGATATGACCCCGATCCTTGCTGGGAGCACATCTTCTCCGTAAGAAGATGCTATTTTATCACAGGAGCTTTTCAAAGAATGCTGGTTTAATGCCAGGTTGTGCTGAAGCAGAGCCTGGCTCCTGCTTTCTCAGACCTTCTGAAGCAGGGAAGAAGTAAGATCCTAGCACTAGCCCTCTTATCATTGCAGAGCCTGGACTAAGCGTGTCTTTGCTGACCTTCTTCTCCTCCTCTTGGTACAAGAAAGAAATGATCTTGGTTTCAAAAAGCTGAGGTGTAGGTACAGATGGTAGGTATTAGCACTTCAGTTGTATATTGCCGGAATGCAAATAATTTGGCGGCTGTTGTTTTGCTTGCTTGACTCCTTGTTGTATATGCTTAAAAAGTTTTGGAAGCAAGTGCCCTGGATTCCAAATCCAGCATTTTGGGCTCCATGGTGAGGCGGCTTCGCCCTGGGAGAGGGTGTCCTCTGCCCCTACGGTCACGGTCTGGGGTCAGAGTATTGAACCAGGGGTTGCCACTGTTGTCCACGTTCAGAAATTGTTTCAGCTCTTGATGCTTCTGTTCCCTCTCCCATCCATGTAAGCTCTGGGGGCCAAAAAGCATCTATTTCTAGGTAGTGTCCAGTGCCTACCTCTATGCATTCAAACCTAGAAACGCACTAACTGCTAGCAATGACAACTTACGCAGCAGCTTGCTCTGCCAGCCAATTCAGTTTGTATCTGAGAAGGAAAAAGCAAAAAACGCTCAGTTTGGAATAACCCCGTAACATGTGTGAGATTGCCATTTTAAAAAGAAAAGGTGGAAAAAAACAGGCACTGGTGTTAGCCGTATCCTTCTCTTACCCTTCACGACAAGCAGTGCCGATGAATAGACATGTGCATCCCTCAGTCCATCTGGCTGCCCGGTGCCTCTGAAGACGGCAGCTGGGCTGAAAGTGGGAAGGAGATAACCTGCTGAGCGAAGGTGTACAGGTAATAAATTAGCCCCCAAAAAACTAAAAACAACAAGAAAGAAATTGCACTGTCCAAACCCAGAAGTTAAAGGAGACAGGATTACACCGTGTTAAGCAGCCTCTTCTGTTTGCAATTAGCACTAGGCATCAGTAGCAACAGAGCAAGTTTTCTACGGGCTCCTGGGAGGTGCTCCGGTGGGATGGACGTGGAGACCGCGAGGGAGTGGGAAGCAGCTGACCCTCAGCGTTTTAGAGGGGGTGGTACCTGTGTGCGGCTTTGTCCCAGCAGACATCAGCTGGAGAAGGTGCCACGTGGCTCAGGTGGGCTCTGCGATCCTGTTGGGATGCTGTGCTCATTCAGGCAGTATTAATGGTAGGCTCCAGTTAGAATTTCATTCTGTGAATACTAGTGGGTTTATTATTTTTTAGATTATTATTAGAATTGTCACTGAGAGAGTCTGCTCTTTCCTTTACAGCAGCTATCCTAAGACGACCAGAAAGTTGACTTGGAAGATACACTTCTCCGGGCATGCAGGCACTGATGAAGACCTTACCCAAGGAGAGCTTTGTGCAGACAGAGCCCGGCTGAAGTCAGAGCAGCTGTGGTTAAGCGTGGAGTTTCTTCCTCTCCTGGAGTCACAGTAAGATCAGAGGTGGGACCGTGTGCCAGTGCCTGCAACCTCATTTCAATTGCAGGGTTATAAATGTGCTTTGGACCTTTGCATGTATCTGTGTGGCCCAGGGGCTCTGAAGGACCTCTCTGAAATGCTGTCACAGCGTGCAGGATCTCTATCCCTGCACTCACCCACAGCTACAGGCACAGAAAAACAATCAATCCCGGGGACTGACAAAACTGCAGAAGCTAAAAGCTTCTGGTTTAAGGCCATCGAGGAAAAATATTGCACTTTCATTTCTCCATGTGCTACAGAGCCTTTCCTAGAAGGGCTCCATGACGTTCTGCAGCAGGGTGCTGGGGCTGGTTTACCACCCGATGCCACAGGCATAAATGTGAGCGCAGGTGAGCAAAGGCTGATACGTCTTAACTAAACCAGCACGGATGAAGAAATAACTATTCGGCAGGAATGTCTTACAGCAAAATACACTGAAGATTGTGATGAGGTGAAATACTGTAGCAGTGGGAACTATATGTTTGCAATGGGCCGTATCCAGTGAACTTTACAAGAAATTCGAGATGTCAGGAATAAGAAGAAATGGTTTTAAAGCTGATTTCTAATACAACAAGACTTACACAGTCATGTTATCTGTCTCTCTCTGCCTGCTTACACCCTCCCTCTTCTCCTCGATAACTTTTGCCTCCATTAGGGTCACTGTCCACGTCACTGTCCGCTATCAAAGGCAGCGATGATCCCACCAGGTCCGTAAACACCAGCAGTGCATCTGGGGAGAGACCTGGGGAAACGCTGCCCGTGGACAGTCAGCATTCATTCACGCAGGTCCAGGCTCTGCTGGGGCCAGTGGCCATGGCCGGCCGCCCTCCCGCTGCCCCAGCTGCTGACTGATAAAAGCTTCCAGTGATGGTTTTCACCCTTTTCCCAGGGGAATGACCTCTGCTTTTCTCCTCTTCCTCGTGATGCAGAGACTAGTCTTCAAATTCTGCGACATAGGCTGGTTTCACAGATGACTTCCAGGCTTATTTTAGGGTCTGTTTTAAGCCAGGAGAAATACCGGTAGAGCCTGTGGCTGGCGTGGTCTCGCCTGGCTCTCATGCTCTGGGGAAACCGGTTATCAGACAGAATTTTAATGGCTCTTACGGGTTGTATGAAAGACTAGTGATATCAGAGGGAATTCTTAAACAGACTTGTTCTGAGTTTTACACGGTATCTTTTTTTGCCTTGCTGCAGAAATATAAGCCCTAGTAGCGTATTGCAAACCAGTTCAGCTGATGGATGCTCTGGGGAGATGGTGCTGGGAGAAGCTGCCTCCGTTGCTGGTTCTGCGCAAGGGGTGGGTTTGCATTTGCTGCCCATGATAATAACCTGGCCCACGGGCTGCGCTTCTTTCCTGCGGAAGGGCCGCACATCGCACTACCCCTTGTCCTCCTGGATGGAGCCATCTCTGGATTTGTGGCTTAAAAGCTGAGTGCTGGCAAGGGGAGAGAGAAGGATCAATAATCCTCGATAAGGGGATAAGTACGACAGTGGCTTAAGGGAAAGCTCCAGAGAGCTCATAGTTACCATTAGGAGGGACAAGCAGTGATGTCTTATTGGCATGTCTCATTAGAAATTGCTGGGAGCTACTGGACTGGACAGTCACTTCAAATGCCAGCAACCCCGGGGGAGCTGGATGTAAATGTTGTAATTGATATAAGGATGGAAGCTGCTCCACTACAAAGTGACATTTCAGATATTGTGGGAATGGATGATGTGAAACATCCTCAGCGAGATCTGTTTCCCTCAACTCTTTTGACTCCTGTCAGAGGTGCATGTTCAAGCTTTTCTCTGGGCAGATGGCTTCTGCAAATAGAACCGGCTTTGAAATACAAAGTTTTGCTGAATTCATTATATGCCTTCTGACTTCAAAGCTTTGCACTTTCCTCTTTAGCTTTAAATAGAGCCACTTGCCTGCTTTCAGGCCTGTTCCATTTGAGACGGGTGCTGCAGTGGATGTCACCAGCGAAGCGCAGCAGCGGTGGAAGAGTTATTCAGGCTGCACTGAGCAGCAGCGTGCCCGCCTGGGGCTGCGTCTCACCTCTGCCCACACCTGGCCAGGAGGGACATGGTCCCTACAGTTCTGTGGGTCTCAGGGGGCTCTCCCCATCGGGGACTCCCCTGATTTTCTCATTCCTGAGCGAGGGGGACGGCTGCACTAGCCTGTCCCTGCACCCCCAGCTCTCCCGGGGCGCAGGGCGCTGTGCGGTGAGGAGGATGGGACGGGACAGGGATGGTGTTCGCAGCAGGAGTTGTTCTGCCCAGCTCGGCGTAAGTCCTCTTCATTGAGGACTTCACAACAGGAAGCTGCTTCCACGGGAGGGAGAATCTGTATGAATTAATATTTAAAGAGCTTTACATTGAATTTACCTTCTGGAGCATGGTGGTTTTCCACCTCAGCTTAGCAAGTGGATACTAGTAGGCAGAAGTTACTGTAAACATAAAGCTGTCATCCTTACTTTACTTTGGCTATACGTACTTCACTTTGACCAAAGTGACGATTTTAGGTTTCACATCTCATTTTTACTTTTGAGGATGTGCTGGAGCCACTCAAAGGGATACAAATTGGAGAGCTTTCTTTTTGTATCTGCTTGCTACACAGAGAGATGACATTTTGTTGGCCAAAAGTTTTCTCGGAAAGAAAATGTCACTTTGGAGACTGAAATGTCAGTTTAGTCAAATTGTTCATATGCACAAAAGAGGGGGAGAAATGAGCACCCAAACTTCAAAGCAGCTAAACCATTCCTTTCAACATCTTCTGATTTGCCACAACTTTATTTCAAAATCCTTCAGGTTCAGTTTGGAAGTTTTAAAGGCTCAAAGTGGAAATGTTCAGACTGTATAAAATGTTTGCTTCACCCACAAGTATTTTTTTCTTTTTTTTTTTTTTTTTTTTTTTTTTAAGAACTGGCATCAAGCTGAAAATCTATTATTCGCCCTGCTCTGGTTGCCTACAGCATCTGGGTAAGTTGGAGGCAGAAACTGCTAAACTGAAAAGTGTTTAAGCAGGGAAAGTTCTTCATTAGTACGTCAGCTCTCAGCAGCTGGATCCTTTATGGATGCTCTAAAAGAGCAGTGTATTATGACTTTCAGCATTCCTCCATATACTCTTGAACTGAAAAGCTTTTGTGGGATTTTTGTCTTAGCGGCAGCACGTTACAAAAATGTCAACTCTTTCCAAACCTCTATCGTTTCATTGGAAGGACTATTCTTAATTTCAGCCCTGGAGTCAGTTTGTGTGTGGTTTGATCATCTGTTCCTCCTTTCATACAGATGATATCAACGTGGGCAGCAGAGCAGTCCTGTCACACAGGATTAATGGCAGAGTGTGGTGTCGCTTATGGAAGCAAAGTAAGTAAAGGTGAACAGTAATATTGTACCATATGAATAAACACTGAAATTGGAATAATTTTTCTAAGTATTTCAGCATCCTAAGTACAAAGTAATAACCCTGTCAGGAACAATATTCCCTGCTCTCTCCTCTGGCTGTGACGGAATTAGCGGCAGCCCCCTGGGAAGAACGCAGGTATGTCAGTCGTGGAAACCCAGCGTGCGGTTGTGTTAAAGCAAAAAGCAAACAAATCCCTTGGTCACAGTATGGGGTGGGGAGAAACCTAATATTACTTGGAAAATCAGCACTGCTTTGAATATGGCATTTATCTTGGTTTCTTCATGAGAAGGATAATGCAAAAATGGGAGAGAGATATATATGTATATGTATTTGTATATCAGACAAAAAGTGTTGTAGAATTTGGCAGAAGATGAAAATCAGAGTCTGTGAAATCTAGAATCAGGCAGGAAGATATCAAACAGTGGACAGTAAGGAAAGACTTACTGAGTACTCTCTGGCCTAATACAACATCAAGGAGGAGCAAAGTCTCAGTGAAGGTTGAGAAGTATAAATATTCCAGTTCACCTCACAGAAATAGAAATAACTGCAGCATTACCAGGGTGGGGGGAGGTTACTCAGCCATTTTTCAATTCTGTTGAACTACTTGCCTCTAGGTTTCCATGTGCATTCATTTTTAGAGGTGCCAGACAAAAGATGTTTGATGCTGAGAAAATTGTAAAAATCTAGCTCTTCCTAGCTGCTCCAAGGGCAGTGCTTAGAGTGTTTAAATTTTGGAAATGTCAGGTTGAGGCGCTTGCATAGAAAAAATAGATGCGCAATTAGACTGTTTATCCTGTCTGCTAAAAAGCATGTTGAGCCCTAGTCATCTTTGAAATAAAATCTTCCTCCACAACATATTGCTGCCCAGTAGCATGTGTCACAGAGCATATTTAAGATTTCTTCAGAAGAAGCCAAGATCAGCTGCTGCCAGAAATCAGATATTCAATTAAATGGTCTCGTGCTTCGAGCCAGTATGGCGAGGGTACCTCTTCATGAAAAAATTGCTGCTGTGGGAACAGCTGGGACTAAATGATTACGGAGAGAGAATTTTTACATTGGCAACGAGATCACTTGCACATACGCAACGGTAAGATCTGAAGCGGACGGCGACGGAGCTCGGTGCACATGTGATGTTTCCCTTGAGCGCTCTGCTTTTCCAGCCTCCAACCATGATCTAGCCTGACCCTGGAAATCACAAGAGAGACAAAAAGTGGCTGCACGCAAGAGGCAATGGCTTTGCAAGAAGCAGTTGCGCCCCGGCAATGGCTTTCCGAGAAGCGGCTGTGCTAGGTCTGTAGCTTTGAACATTGTTTTTGACAAAGTGCGTTTGTGCCTTTGCGGCTTCTCCACCCTTCTCCTAAGCTGGCCGTGTCCAGCACCGAGCTGCATCACAGAGCGGAGCTCACACCATCCCCCTTCCCCTTTTGCTTTCTCCACGTTATTTTTCCCTCCAGCTCAGCTCCCTGGTGCCATTCCCGGCGTGGCTGAGGATTACCCGGCTGGGGCAGGGACTCACCCAAGGGAGCAGAAGATTTTCTGTGCCTGTGGGTGGATGTGTGAAGAGTGGGTTATTTTATTTGCCTTTGGATCGAACCTTCTTGGTTTAGGTATTGTCAAAACACTGAAAGGACTGACATTAGCCGCCTCGTTCCCATTAGCAAGGCCACTTTAAAGTCTTGTTGGAATCACTTTGTTTTCTAACACGTAACTAAAGGCCTTTTTACTGCTCCTTTACGTGACGGCTTCTTCCTACAATCTGAGCCATGCAAACAGAAATCAAGGCATATGCATCTTGCTGATACGGGTATTTTGAAACCCTTTCCAAATACTTTTGCCAGTGACTGCAGAAAAGCTTTTATATCAGTAAGAATGTGTATACTGAGCTTTCTTCCAGAAACTGTGAGAGGGGCACAATATGTGCTGCCGGATTACTTTACCAAGTGAATAAATGTCATCTCTTTTTTGAATAAGAAACTTGGACTATGGCAGGAGAAGTATTTCACTGTATAAATGAGTTCTACACATCTCGAGCAGGAATTCAGTGCCTTCACTCCGCAGAGATGCTTGGGTATATGCAGACAAAGCACTCCAATATTTTTAATGTGGCAGATTTTAACTGGCCGATTATTGCGCATGTTTTTTCCGCCCCCTTGGATGAATTGGCTTTTTAAAGCAGCAGCTGAGACCAAGGGGAATACGTGAGGCCTGAGCGGGGAAAAGAAATCTTTACAAAATCTTAGGCTGGGCCTCTGATTTTCGGCCACATGATTGAAAATGTGAATCCTGGACTTTTACACCCCCCACCCTGTCGTTCTGGGGGATGAGGGCTATATGCTGTTTTGTATAAGGCGATGGGTTATTGCGATCAACAGCCTCACTGAGATGCACAGTCTTTCTATCTGCTGGTATGTTATGGGGGTATTTTTCCTTCACAGGATGAGAATGTACCAGGAACAACAGGTCTTGTCAAGAAATGCATCATGAGGCTTAAAACGTAGTGTACAATGAAGGAAGGTATCACGTTAAAATGAAGCCTTCTGTTTGTAATTAGGAGATTAGTTAGTGCTGTGCTCCGCAGCTCTGGAAAAGCCCTAGGCAGCAGGTGAAATGCCCTGGGAAGGGCTGTAATAGCCACCTTGGTACTTGGGAACCAGGCTGTGGCAAGCGGCGTGTGTTCCCTGAAGTGAAATGTTGTGCGGACCCTGATGAGCTTGTCCTTCAAGACCGCTACCGTGCTCACCTTGCCGTGCTCGGTGAGGTTACCACAGATGTACTGATGTACAGATGCCGACCCCTGGGAGTCCATCTCCTAAATGCTGATCTGGATGCCCGAGCCAGTGCTGCTGTGCAGTGAGCGCAGCATCCTGCGACTGCAGAGACTGTGGAGCCAGCTTCTCCCCTGGTGTCTTTTTAGAAGAAAACATCCCTATAAACCTGTTCCTCCCCTTCCTCACCGTAGGACTTTGGGAAACGCAGAGCAGCACCTACCACCCTGCAGCTCTGTGCCTGCTGGGATGGGAGCTGGGTGGTATGGGGCCACGGCAGATGCTGGTACCCACCGCCCGGGACAAGCCTGCGGCACGCAACGGCTCTCTGCGCACCCGCGGGTAAAGCACCTCCGTCGCACACCCTTGTTAAAAATGCACGGGTTGTGGCATTGTAAGAAAGAAATCAATGCATTTCGGTTGAAGTATGGTAAGTGTATTTTGCTTTTGTGGGTAGCTCTTCTAACACTTTAATTGGCATTGACTGGTGATGACTGGGGTGTAGAAGGAGAGCCGGAAGCAGACGGTTTCTCAACCACAAAGTAGCAGGTGGCTTTGGGCTGGCTTTTAGTGCAGCATAGATTTACGCTGGTTTCTTCTGAAGTTTTCCTAGAAAAACCTTGCAATCATTCTCCAGTTTGCCTCTTTGCTAGACGGAGTACAGGAGATGTTTGTTTGAGCTTGCGTGGAGGTTAGTTTGGGATTTTTCTTTCCCATTGTTAGCAAATGGGACAATGCTTTTGTTCCCAGACAGTTTTTAATTTTTAAAGCTGATGAGTGCCTCACTTTGACATAGTGCTAAACATTTAAATGCACTGGTAGGGTGCCTTCTTCATATCAAACTCAGATGGCTCATCTGCAAAAATAACTCAAAAACCAAACTGAAAACAATTCTCTTCATGTGCAGAAAACTCGGCCAAAAAAACTTTCTTCCTTCTGTGATCAAAGAAGGAACTATGTAGTCTGGTTTGTGCAATGGGGTTACATTTTTCTTCCTCCCTGTAACATAGCTTCAGTCAGTTGTCAGCCAAGAGATATGTTTGGTTTTTTCATCCCCATGTGGATTTGTGGGAACACGCACCATGAGACCAGATCAACATTGTAATAGTGCCTGCATTGATCTAACGCAGTGTTTATGTGGACTCCAGCCATCATTCGGTTCTTCTCCAGCATCCAGAGGCTAGAATGGATTATTTTATACAATAATCATGATACTACTTAGCTGTTGTCAAGCATTTGCAAGGCATTTTATGAAGAAGGTCAATATAATTATCCCCATTTTACAGCTGGAAAATAAAGGCACAGAGACATGAAGTGGTTTGTCGAGGTCCGTTGAGCACCACAGCAGTGATGGGACTAGGGAGAGGATGCAGGTCCCCGGAGGCCCGGAGCAGGACCCTGGCTGAGGCCTCCTGGCCCTGCCGCTACCGTGAGCCCTCTCTTTTCCACTCGGGTAGGACTGGGCAGGGTCAGCCCGCTGCGGCTCTGGGATCAGTGCCCACCCTGGAGACCCACTCCCTGCGAGGCGGTATCTCCCCAAAAGCACATGGCTGCTGAAGGATACGGACCATGTAGTTTTCCGAAAAAACAATCGCTCTTTCCTTCGGTCACCGCAACAACGACGTGGAGGTGGCCGCAAAAGGGAAGTGTCTGTGTCTTCCCTTTCCCGGTTGTCTTTTCTGTTTGGGAAATCCCGTCACTGAGATTTGACTGGAGCCTTACTGGGGTCGAAGATACCTGCTCCTGCGGCTGCTTCCTCCGGTGGCCCAAGGAAACGGGTCCCGTCCCTCCTCACCCCCACTCTCTCATCAAGTCCAAGGGGGTTTGGGGAGCCCAGCACGTCCACCTGTGACAACTCCATCCCTCCCTGCCCATCCGCAGCTCCGTGATGAGTTGCGAGAACACGGGGGGCTTCCTAAAACTAAACTGAAATTAAGAACTCAACCCAGATGAAGGCGGTGGGCTGTCACCATCACCACAGAGCTTCTCTGCTTGGGGGTCACAGACTTTGCACATTGTGAACCTGTGAAGAGCTTATCTTACTGCCTTAAACCCCGCTGAAAAAAAATCACACAATAAGTCTTTAATAGGGCCTAAACCATCTGTGCTTACAAACTGGGCCCCACCTAGCTTGTGCCTATGTTGGCAGCATATGCTTAACAGCTACTTATGGGCACTTTCCCCACACAGGACCCCTGCCCAGTGGGGACAGGAGCACGGGCTAAGTGTGTCATTAGCTTTTCCCTTCCACAGTCCTTCTAACTACAGGATAAAACTCTATGTGCTTGACCCACGCCTCCTCCCAGGGCCAGGGTGGACTCCTGTCCTGTATTTACCGTCTCCTTCAGCATCCAGCAGCTGTCAAGTGTGAGCCCTTCGCAGCCTCTGCTTCGGGTACTGGAAATGTTATTTTCCCTTTGCAGCTGACATCAGCGTATGCCCGGCATCAACGTATATCAAGATCTTCAACAGGGGACTCTGAAAAAGAGAAAAAGCTGCTTGTTTGGAAAGGTGTTTTGGCAGGTTTCTAAATGAGATACAGGTCATTTGAGAGCTTGTGGTATGAAGCAGAAATGGCTCCCAGCCCTTCCCCTTGCTTCTGCAGTGCTTGCTTCCCGAGCCTTTAGGCATCTGCAAATGCAAGAAATACTTGAAATTACAAAAAATGGAAGAGGCAGTTTGGTAGCTCGTATTTCTTAAAGTACGTGAAACTCCAGTAGGTTGCTGGCTGGGTAAGGTGGATAAAGCATAATCCCCATGCAGACCATAAATAGTGTGTGTGCTCGGAGCAATGGGAGAGAAAGAGGGGGAGAGGGTGGAGAAAGGGGGAATTATGGATCGATTAGGGGGAGAGATTTCCCCCAAATATTTTACGATCTGCTCACACCTTCACCATGTGTGAAATCAGGGGTCTATAATAACTTTCCAACTCCTGAAAACACAGTCACTCAATTCAGAAGCCGCAGTGGGTTCTCAGGCGACGTCTGCTCCCGCATGGAGCCCACCGCCCTTGGGGGAAGAGCCCTCAATTTTATTAAACTGATCGTAACCTTGTGCAAGCGCATTCCCCGAAGCTAGATGGCTGGCCTTTCCCCTCCCATCTTGCTGTACCCTCCGTTCCCGAGTCACCAGGGTACCTATGCCGGACTGTGCTGCGCCATGTCGGGGCCCCACGGGATCATGAAACAGGTGATGAAGCACACCTCGTGATGGAGTTGGGAAATGTCAGTTCTCATTGCCTGGTGTTAATCTTTGGTGTTAATCTTTACTGTTAATCTTAAAAAAAAAGAGGTTTGTGTTATATGTTGCTGTATTTACAATTTACTATTTAAATTTTTTTTTAAATGTAAACTTCTAGCAAGAATGCTGCCTTGTCTCTCCCGCATATCAAGATATAGTTTGTTGTTGAACCTGGTAGACTGCAGTGATGTAGTATCTCTCTGCAAGGCAAAGCGCTGACAGCAATATGAGTTTTTCTGAAGTTAGTTCTTATTAGGTTTGAGGTGATGGTTTGGGGTTTTTTTTGCTTATTTATTTATGGGCATTTCAGCAATACTCTTGGTCAGTCAAGGAATGAACAAAATGCTGTAATGTTAAAAAAAAATGGAACTTTGCTCAGCTTTTGAAGGGACCTGCAAGGAAAACATGCAAAAGAAGTTGCAAGTGCTAGGACAAAGGAAAGGGAACGGCACAAGACTTCTCAGTTCCTTAAATGTTATCTTGTGCCAAAATGTCTAGGTTTTGTTTTCTTATTCTTAAGGAATGAATTACTGGAGGAAAAAAAGCCCTTCATATTAAAATTACTTCTTTTGTGTGCTTTTCTAGTGGTTTGCCTACAAACAGAAAGTTCTTACTTAATATCAGGAAATGGTATTAGTCTCTTATCTTAATTATACTTTGTAATTGTATAGGCCAGTGGCTCCCTAATGCCTTCCCCAATTATTGCGGGGGGAAGGGGAAAAAATCCTTGCCTGCTTAAATAAGAAAGGAGTGAGGTTGGGAACCTGCGTGCAGAAGTCCCTTCTCCTGGAACAGGGCTGGAAGGTGGTGGTGGGAGAGCTGCTCCCTGCTGAGATGGCACCGGCTGACCCGCAGCCTGGGGGGTTCCTCTTTTCGCTGCCCACCCACCCGCGAGCCGGTGTGGTACCCAGCGAGCTCTGCAAAGCGAGGGAGGCCGCAGGAGATGCAGGGAGCAGGACCTCAGCCGTGGTGGCGTGCGTGGTGGGGATGGGAGCTTGTGGTGCAGAAGAGATCTTCTACGTGGATGGCAAGGTTGTTTGTCTATCTCTAAATGCCCTCGTACAAATAATAATAAAAAAAAGCATTAGATGGGGAAATTGGGAAAGTCTTTACCTGGGACTTTCCTTCATCAAATAGCACCGTCTGGGAATAGGCTTAACTGACATCATGTTTTTTTTATGGCAGAAATGTAAGCAAGCCTTAAGTACTGGCAAGAAGCAGAGGCGTGAATGGATTTTCAGGTAACCTGTAGCCCTTTTTTTCTCCTCTCTGTTTTAAAAGAAATCCCCACGAGTGGGGAAAGTGGAGAGCCTGGCTCATGTCCTTTTCCCACCCTTCCCTTTGTGCGTTCGCCAGAGGGAAAGGTCATATTGTAGAACCTGTACCACCTAAAACTGCGTGTAAAGCTATGTGCGGACTACAGTACCACGAAGAATCATATTTAAAGCCCCATACCCCCCCAATACTTCTTTTCTTTTAAAATCAGGACTGACTTTTAAATTGCAAGCAAGGACTAACAAATACAATGCCCCAGGAGAGAGCAGGCGCACCGTGTGGCACACCGGGGTCCGAGTGAGCGCCAGACCCAGCTTGTCACCTCCTCGCAGCATCAGGATGCAGCCAGCGTGGTTGCCTAACTGTGGGGCTGAGCCCCTGCAAACAGCCAACAGCTCTTTGAGCTCTCCTCTCCTTGAGAAGGCAAAACCGTCATTCCTGAACTACCAAGTAGGAAGAGGATTTCAGCGGTGATAGACAGAGAGAAGCAATTACTTTAAACGGTAGAGTAACTGAAACCATTTTATGCTGGACATCCTCCAAGTGAAGAGAAAAAGGCTGGCTAACTCGACAGCCACTGCTGATCTCAAGCACGTTTGTCACTCTAGATTTCACCTTTGAACTGATTTCTCATATACCCATGCGTATGTCCCTCATGCAGGTTTGTTGTGTCTTGGGTGGGAATGGAAATTACCACTGGCTGAACAGAGTCTTTCCTTGTCTCGGTCCTCCAGGAAGCCTGCTATTCCTGTTTCTTTCAATTCTGATCAAAACATAGCATGTATGTATAATTGTACTGCACATAAAACATGCAAACGCTGTTACGCTTTTTGGAGTGGTATAGCAAATTGTGAGAAGCACCTACATCCGCTGGCTGGGGGCTACCTGCCTATGCATTCTGCTTGGCTGTATATATGCTTTTAGTAATGCCTAAGATAAAGCGAAACAGAGATGCCAGTCCACTCCACTAAAGAAGTTTGGGAGCATCTTTCTGTTCTTTATATTCGGAGCCAAGAAAAGGTTAGATGTTAGGAAGGCTGTTTCAAGCAGTAAGATTACTTGGACTCAGGAACAGACCGTCCAGGGAAGCTGTAGAAACTTTATCATGTCTGGTTTTAAGAAAAGAAGAGCTTAAAACTTGTCAGGATTCATGTAGAGGTTGCAGTCAATCGTTCCTTAGAACAACGGACAAGATCCAATGTTTGTAAAGACAGAAAGTACTCCTGCGTTGGCTGTGCAGACCTCTGAACCAAGCTGCACTTGCGAACTGGTGGTAATGCCCTTGGCTGGTGTGGGAGTAAGGGCTGAAACCAAAGGACCGCCTTGGGGGCTCTGGTCCTGGCTCTGCAGCGCAGCATCTCGTCTCGCACAGCCGCCGCCGCCAGACCCACGAGGAACCGAGCAATTACGAAGTGCTCCTTCCCCTGGCGTAACCTCCCCATTTCTGGCAAACAGCTGTTGAGAAACTTTCTGAGATGAAGATTGCATGTGCATCGTTGTGTTTAATAGTTACCAGTGGCCTTAGCCTCCAGGAATTTGTGAGATCTCTCAAATCGTTTATGCTCTTCGCTTCCAAAATGTACCATGGCCATGGGCTCCACAGCTTCGTTATAAGCGGTGAGATTTGGTTTTGGCTGGCAGTTTCTCTGACCATCCCTGGTTAGTGGCTTCTGAGAAATCCCACGCAATCGCTCCCCTCCACGCCAGGCATGAGTCTGCACATCTCTAACAGGCCCCCAGCTCAGCGCACGGGGGCATGGGGAACTGCAGGAAGAAAGCCGGGAAGGGTTTTGAGCTCAGTGGGAAGTCGGGGCTGCTGCTTTTGCACAGCAGAGGAGTACAGCTGGGCAGCGGGCCCTGGCTAAGCAACAGCCGGCTGGAATTCAGGGGCAGCCCTTTTCCTTACTGTCTGCAAGAGGAGCAGCTGAGCCACCGAGCCTTGCTTCTCTGTGGGGCAGTAGCTCCTGCTGAGTCCTTGCTGGGGGTCCGAATGCAGCTAGATGCTGAAATCAGCAGGATGGGGCCGATCGGGGAAAAAAAGGGTGGTGTGGCATCCGGCCCCTGCGTGTCCTGCCCTCCCACTCATGCTGGAGGCACTGCCAGTGCCTTCCTTCCAGCTAGCGAGCCAGCGGCCTCATTTCATCACTCATCCCCACTCCTTTTGGCGTTGTACGCATTCGAGGAGCAACACCAGAGTCGCTTCCCCGAGCCCGCTTGTCTAAACAGTTGGCAGCAGTCGCCCAGTGGCCCTGCAGGGACGATGCTACCTGGTACCAGCAATGGGTTCCTTCTTTGATGGGCGTCTTCTTCACCACAGACTGTACACATGCTGCAGCCCCAAAGGCTCCTCTGCCGGGGACATGCATTTCACGCCTGATTTACAGGTACAGGATTACAACCTTGGTTTGCAAATTAACCCCCTGTGATTAGAAACATTAGCACTTCAACTTCCCCAGCAATATAAGCAAGGCCTTCATGAGGCTCGCTGCTTGTTCCTAGCAGTTGGAGATGACACTAGGAGATCCTGCAAATGCTGGTTTTAATTTGAGCTCTTATTGCAGTGCAGCACATACTGAATTTTGAATACAGAAATTGCATGGAGTGGTCTGATCCTAGGTACATTCCTGTTCTGTTCGGCAGCCTGTTTGCTGTTAAGTTTTTCCCTGCAGCTCTCAAGAAGATGCCATTTGCGGGCAGTTGACTGGGTGGGGAAGGAAAGAATTGCAGCACTTACTGCTCTCCCCATATAAACGCCAACTTCCCATTCACTTACATTTGCCCTGAGCACCTTTTAAAAATGTGGTTCAATTTCCCTCTTTCAGAGTTTTTGCTGGCACTTATCATCCTGGAATGGTACTTAATCAGTCCCTGTCTGAATTCTCTGTAAGCATTATTGATGCCCCTGTCTCCAACAAGCTGAAAATTGTTCCCCGCCCCAGCCTTTGACATATAAAGGGACTTTGTTTTCTTCAGTGGCTGTTTTTGTCTAATAGGCAAATGACCCTGGCTGTAAGGCTTGGGGAGTGGGGTACAGCTGCAGACACCTGCCTTTCAGCCCAGGGCAGGAGAGGTGTGGGGCCCTTTCTGGATTAAAGCTGAGGACTCTCTCTGGAGCTCGCCGTATGCAGGCACCGGACGTGTTGCAGGGGTGTGTTTCCCTCCAAACTGTTTGATCCTGTCTTTTCCCAGGGCAGTTTCAAAAACGAAGTCACCCCATCTCAGGAGCACTTTCAGACGTCCTTCCAAATCATGCTGAAGCTCGCTTCGGGACGCAGCAGCTGGGATACCCACACCTGGGCAGGTGAGATCCTTCAGGTGCTGAAAGATGACCGGAGATCCAGAATGGCCATTCTGCACCGATTTGATCTTCCAGCCCTTTCAATGAGAAGGTAATTAGCATTCTGAAGAAAGTAATTAGCCTTCTGAAGAAGTGAGTCAGAAGCTCTCACTGCCACTTTCAAAAGTTTAAACCAGCCCGGTGCTGCTGACATGCCTTCAGTGTGTCCAAGTGTCGCAACGTCTTCTGAACTGGTAGCGTGACCGGGTATCAAACCGCCATATGCGAGGTGATGCATATCTCATTGCAACTACAAAATCTCTAGTAAGGCCCACTATTTTGCTTTCCGAATGAAAGCAAAAAAAAAACCCCCAACCTCTTTTGAAGTACGAACTGACTCTGAGTCAGCAATACGAATGCCTGAGTCTGCACGCAGCCTGAGACGACTCTCCTCTTCATTTCTCCTGTATCTCAATCCATGGTTAATGCTGTAGCCTAAAAATGATGTAAGGCCTAAGGCTGCTGTTGACCTCTGAAGCACCATTTTTTACAAAGGCTGGTGAACGAACCACCCAGCTCACTTCTTCCATCCTCCCTGGACACCTACCTTGTGTCTCCATGAAGCCCAACAAACCGTTTACTAGAAAACCTCCCAAACTTGGACTCTCCTTGAGTTTGACCTGCTGTCACGTGTGCTCAGCGCGAGCAGTTGTGGCACCTTTTGAAAGCGTAGGGACAGAGTCAGGGGAATAGAGTTTGTTAGAAAAACAACTGTCCCAAGGTGTTTGGTCCTGGTGGTGCATTCCTTCCACCAAAGGGAAACGTGGATTTTGAACAGCCACTGCACTGAAGTGCTGAAGACACCAGAGGGCTCTACTGCGAGACGTACAGCTGGATCGCCACCAAGTCCATAGGATTTTCCTCTCAAGATACGCTCTCATTTTTGATGATCCCCCCACCCAAAGACTAGCTGCTGCCGGCAGCGTGGCCTCAACGTCTTACTCGCAGCATGACAGTGGCTCTAGTTCAGGTTGCTCCTGTCCTCAGCTCTGCTATTTTTTATCAGGCTATGGTGGCATTTAGGATTTCTGTGGAAACCTATTGTGCATAGTGTGTCTTGTGGAGAGACCAAGGCTGTGCTGAGAAACCAGTTTCTGACAGCACTTGACTTCATTTGGAAGGCAACCCCCTCTCGGTGTTTTTGGCGTGTCGTAGTATTCCTCAACTTGTTTGACAAACGAGCCTACCTGTAGCTGTGTCTGTGCCTTTCCTGTAGGAAGTTTATGTTGAAGGATGGCCAGGCTTTGCTCACTTGGATGGGGAAATCTCTTACATGACTCGCCTTGTCTGCTCAAGAATTTTGGCCGCCTCTGTAGGCATGATAGAGAAATGTGTTTGCTTAGGCTTTTATCCTTAAAGGGATAGAATTTCGCTGGTATTTTACACTTAAAAGGATATAACATTTCTTCAAAACCAGAATGCACAAGCATATACATTCTCAGTCTGTTGCCTGGGATATTAGCCGGGCAACTCCTAATAACGCTAAAGCCCAGCAAAGTAAGATCAAAATACATTAGCTGGGGATAAATTGTCTATATTGCACAAGAAATCTTCAATGTGCATAGGAAATGCACCCTAAGCCCGATACAAGTCTTGCCTGTCAAAGCCTTCGTGGTACTCAGGGGGGTTAATTTCAAGAATGTCTAAGGGCTTTATTGTACTTGTTTTAATCATTTGGCAATTGCTCTTCCTGACTCGAGCGATGCCCGGTATTCTTACGTGGCAGTTTCTGCTCGGTTTCAAGCCGCCTTGACCGACTCATGCTACCTGCGTGCGTGCCTGTGCTCCCTTTCTCTTGTTCGCGGCAACATCAGGAGACTGCTGGTGCGAAAACCCAGCGAGGGCTGGAGCGGGGCTCCGGGCTACGCGCCTGAGCAACGCTGGCGCTGGACGTCACAGAGGCAAGGCTTCGCACCTTGCTGTTCCCAGCCGGCAGGCACAGAGGACGCGGTGCGTGGGCACACGGTAGGCCGCCCTCCCCGCCGCCGAGCCTCGCCCCGCACCCCGGCTGTCCCCGGTGCCGCTGGGCCAGCGCCGGATGAACGCGTCGTCGTGTTGCGGCGCGCGGAGTCCCCGCCTTCGGGACCCGTCGGCGGGGTCCTGCCTGCGGGCAGGCTGCAGCCCGGGCGGGGGGCACGGCAGGGCGCTGCAGCCCCCGCGGGGCGCGGGCGGGACCGGGACCGGGACCGGGACCGGGACC
>JAVKLA010000024.1:24381773-24403532 GCA_034782735.1 Sagittarius serpentarius
GGCCGCCGCCGCCGCCGCCGCCCCGGCCGAGAAGGAGAAGGAGGGGGGCGAGGCGCCCCGCTTCACTCTGGAGGCGCTGGAGCAGACGGTCAACAACGACCCCGAGCTCTGGGGTTTGCTGCAGCCCTACCAGCACCTCATCTGCGGCAAGAACGCCAGCGGTGAGTGCGGCCGCGGGGCGGGACCGGGCGCCGCCGACCACCTGTTGCGCCGGGGCGGGACCCGTCCGTCTGTCCGTCTGTCGGTGCCCCGGGGAGCGGGGCGGGCCGCGGCACCTGCCGCCGGGGACGGGGCGGTCTGCGGCGGGGTGGCCGGGGAGGGAGGAGGGGGCAGCGCGGCGGGTTTGCCCCTTCCCGGCGGTGCCCGGCTGGGAGCTCGGGGAGGGAGCTGCCGCCGAGCATCCCCGGCTGGCTCTGCCGGGGCTGCCTTGCTGCGGGGGGTGGGGGTGGGTGGGGGTTTGTGTGTGTATGTAGGGGCGGCTGGCAGGGGTGTCGGCGAGGGCTGGGGGGATAGACATCGTTCAGAGCTTCGGTTTTCCACAGGAAATGGCAGGAGCGCAGCTGAGCGCTCGCAAGCGAGATCAAACTTTGTTACATATGCAGTGGTTTGGCCAGAGATTGCGTGGTTGGCGCTGAAATGCAGTCTTTCTGGACAGATTTCATTCGTGTTGCTGCTTGTTTACCCAGAGCTTGACACAGATGCAACACGGTGATGCATCAACTTCCTGGGGATTTTTTTTTTTTTCCCCTTTCATTTTTAAATGAAGAGTCCCATGTTTTTAATGAGTGATCGTTCGGTAGAGCAGGATCCCGAAGTTGACGTTTCTTATTTCAGCTCCCTCTGTTTGTCAGGGAAGGGAAAAATGGAATGAGCCGCGTCTCGGGGAGTCGGAGTTAAAATCGGGTGTTTTTCTCCTGCCTTCTCCTAAGCGTGGATAGGCACATGCAAACACTTTTGTTAAGCTTAAATACAAAATACCTGTCAAGCTGAGATGCAAATATTTGGGGGGGGGGGGAGGCGGGGAAGGAAACTGTGAGAACAAGGATAACTGGAAGCCTAGATCAGGTCTACAGATAAGCCCTGTTAAGTTGTTACAGCCACAGAGGATGCATTAAAGCTAATTATCTATTGTGTTAAGACACCCTCTCTCCCATAAGAGACCCAAAGGAGGATGCCAAGCAGGAGCAAAAGAAAGGGGCAAATCCTCCTCCCCGGTGTAAATAGACGTGGCTCCGTTAGATTCCTCTGGTGGTTTTACTCCAGCCGGCGATGTCCTCCCCAGAGGCTCCGCTGAACCTCCCCTCGAAATGCATCTGCTGTCGGGGCATGTGTTGTTGCAGGACCCTTGCGCTTTATTCTAGGGCTGTTGCAGGCAGGCACGTCTTCCCCAGGAGTGCCACCGGTGTTTTTTCCTCGAGTCCTGCTACGGTGCCTGTAGGTTTCGGATGGCACTGTGTTGCGTTTCTGACATTGCAGCACTGGCTGTGCAGGCTCCTACTGAGCCTTTCATTTTGTTTTGCAGCTCTAACTCCCTCTGAATCAGCTTGGTGGATTTAAATGAACTTCATTCTGACCCTCATTTATCTCCCTTCCAGGGACACGATTCAGAGTTTTCATCTCCATTTTGTTGTAGCTTTACCTGACGCAAATCTCCTTGGTAGCTCACTCCTGACTTGAGCAAATGGCATTTTTCTAAGATACTCGAATCAGACCCTAGCAAGTTGTCCATTTTGTTTCGCCTCTCTCCCTGTGTTATTATGCTTTCTACGCAAATGACTGTAATGTTGCTGTGCTTTTTAGCATCTTGTAATACATAGTTTGACATCCTGTTATGTATATTTAGAGTTACAGGTGCAAACAAGGGTCAGGCCTTCTTGTAGTAAAAACCATTTTTTATTGCTGTTTACATTTATTTAGATTTAATCCAAGGATGCGTTGCGTGCTCTTTAAGTACTTTCATGGCAACTACAACAGCCATTATAAACCATTAAACGCATCAGCCTGTTTCTTAACCAGTGAGATACGTATCTGTTTATATTGTCCTCACCATTTTGATGTCTGAGTGCTCCATGGTTGGTTGCAAATGTTTTCTTCGCAGGCACTTAAAAGGTGGGGAAATCTGATGTGAGAGATTATTTGACCTGCTCAAAACTATTTGGGCAATCTGTGGTAGGAGGCTAGGACTGCTGGAAGCTACATCTCCCTGTAGTGGCATAACCAGAAGTTCATCCTTCCCCTGTACTCAGTACCTGGAACACCATGATAAAGCAACTTAACAGGTAGCAGACTTCTCACGTCTCTCTGCGCTACTCCAGGAAAAGGGACAGGTCTTGTACTCTGGAGGTTTGATAAATCAGGGTGTTGTTCCCCAGACGGGTGGCACGTGGACACACAGGCACTGAAATCGGTGGATTTGGTCCATCAGACGTGGATGAGCAGCGGTGGCGGTGTCCTCTGTGGAGGTACCATGGCCAATATGATTTGAGTGAAGCGGCGGGGAAAGGAAAGCAGTGCAAAAGCAGACCCCCAGCAGTACCTTATCTGCAGGCATTTTTCTGGGGGGGGAGAGGTGGTGTCCCTGGCAGGCAAATGTCAAACCTTTAAAAATTTTCCAGGCTAAATTCAACACCTTAAATTCTATCTGAACAGTGAAACAGGCAACCTGTGAAGATCATGGGATGCAAATATGTGGGGAACATGAGTTTGTGCATGATGTAGTCCGAGATTGCTCTAATATTGCTTGTGAACATGAATGTTGGGGAAGATGGTCTGAGGATCTGCAAGACACAGACCAGCCTTTCAGGGCTTCCCGGTCAGCTGTGCAGAGCGTTTAGTGGTTTCAACTGAGTTTTTTTAGCCTGGTGTCATCCCCAGTCATCTTGGAAGCTGCTGAATAAGATCAGCATCGCAAGATAACCTTCTCCTTCCTGTAAATGATGGTCATGTGCCTTCGGACAAAGAAGATGTCCGAGCCGGTTCTTTTGGTGGGTGCTTCAGCCTCCTGGGCTTGTCTCGGGTGCGTGTGGCCCGAGCTTGGACAGCTGCCTTGACAGGAGCCCCGCTCTCCAACAGCTGCCTGCTCATTCCTCGTGCGGGCTTGAAGGCACGTGGATGAAGGTGGTAGCGCTCCTTTGGGGCATTGCAGGCAGCAGGCCACATCTCCTTGATAAGCCTCTTAATAACCTCGTGTGTGGGATGGGGATAGGGATCACAAAGGAGAAGCAGGCAGTGGTGTCAGGAGCAAGCTGCTGGAGAATGCCAGCAGCTGCTGGCATCTTGGCTGAGCTTATCCCGGTTACTATATCAGAAAGAATAGACCTTAAAAGCACTCTGAGGTAGTATTTTTTTTTTTTTTTTTTTTCCTCCTGCACAACCAGAATTTTAATGTCATGGTTGAGTGAAAATTAAAAACTTCACGTTTGGGATTTCATTGGCGCTCAAATGTTTCAATTATGAGCGCCATCTGAACAGCACAGTACACATTTTACATCCAATAACAGTCACGCGGAGTGTTATTTCCCTTGAAATAGTGGGAGCAAAATATTGTGCAGTCAATGAAAGGCAGTAAAAGCTGGCACCTCTGTGGTTTAAGCTATATTATTTTCGTTTCTTTATTGTTCATCAAACCCCTACTTTTAGGCCAGATCCGTGAGCTGCTTTGAGATGACTGGGAAGTTTCCCCAGGTCTTAGATCCGGCGCAAATCGTAGGTTTAAGTCCACGTATTTCATTTTCACAGAGGATGCCTGGATGGCGGGTCCAAGTAGCTCAAAGTCACCTATGCTGTATTATAAAGGTCCTCTTTTACCAGACGGAGGAATGGTATTAGATAACGCTTAGATTAATAAAGAGTTTAGAAAATGGGTTTTTCCTCTTTCAGTCTTGGGGGTCTCCTTATCTTATGTGGCAGGACTCATGGTGGGAAGGGCAGAGGCCACGAGGGAGACAGCCAGGGAGCCTGGGATTGTGGGGAGGAGGTTTCTGCGGAGCAGCCGGCGTGCACAACTCTGCCTTGTCTGTTTGTGTACAGCTACTAAAAATAGTTATTTGGAACTCAACTGCGTCCCTGCGGTTTCTTCCTATTCTTAATATTATTTAGAGAGGAAGACACAACAACTAGGAAGAAACCCAGGATTAGGTCAGGCTTGGCTGACACGTGTCAGCTAACCTCGGTTTAACCTCAGCCTCTTCTTCTAATCCAGGCCAACTAGAGGGACTCCAAGCAAATGAGCAATACCATTGTATTAGCACAGCTTAACCAAATCAGTTAATGCTTTTAAGTTCTGATACATATGTATACGTACGTGTGTATATAGAGACTGTACCCTTCCTTTACTGGCGAGCATACTGTTACCTGTTTGTTACTTCTCTGCTTTCTATGGTAATTGAACCATTCAAGATGCTATTACGGCTTTAGGGGCAACATAAAAATCAATCTAAAACTTATTTCAGCTAGGATGTTAGAGGAATATTTGGGCACAAAATAGAATTTCATGCCTTTTTCCTGGGCTTTTTTTAACTGCAGTTTCAAGAACATCCTTTTTTCCCACCAGTTATATTTCAGTTGTATTTTTTGCTATTAAAATATTTGGAATACAGTTTGAAGTTTCTTATACGTGCCTGTATGTTATACTTAGAGGTCTTTGCTGTTGTGGTTTTCCCATCTGCTCCTGGGCACTTGCGTCCCTTGCCCAGAGGCTGACATGAGTAGCAGCGCAACAAATGATGCGTGTGTTTTTGCTCGATCCTCTTACCTGATGACCTCCCAAGCAAACTTCCGCAGCCTCTCTGAACAAATTGTGAATTTGTCCCCTCTCCGAACGGGAGGGAGAGTCGCCTGCCCAAAGGGCGGAAGGTTGCGCCTGGTGGGGGCTTGTGGCCACCAATGCTGGTGGGAGCTGGGATGGCAATGGGGGAACTGTGCTCCTTCCCTGGAATGGAATGGGTTGCTGTAACACTCGGTGTTGGTGGGAGTGGGACAGACGGACCCTCAGCGTGTGTGCGCTCGTTGCAGACCTCTGTTGCCTTGTGAGGGTTGAGAAGGGGCAATGGTGGGACTGGGAAGTAGAGACCCAGTGGGAGGTTGTGGTTTGACTGACTGGTTGATGAAGGTTTGTTTCCTTCTGGGACATTTTTATTCATATAATTTGTTTCAGTTATGAGTATAACATAAAAATAAATCCCAGAAATGATTATACCAGAAACACCCAGAATAATCATAAAGCTGATGTATGCCAATATGGTTATTCCCTTTGTGATGTTGGAAAGTACCTTAATAGCAGTTGTAGCCATGGCCATGCTAGGGACTTTTAAGGCTGCAGCTACATCGCTTAGTTTCTGATGTAAACAAGGCTTTGGAATGATGATTGGGAAATACGATTCTACATACAAGGAACACGTTAGGGGAATAACAGCATAATTATAGCAGTATATTGGGTTCCTGACTTTTTTGCTGAATGCTAACAGACTTCATGTAGTCTTTCAGCCCTCCTGTGAGCTGGTGACACAAGGTGCAGGTGAGCATTAGGGACAGCTCTTCCATGGCTGCTCAAAGTTACTTTGAGTGAAAAAGACACCATGGTTAGCGTGTTGGCGTTTGTGCAGTGCATATCGAACCCGGCTGTTGGTTATCAGTCAGAAATCTTCCTAGTTGTCCAGAGTAAATACCCAGTGGTGCAACAGCTGGGGACATCTACAGCCTGAGCCTCTTCTCCCTTGTCCTGGACAGGGGCCAAGTTCTCTTCTCTCAGAAGCTAGAGGAAAGCTTTGTGGTCTTGCCCCCACCTTACCCGTAATGAAGGTGTGAAAGGAGAAAGCCATGCTCGATTAGATGACACTAGAGGAGAAGAGAGATGTTTCCTGGAGTGCGTGGGTGCCGGGAATTAGATCATCTGCCCGGAGTAATTTCCTCTGGCCAACGTGTAGTGCAAAAAGAGCGGGAGCTCCTTTCAGATGGCTCGCCGCAACTAGCAGCTTCCACTCAAAGTAGCTCTGTTGCTGGCCCAGTAGATGCTGTACAGAAAAAGCAAGGAGGGGATGGACGAGGGAGCTCATCGCCAGGGTGCGCGCTCTCGCTGCGGGGATGACGAGCAGCAGCGCTGCCACCGGTTGCGTCCCCGAGCAGGTTGGCTTTCTGCACACTCGCAGGGGCCGAGGGGGGTGCTTGGAGCCTGGTGGATGGTGGACTGCTCCTGTTACCTCCTTTAACACCAAGTATTAAGCGTTA
The DNA here is from genome assembly GCA_034782735.1 of Sagittarius serpentarius. Classification (NCBI taxonomy): domain Eukaryota; kingdom Metazoa; phylum Chordata; class Aves; order Accipitriformes; family Sagittariidae; genus Sagittarius; species Sagittarius serpentarius. Next base: position 24,387,999 of record JAVKLA010000024.1, read on the forward strand.
GCTGCTGGGCAGAGAAACAAGCAGCTGCTTGGCGTTCTGGGCTGATTTTTTCCAATGCTCTCATCTCCCAAATCTCCTGTATGATCTTCATGGGTGTGCATCATTGCCTGCTCACTTTCCCAGTCTCAAGACTTTGCTGCTGCCTCTTTCAGCCTCCCAGGCTGGGCTGTCGTGTCCGGCCCTGGCAGCGGTGCCATCCTGCCAGTCCCTCTGTCCCAGTGCTCCCACCTGTGGCTCTGTCTGCAGGATGTTTTCCTTTGCCCTGGGTGTAGGAGGCTTCAGCAAGGTGTAGGAGAAAGTAGGGACTTTTTTCTTCCTTTGTTCTTGTCCTTGTTTTCTTCCTGACGAAAAGCAACTGACTGCACCAGCTCCGTATAACCCTGTAATTATAAATGTTATGCACCTGATAAATATTTTAAAGATTTTAAAAGACATACAGATGGAGCTAAATTACCCCAGAGCTTGTGCGGCCAGCTTAACCTCTGATTACTTTGCCAGAGGTGTTTAACTGGGCAGCCTGAAAAAGCCACACATTATAGAGAACTATGCCAGCCAAAGCCTCAAATGCAGCTCTTGGAGCCGCCTTGCTTTCAGGGATTTCCTTGAACAAAGAGTTTCTATCGGTGGGCTCAGCGTGGCCACATTTGTCTGTCAGCGCGTAAGCTTCCCATTTTCCCAGAAGGTAATACAGCAATCCTCCTCTTGTAGGCTCTGAGGAGATACCATCTGGTGGTCAGTCACTCCTTTTGCTTTCCATAAAGCTACGTCTCTGTCCTGTAAAAACAGAAGAGAGGAGGCCACTGATCAGGTGGGATGAGTTGGTGAGAAGGCAGCTGTAGGCTCGTTTTGATAGCAGGAGTGAGGGATAATGTTTCTGGGAGCAGTTGAAGAACAAGGAGACGTTGTCGGTGTGGATCGGTTCAGCAGTATGGCTAGGGCACAGGCACTTACGCTGATACCTTGCTGAGGCTGCAGAGGCTTGTCTCGGTTATTTTAATTAATTTAACCTGTTACACTGAACCGATGCTTTTGAATCATCACACTCCCTTACAATGGCAGTTTGTGGGTGAGGAGGAAGTTGCACAGCATGGCTTATGGGACGTGACCATTTTCTTGGGCTCTGTTCAAGTGATGCCTGTCATCCTCATGGTATTTTATTCTCTTCCTTGATTCCTACACTCAGTTCATAGTAAGCAGTACCCTTTTTTGGTGTAGTTGTTCCTGGAAACAACCCGGGGGGTTTATAATGTGGTACTGTAAGAGGGCTGTTGGCATCCTGCGGTAAATACATGGACCAGCTTGGGGGCTGAGAAGGTGCTTGGGACATTTGCAGTTTACCACAGGGATTCTCTTGGCCTTTACCGGATTGGTAATAGAAACAGGGAGAAAATTAGACCACTCGTACCAACAGGCCTCAGGACAGGTGATTGTGCCCCTGCTGAACCGAGCTGGCAGAGGTGGGTAAGGGAGGAAGCACTTGTTCACCCCAGTCGGTTCCAGGCCATTTAAAAGCACCGTGTTAAATGGGATCCTGCTTGTTCAAAAATGTTGGGCCAGATTCTGATCTGGGTGGCTGTCACGCAGACCTGGTGTAAATCTACATGCATGGTGGTGCGTGGCCGACTGTTGTCGGTGAGCGTAACAGACCTGCTTGGTGGGAACTTTGCTGGCGTGACGCTTGGGGACTGGGCTCTTCCTGCTGTTGTGCTTAAGGCAGTAATGGATGTTGATACTGGGATCTTTCAAAAGATATACGGAAGCACAGGAGACGGGTATAAGCTCTTTTTCCCCGGTGTTGTAAGGCGGCTAAAAGCGAAAGTGCAGGGAGGGATCAGTGCTGCAGGATGTGTGGGAGGTGGGACGCTCGCCAGGAGATAGGAGTGCACGGAGGCATTGCAGCCGAGCCGGGAGAGACGGGTAATACCTTTGGGTCAGCAAATTCACAGCGTGCTCCCAGAGCCCTTTCGTGGATAGATCTTGCTCATGTGAACGGCTCATGGACTTTATGCAGCCATTAAGGTCCTGGGACAGGCTCCTGAGTGAGCAGGCGAACAGGAACCCGAGAGAAGATTAGAGAAGGGGGCCTCTTCAAGGACAGGATTTCTGTCCTCGAGTGCTGTGGAGTAGCACCTGGACCTGTGAGAGTCTGAGGCTTTAAAATTAATAAAAACACCCTGCTTTTAAATTGCACTGCTAGGAAATATTGCTCCCAGGTGGGGGAATTGAACAGGGCTGGGGTTGCAGCAGAGGTATGGTGAATGCATTTGCATTTTCAAGGCAGTCAGATAATTGGAGGAAACTTTGCATCCTGCAGTGTTTTGCAGTTTCTCTGGCCCTGTGGTAGTCTTGGATAAACACTGCTGGGCTGTAATGCCTTTGCTAATGTATTGTGTTTGGCTGTGAATGAGGAGCTAAAGTTGGGGAAGGTCGGCTTTTCCTTGCAGAGGGCTGAGCAAGCCTTGCAAGCCCCTCTCCGGGATGTTATCCGGCAGGGATTTGGAAAAATGGTGGTTGTGGGGCTGTGGGCTGTATCCACTCCCCAGGCTGCAGGTCCTCCGCCCCAGGTGAAGCACCTTCGCTTCTCTGTCCCCTCAAAGCAGAGGTGGTGGCCGGTAGCAAGGCAGGCTGCCACCAGCGAGGTGGGTCAGAGGCCCAGGGACTGACGCTGGACTCCCAGCCCTTTGGTGGGAAGTGCTGCCACCAGAAAGGGGAAAGATTTCAGAGGTCGGAGTCATTGTAGGTACCCACTGAGGTGCTTTTTATGGAGGATGCTAAGAAGATTTTTTTGCGTGGCAGCATATCATGGAAGTTAGTTTCACTAAATCATTCACTGTAAGTCAGGGTAGGTAGATTATTTTGCTCTGGGTTGCAGTATAGTGAACAAAATTGCTACGAGCTAGATGCAGGTACCGCTGATGCTGTTGCTTCCCTTGATGTTTATAAAATAAGGGTCACAAAACTCAATAGTTCAGAAAAATTATCCTTGTGGTACTGGTGTTATTTCACTTCTCTAGCGTACCTTTTGTGTGGAGCGATGTATGACACAAGGTGCTCCCAACCCAAGGGACCCAATCTTACAGTCCTTGCCTGAGCAACATTCTCACTGATTTTGGTGGTGAGGGCAGCCCGTCAAACACCAGGATGAGCTCTCGCGTTTGGCAACAAACTAAAGAAACTCTTCAGTCAAAGCTGTAGGCCCCGGTTAGTTTTGCTAAAAATAAGCTTTTTCAAAAGCAAAGATCAGTATCAGTACCTCACTGCAGGTATTTATTCCTCATTTGAAAGGAAAAGTTTCTTTTCATTGTTTTACTGATTCATGGTGTCCAGCTTAAAGACTGCTCAGCTCAGCCTGTAAGCCCTCACGCTAACTGGCTAGCCTCTTTCCACTGGCCCACATAAGAAAAATCCTAAAAATAGTCCAGCAGCGTATGTTTTCAAAAGTAAATTAGATTTTAAAAATAAGAGCTTCAGTTTAATTATCTGGCATGCTCTCAGTAAGGAGGAGGATTTTCAAAATGCACAATTCCTTTAACATGGAAAAAACCCGCAACCCCAAACAAGCCGTCCCTCCGTAGTTAGGACCTGCTGTTGCTTTGCGGTTGTGCTTTAGCTATTAAATAGTTCTTCTTATACCACCGTGCTTACAAAAAAATGCCTTGTGCATCAATGGTTTTAGACAGTGAAAACAGTTTTGCAAGCTGAGTGAATGCAGGGGCAGACAACAGCAACGTGCAGACTATTTTTAATGAAAAATTCCCGCCTGTGTGAATGCGTATGATATCTTGCCTTCCATCTTAAAGAGCGTGTTTGGTGAACCACGGGTAAGACAAGCAGGAGTAACTTCAACTATTTTACAGGTTAAAATGTAGGAATGAGATAAACACTTGTCTAGTGCAAAGGATGCTGAACTTATGTAGCAATGTTCTTGCAGCTGAAAGCTGGGAGCCAAGGTAGGTAAGTCAGTGACGCTGTCTGTCTGACATACATCAGCAGTTAAACTGTGGTGGCTGAACGCTTTTAAAGCAAGATTAAGTACAACAAGAGAAAGATACCCTAGCCAAAGCTTATTCCCCCTTAAGCATACAGATAATCTAATTGATTTTCGGGAAGGATATGGGCTGTCACCTCTCTTCAGCGCATAGAAACTGCGTATGTGTGGGATAATTGGCAGGTTGTATAAGGAGACCTGTAGTGATGAGAGCCATCAAACCGCCGGAGCAGATGGGGATGCTGATGTCTGCTGGCTCTGCCTCCTCTCCGTTGACCAGGGTGTCTTGGGGAGAGAAGGGCTCGAGACGGAGCTTGAGGTTGTGGAGAGACTCGGCAGTTATCGGATGGGTGGGAAAACACCTTATCAGGGCTGGCAAGGTTCTATCGAGACACGTTTAATTACAGGCTGTGTCGGTGTGAGGCTGGAGCTGGTGAGTCACAAAGTGTTTTCTAAGGTTTTGGGCTGGCCCTGGATGCTCAGGCACTGGCTGCTATCGCAGGTGACTCCTTTTTTATTCGGAGCGAGGAGGCGCAGCCCTGGCTGGTTTTCCTTTGGAAAGGACCCTGCCACCCTTACCCCCCGCCTTTGTTACCTTGAGATTAGATAGCTCTGATTTGCCCAACCTAGGGCTATGCTTTGGGACTCCCTGGGAGTTTACCTGGAACGCTGCTGCCTGCTTAATAGCTGCTTCTCATGCAAACACTGCAAACACACCCAAACTGCAAAACTGGCTACAAAGCTAGCTGCTGCGCAGAGTTAAGACCTGTACCATCGAAAGGAGCTGCAAGGCCCACGGGCAGCTTGTGCAATCCATGTTGCATACTCCTGACAGTGCTGTCCAGACATCCTTGGCTGGAGTGAGAAAGTGTTGTGGGAACACTGGGGTCTTTAGTGTTGAGATTCACAGCATTTGTGGTCTGGTAGGGTCTTGAGCTGGATGAGCCCCTGGGAAAATGTTCATTTTGGAGGGCAAGGACAGCATTTAAGGGAAGAGGTATTGACAAAATGAGGACTTCTTAGTTTACTTCTCCCCTTGACTATGACTTGGGGAGCGTCACGGGGACGGCTTCTGATCTTGTTCCCCGTGAAGGTTCACAGTGCTGCTGGCATTGCACTGATAGACTGAAGTAGTTGTCGATATTTAAACATGGGATTGTTGGCTGTGGCATAAGGAAAAATGAGAACAATTCAGCACCTCCATAAAATATCCTCTGAGCCTGGAGTAATTAGTTCAGTTTCAGTAGCCTCATTTCCAGAAAGAGGAAGAATAGAGCAAACAGCAGAAAAGATAATGAAAGTCGGGGGGCCCAAGGGGAATATTTCGGTATGGCGATAGTCAACCAGAGTGACGTTACTTGGTCCAGAAAGAAGGCACTTGGGGGAAGCTGGGATTGCACCATGCAAGAGAGTGAGTGGCAAAGTGGGAACTGATCAGCCGCGTGATTTTTTTGCAGAGAGCCAGTATGCAAGAAGATTAAATGAAACTGAAAGAAAATACATTTAAAATAACTCTGAAGAGCCCTCTCCTTTTCATAATGTACTGGGGGTTTGTGGAGCTGAATACTGCAGGGAGTGACTGGGAAACAATGTGCTGGGGTTGTGCACGTGAAGGAGACCGTTTCTAAAGATTATATGAATATTCTGTCTTATATTAATAATTGCAGAGGAAGTACTGTTTCATTTTAGCCCAAGCTTTGCTTGGACAGCCTTCCCAGGCATTGCACAAGACGTGGCGGGCGTTCCTGGCCTTCCTCTGTGCTGCAGAACCATTCACTGCTGACGGGGTGCTCTGCAAACAGAGGCTCCTTCCTGTAGTATTGGTTCACGCGAATAAACTTTATTCCTTTCAATAGTCGTGTGAATGAGTAAGAGCTGCAGGACTGAATGATCTGTTCTGAGCCCCTTTCGTGATAACTTCTCTAGGTTTTCTAATGCAATTTTGACACGGGCAGGTCTTCCTTTCCTGGCTGTCATATGTGCTCTCCGCAGTAGGAGTGGTGACCCTCTAGATAGAGCTGCGTTTTTTCCCCCCTTAACTTCAAAGAACTTCGGTATTTACGTAAGCAGCTTGCTAATTTACTGCATTCTGGCTTAATCTCTCGAATGCCTTTCTGAAAATAGTCTGTCCAGATGAGGTAAAAATATGCACTGTCAAAGGAGAGTGTTTAGAAATAGCTGTAATTTTGAGTTGTATCAAGTAGAAACCCAAGCATTTGCATTTGATTAAGGACAGGTGTTTCACTTTTTGAGCAGCTGGTTTTTAGGTTGTTAACTGGAATTTTTGACCTACTGGAAAAAAAAGCCCTCGCTAAATCTGGCGTCAGCGCTACAGCACTGTGCGCTTGGTGTTCAGTAGAAAGAAGGATGCAAAGCACTGCTTCGTTACCCTGGACTGTTGCATCAATAATGTAGTAATGTCATGTCTTGGAGGGAAAATAATGGGCTCTAATGGTGTAACCAGTGTGTTTACTGATACCGTAGCACAATTAATTGTGGCTTTCTTGGAATTAAGTGCTGCAAACAATTTCTGTTAAAAGTGGATGCAGGGCATTTGAGCTTAACCTCCTCCCTGCAAGGAGGCCGGTAGCCTTACCCCGTTCCCTTGGGACAATCCGCAGAAAAAGAAAGACGGGGCTGGTTAATTGAAAATGATGGGAGTGGGTTTCTCCGGTCATCGTCTAGTGGCGTGCGAGAGGCTGGTGCTCTGCTTTCTCAGGCCTGTGTTTTGTGCCTCTGTGATACCTGTGGGGACTGCCTGGGGGGAGGAGTGCCACGGAGGGCCTGTAGACTTCAAGGCTTTGCTGCCATGTCTTTCCCCGTGGGATTATGAATAACAGACCCAGGTCTTGGTGGAGGTCTGTCATCTTTCTAACAGCACTGAATTCGTCCGAGAGGGTGGCGGTGCTTGCCTGAGTGCTGTACGCTGTGGGAAGGGTTTGATCTCACTGAGAAAGGCAGCCGGCGGTCCCTTGTGTGGTACCCAAGCATGGTGTGAGGAGGCGGCTCTGGGGAGGGCTGAGCAAGCTGTGAGGCAGGATGGGGTGCCGAGACAGCGAGTAGACTTTATTCAACTGTTGAGTTATTGTGGCCAAAACCCACGGGTGGAGGGATGAGGAGGGCTTCGCGCTTGGCTTGGGTAGATGAAAGCTTTTTCTGTCTTTGCATTATTCAGCACACTCCTGTGTCACTTCTCCAGTGCCTGACAAAGGTTCAGCTTGCTGTCAGCCTTCCCCTCCATGGGGGAAAACAGTGTAGTCTCTGCTAGATCTTTTGTTTCCATAACACTTGCAGAAATGCAGTTGTCAGTGGCCTTCCATTGTGCTGTAGTCCTTGGCTGGAGTTGGTTGAGATCTGCCCATGAGCTGGAAGCTCGCTGAGGGGCAGTGGAGGGACCGTCAGGCACATGCGACCACTTAAATCTCATTTTCTTAGAAACTAGGTAAGAAATGCAACTTCCCACTTTGCCAGGATTTTGAGAAATGGGTCTGCGTGTGCTCATTCATATTTCTTGTAAACTCAGTTGACAGTCACGCTTGTGTCACATACAGCAGGCAGAGACTTACGGGAACTGCAGCTCGGGCTCCAAACACAGTGGTTTATAGGCACCCCCAAGGATCCCGATGTCTTCGGCAGGCAAAGCTCACGCTGGTTTTGTATCACTGGGCTCCAGGATGCGTCCTTTATTTGCTATGCATCATCGAGCTGGTGGGGCGGTGGTCCAGAATAGGAGAGAATACATTTCTTAAGGCACTTTATAATGCACCTTTGTCCCCCACTTTGAAACTGAACAAGATGTTTATGAAGGGATTTTAAGTGACAGTTGTCAGTTAGAAGATTACTTTCCTGCTATGAAATGAAAGAATTCAGTCTTATCTTTTAATTTGTTATAAAAGAGCCAAAATGTTACATTCAATCATTTTGTAACCACACACTTTCAAAACTGTATTTATCTGATCTTTTTGCTGCAGAGGATAATTGGTTTATACAAAACTAAGTATTTTCTGGTAGCGGGTTACTTGCTTTTTCACATGTATGTAGCAGCTTTGTTTTAAAAAGACTGTGCCAGGGAGAGGTCATGCTGCAGTTCGCAGAAGTGACAGTGTGTGTTTAAAAAGTGGGACACTTTATGTACCATAGAGAAGCAGTCATAGATATCTGTGTGATGTGAACTTGGGACTGGGACTTACTGGGAAGATTCACTATTTAATTACCTGAGAAGAGGAGCTTGTCCTTTCATGGGAATTTGCTGTCATTTTGCTGGTAGTGCTTTCTGTTAATAAACATTTGCCTCATTACCTGAAGATGCTACGTACAGACAGAGGTTTAGTGTATTGTAAACTACCTGTAGCCATAAGCCCCCAAGGGCATGGCCAGCTAATGGTGGTGGTGGAGCTTCCTCCCCGGGAACAAGGGGGAGCTGCTTCTGTGCTTGGGCCACAGGCCAGGCTTATTTTTTCTTGCATTCGCTACATGCATTTGGTGTCAGCTTTCTTCCACAGAGTACAAAATCATAATTTATTTTATTTATAGAGCTGTGTGATTTATACCCTGAGATATGTCTCGGTAGTTTCAAATTACAGAGAAGCATGGAAATACTGGCTGATTTTTCCCTTACCCAGTCCATAGACTCTGAGCTGCAGGTCCAAGCCTAAAACTCAGCACCTCGTAATGAAAGCAGAATTTAGTTTCATGGCCTCAAGTCTTGCTGTAAACCTTTCTTAAATTTCTGCTTCCTAATATCTGATGAGGACATGCTGCAATGATCTTCCTTAGGCTTATTGTTATTATGCGATAAAGCGACTTCAGTTCCATTTAGGTCAGATATATTGTGAGGCAGATCTAGTGGTTGAAGAATGGAAAAGTTCCACTGAAGTCAATACAGCTGTGTTTATTAAAAAACAAAACACAAAAAAAACCAACCCACCAAAAGAGTCTGTGACTTCTACATACATCCTTCTGTTAATCGCCGTGTTTCACTGTGGTTTCTATTCCTGGAGCATGCTTGTTGGAGAAAAACATCTCTTATATTTGAACTTTCATATAGCACTTCCCTCCTTAGACAATTTTCAGCGATACCAGCCTTTGTGTTTGAAGCGCTGTTGTTGATGGAAGCAGTCCTTACAACACACGCACTTGAAATACCTCAAAATGACCAACTGACAGGGACATTAGTACGTAGTATGTCACGGCTTTGGCATGCCACCCATTTGCAAGGGCAGCTTAAGGGATGCTATCCAGGTCTAGCAAATACGCCACAGCCCGTTGCCATCAGGTTGCCCGATGCCTTCTCCCGGTGAATGGGAGCAGCAGTTCTCCGTCAGGGAGTTGTTTCAGGCAGTCTTGCTGCCTCGGGGTGCTGGATAAGCTGTCAGCTAGTCGACAATTTGCCTCTGTTTTACATGTGTAAATGTAGCATTGGGAAGCACCATCTCCCTTGGGCGTGCACAAATCAACCTTGTACTTGTGTACGCATTTTAGTCTGGGGATGCTGAGGTCTGCCATTGCCTCACCGTTCGTGCAGGAGAGCCCCAGCGGGTAGGTGCAGCTGTAGCTACTTACGGTGGTAGTCGGTTTGATGCCTCTCACTTTGATGTGGCATCAGCTGCCTGACTGTGGGAGCTCTTTTCCCTGACTCTTGGGAAGCTGGAAGAGATGTAAAGCAGGGGTGGGTACTGCCTTCACATATGGAAATGGCACGTCCCCTGGCACGCCTGGCCTGGCTCAGGGCCCTGTTCCGCCTCTGGGCCCTGCCAGGTGGAAGCCATGCCGAGCGCCTGGGTAGTTGGTGTCTTTGTGCTCCCCTTTTTCTTAGCTGTGAGTCTGCCTGGGGAGACTGACGGGCCTGTAAGGAGATGCTCTGGTTGGTGTCTGTCTTTCTGTCTCTGTTAGCAGGATGCCCGGCTTTAGTGTCTTCAAGGGCAGTATCTTGGAAGCCTAGTAGAAAGCAAAAGCTGAAGTGCTTTGACTTCTTGATCTTCCTTGCAGAGACAGACTGCTCCTTTCAGCCCCGTGCACTGTGTAGACAGCCACTTCTAAAGCCTAGTTGTTTCCAAAGCCGTGGAGCCAAAGAGGAGGGTCTGTAGAAGCTTTTCTACTCAGAGGTGACCTTCGCTGCCCGCGCCAGCTCCTGCCTCGGCTCGGCAGTGCTGGGAGGCTGGCACGGTCCCGTGGGATGCTCTGTCGGGAGGTACGTGAACTCTGAATTTTTTCCGAGAGTGCAGTAGGGCCTTTGCACAGCAGCTGATTGCATTCAGAAACTCTGCACCTTTTTACGGCAGCAGAGGGAACCAGAAGGCTTAACGAGTCCTGTTGGCTCCTCCAGAAAAGGAAGGAGGGATTTATGTTGTTCTGTAGGCCTTTAAATAAAAATAATAAAAAGCCAAATACGTCTTCTGACTTGTGCGAAGTGAACATCTAAACTTGGTGGAAACTGAGGGGAGATTTGTGCACCATCTGCTGTCCTGCAGGGACCTGAGTGATTCCTTGAGAGAAAGGGTTAAGGAATGTGGCACAGAAGGGCAGATCCCTGCAGGAGTAGCAGTGACCTTGCTGTGGGAACATGGGACGTTGCCCCTTCTGTTCTTGTACACGTACACTGAACCTGTAAAGACATCTGGAATCAGTATAAAATTTCAGGTCCAGACATCTATCCAGAAAAAAAGACATAGACAAAGGGGAATAACTTTGGTGTCCCGAGAAGATGCCATTTGGGTGTCGGGATCAATACCTGCTCCTGAAGGAAAACAAACAAACAAACTCTTACCTGGCAATGAATCATTAAGTTGCTGGGAAGCATGTGTGCCTGTATGAGGGTATGTATGTTTCCTTGCATGGATCTGAATTTGCCAGAGATTAAATGTCCACATTTGTATTTGATTGCTTGCTGTCTACTGCGAGGCCAAGCAGCTGGAATTGTGTGTGTGGGGGGGGAGAGAAAATGCATCTAGCCAGGAACATTGTGGAAATTAAGAGATCTGGTTGACCAGCTAAATTGAATTTCAGTTTTGATTGCTCAGGAGCACTGCAGTGAGTGGCTTCCATACCTGCTCAGCTCAGGACCCCCTCAAAATGAGGGTAGCAGATGTCTCAGATCATGTCTTTGTGATATGCCTCAAAGAAAAGCACACAGTTGTTAGCTGCATGGGTTGGGCTAATGATATTGTGCTGCCTACATTTGAAAACCTGGCTCAGCATCTGCTTCCATGGTTTGCAAGGTGGTGTTGGTACCTGAGGCATGGTGCTGCTCCGCTGCCTTGCGGGGTGTGTGCTGGTACAGCTTCTAATGGGAACAGTCAGCCCTGTAGTAAATACAATCATCAGTGAGTGGTGAGGGTGTACTGTGAATCCGGAGTAATTCTGTCCGTGTGGTATTTCAGTGACGTGCCTGTAATTGCACAAAAAAATTGATCACAAAAATTGATTTGTGATCTGTAAGAAAATAAAAGGGAAGCAGGAAGGAGTGAATAATGTCCCTGTGACAAAAGTGCTCGCTGAATTCGTGTGTGGAGTGAGCTCTGGAGGCTCCTTCCACTCTTCTTCTGTGATTCTGTGCCAGCTGAGGGAACTAAAGTTTCCCTCTGTCTCGCTCCTTCTGAAGTAGCAGCTGTATCTTGAGTCTGATAGTCCCATGTTTCTTGTTAGGATGGTGCTGGGCCAACTACAAGTCTCTGCAGCTGCAGTTACAGTGGGTGATAAGGTATCAGGTGCTGCCCTCAGCCGCATTCGCTCCTCCCTCATCCTCATCAGTAAACTCATGGCTAGGTTGATTTTGAGACTGAAACACAGAACGGGGGGAGGAGGGAGGAAGCCCTTCTGCCCCTCTCTAATACAGTATCCCTAGAGCAGCGCAGTTAGAAACCACAGCGTATCCACTGCGTGGCTCTCCCCCCATTCCTTTCAGGGGTGTCTGGAAGGAAGGATGAGCTTTGTGTGGTGCCCAGGAAGGTTCCAGCAAATCTGTTCAGTGTTTGAGACCTTCAGCTATCGAGGCCGGTTGCCTCTTTTTACCCATGCACATGCTGCAGGAAAATAAGAAGGGTGGATTCTTAAAAACCAGGCATTTCTGAGTGAATTGTCTTCCCAGCACCCCTGTCTTTCTTCAGTGTGTAAATAGTGGAGGCAAAAGCGGTGTCAAAGCTAACAGTGGGTGGAGATGACATATAAAAGTGCTCTCCTCTGCTTGACAGTAACGGGAGCTGCAGCGCATTTGACTGGAAGCAATAGCAGCAGCTGTATCTCCTAGCACACCCATAGCAGTGTCCCTTCTGCCGTCAGTCCTCGGAGGCACGCTGCGACATGGCCTTTGGTGCTAGACACCTTCCTGACGATGTCCAAGGCAGCACTCCCGAACTCTCCCAGGGAGCGGCTTCTTCACAAGCCGCCTGCTTTACTTCTAAATTTGGATCATGAGGTTTCATTTAAAATCCACAGGCTGTGGGGAAATAGGGGGGATGATTTGGGGTTTTTGCCTGAGATGTAACATCCAGCTTGGATATTCCTCGACCGTCACTGTGATGCATCCTTCAAATAAATTGTTAAAACCAAAACCATGTGTTGGGTTGGGAGGTCTAACCTCGTTCCCCTTTCACCAAACAGGAGGTTGCTGGAGCGACAGTGTCACATACCGTGCGTGGTGCAGCGTGTTACTAATTATTGCACACGGATGCAAGCAGCCCCATTCCATACATTCTCATTTCTGTTTGCTGCTGATTAGGAGTCGTCATGCTGCTGGTGGTCTCTGGTGCTCCCCACGTATCGTCCGTAGGGTAGGCATTTGTCAGAAGGTGGTGTTTACTTCGAATTAGAGCTAAGCAGCCATTTCCCCGCTCCTGCTATTCCCTCGGAGTTTCAGACTTCCCTGGCTTGAAAAGTGTGAAATACCTACAAGCATAGCTGTGGAGAATTACAGGTAGCCACTTTTGTTGTAAATCAGAACCTGATGTAAAGTAAAGTTGCTAACACCAGGCTGTGCAGTACAATCCTATCAAGAATTAAAGGATGGTTAGGAAATGGAAGGCAAGCGTGGGTATACATGGTGAATTCTTGAAGGTGACCTGTGAAGTACTTCAAAAATGGAGTTGTCCCTTTAGCAATATGCAAACAACAACAGGAAGGGGAGCATTTAGTCACGTACTTTTTTTATTTTATTTTTTTTAAACCTCTGAAGTTATCCGAAAGTGCAGCAGCAGGCTGTCCCCGCTGTGCTGCGGTGCCCCAGAATGCTCTGATGTCCCTGGTACCCCGCTGGGTGATTGATCTACCCCATACAGGTTCCGCGCGGTGGTGATTGCATATTATGAGATGGCACAGCTTAGCGTGGCCTGTGATCATACTCTTTTATATCCTTTTGAGATAATATATACGGAAATGTTTTTAGAGATGGTGAAAAACTGTTGCTCTTTTTAAGCAGTATTTTTCCATCCTTCTTTCTAAATCTGTCCTTTTTCCAGTGAGGGGAGAGGTGAAATGAGTAGAGAGAATTGCTTCAGCCATATGGGCCAGCAAAGCAAGTGGATGCACTCCGTAGTCTGGTATTTCGATTTCCAAGTTCCTATCAGTGCTGCTGAAAATACTTTGCTCTTTAGATGCTCTGGGTTCTGCTGCTTTGGGATGACATGAAATGTGTCTGTAGCATTTTGCAGCTTTTAGCTTTTGCAGTTCAGCTTCTGATGGCCAAGTTGCCTCTGTTTTCTCTCAATCTCTCTTCTATCTCATCCTTCAGCTGGGCTGAAGCTCGTGTTGTGCAGGGACAGTGGAGGAGCCACAGAAGTTCTCTCCTAACTAGGACCACAAAACTTATTCTGGTAAATTGGTTCTACTAAGCATGGTTGTATGGGTTAGATGTAAACTTTTAATGTGTGTAACATCTGACTAGCTTGGGAGGTTAAGCGATAAAGCAGATCACTCACTGCAGCACCAGTGGAGGAGGTGCAAATGGTCTAGATTGAAAGTTACCATCTCCTCTTCTACTTACTTCTGTGCTTCATAAATGGTTGCCGAATATGTATCCTGCACCAAATTACTCAAAACATCATCACACCGTGCAGCTTATTAAAAGGGAAATGCACGGTCACCATCTTGAACAAGTCCATGTACTGTCACTGGAAGATACATGCTGATACAGGCCCAAAGTTATTAAAACTGTATCTCCAAAGACTTTCCCTTCCTTTTAGCGCTCTGCTTTCCCAGCCCCATGGCCTGCAAGAGCCCCTGGTGTTGACCAGAGCCCCGGAAAATTGCAAAGATGAAGGAAGTCAAGGCTGATGGGGAGGGGGTGCCCTCTTCTGCAGCTTGTCTGGTGATGTTGCTGGTAGGACAGCCAATGGCGAGGCTCAACGCCACCGAAGGACCAGGCTTTCGGCACCATTGTGCAGAGATTTTTTAATAGCCATGTGGCCAGTGTTTCCTGATGCATCATCTGGCATCATCTCTAAGCCTGTATCACCTGGCTTTCTGGGAAGGATGCTCGGTGTTTGCTCTTGGAGAAGCAGAAGGAGTCTCAGGAACTTCACTGAGAGCGGAGAAAGGCAGCTAAAAAGAGATGTGGGGAGCAGCCCGGCTTTTGATAATCCCTGACTAAGCCGCCCGGCACCAGGCTTATCCCCTGAGTTGCTGATACAACAGTTGAAAATAGCCTCTCTGCAAGGCCCGGGACTTCCCGAGAAATCAGGTTAAGGGTAGATGTCCTGCAAATCCACCCCGTCAGCTTTCACTCTAGAAATGCTTGTCATCTCCGAGCGGTGAGAGGGGCTGGGGGGGTGGGGGAAGGTATTTTCACGAGAGTCATGAACCCCATAAAGAATGCGTGAGCCTGAATAAACTTGTTTTCCCGTTCCTGTCTCAACAAGGCAAGCCACCTTTAAAAACCACAAAGTGCACAACAAGCACTTGTAGTTACTCCTCCAAGAAACAGAAGTGACTGTGTTGTGGGCCTTCTGATTGACAGCTGCTGCGGCAGCCCTGGCCTGGCTTTGAAATCCCCTATAGCTTGCCGGAGCTATCGAGCAGGTTGCGCAGAAGCTGTGGCCAACGTCAGGAGTTGGACCTGCAGTCAGTGCATCCCTTCAAAGCCAAGGGCATGATGGTGTGGAGGTCCAGTCCCCTCCCGTGTGCGTTAAGTGCCGGTTGGGAGGCAGAGGGACGAGTTGGGTGTGATGGGGAGTTCCCTGAAGTGGACAGCTCATCATGTTGTGGGGAGCTGTTGCTGGCGTGTTATTAGGGATGGTTTACTTACAAAGTGCCTCTGCAGGCAGGGCAGATAATGTCAAATAAAAAGCAATTTTGAGGTACGGTGCCAGCAGAGGAGCTGTTTGGGTAAGCGCCAGGAAGCCTGCGCCCTGGCAGCTTGGTCTGACACTGTTTTACCGTAACCTGTAGAAATCTTTCTTTCAGGCTGCTTGTGACTTTTCACCTATTGTACATTATCCACCCCCTTGCTGCTATATATTGCTATTTTTTCAATTAAGCGTACATTGTCTCCACTTCCTCTTCTCTCCCTGAACTATAAACAAATTTCGTCAAAGCCCCCGTGCCTCCTAAACCTG
>JAVKLA010000024.1:24403559-24416225 GCA_034782735.1 Sagittarius serpentarius
GCCCGCCCCCCCCCCCCCCCCCCCAAACCTGCAGCCTTTAGCACAAAATTGTGCTTTTTGGCTGAACGAAGGCTTAGCCTTCCTCAGTGTGCACGTCTCCCCGGCCTGCGGGCTCATTGCATGGTCGCACTCGGTCTTCCCATGTTGGTGGTTCTCCATCACCTGGTGACCTCCTTGGCGCTCACCAGAGTGAAGTGGGTTTTCTTACCAGGCTGTAAGGGGAGGGCTGGAGCAGATGCACGTCAGCCCTCTTTCTGTCATCAGGTGCTGTTCATTACCTTTCATAAATGTGATTTGATCATGAAATTTGCTTGATATTTCTGGTCTTTAAGTAATTTTTTTGTAAAAACACCCTGTATCAGTGTTCTTCACGTGCTAGTATTTGGAGATCTAGTGGTTCTGCGTAAAGGTTGTGGGTGCTATAGGAACTTCTTCCTGTTCTATCAATATTGTAAATGGGCAAAATTTTGCATTAAAATATTGTGAAAATATATAAATGCTCTGAATAGCTAACTGGCTACTTTACCCGCTTTTCTGGTATGTCTGGGTTATTTAAGCTTGCAGCAAGCACACTAACAGAAGATGTGGATCTATGATTTGCATAGGTGACAAAAATCTCCAGGCACGTTCCCAGCGGTAATGCTGGTCTCCAGTGGAGAGTCTCAATGATCTGAATTTGATTTTGAGTTCATCCGAGTCAGTCTCCATAACTGTCTCCTCCATCTGGCAGCTTGAGTGAGGTCTGACCACGCTCGGTAATTTATTTATGGTTCCTCTGGCATGAGCAGCAGTTTGCTTTCCAGGACGAGCCAAGAACATCGATATCCCTGTGTGCTAAGTTAGCACCTTTCCTAAGAGCGTTAGTTCACACTGTGAAGGGATTGGGTCCAAAGCTGGTCCCGCCTTGGCTTCCAAACCCACTGAGCTAAATCCACAGCAGCTGGTGAACGTTATCCAGATTTACAGTGGCGTAGATGAGCATAGACTACGACCTAGGACTTTCCCATTCCCTCTGTTTTCATGGGGTTATTGTTGAAATCATACTTTTCCATGTATGTTTGTAATCCCATAGGAATAAGTAGTAAAGACTGCTTAATTAATCTAGGATTCATTCCCTCCAAGACACTTCTGTGTTTGGAAGACATTCAGGTTTCTCTGGGCAGAATCATTCTTTATTGAACTTTTCTTCTACTCATCGTGCTGGTTTATGTTGTGTATTTTATTTCTTCTAATAAAGCAGTTGATTGGAATTTCCTAACTCTGTGTCTTACCCCATGCCCATGTCATACCTTTTTTCTACAAACTGTTTATCTCCAGGCTGCTCATATCTTGCTAGTTCCATATGAGCTTCAAGACTGCTCAGCAGCAGTTTTATGGTCTCAGTGTATATTTGGTTTCTTTAGATCCCTTCTGTGCATGTCATTTGGTCTTATTGAGCTGTAAAGTGGTAGGCTAAATTTATCCCTTGTTTAACTCCATTGACTTCAGTAGATGTTTGCTATAGAAAGAATTTGGCACGTTGATTAAATGGATATACTTTCACATTTCTTCTTCATTTTTTTTTCCCAGGCATATCTAGATCATGAATTTTATCTCCTGCTTAATACTTCTGTGTCCTTTGTACAGAACACATAGGGAAATAACTATTGAGTGCTTAATCTGTCTGGATTCTTGTTATGTGATCCCCTGCCTTGTTCAACAATAGACCCATTCTCTCCCCTGTATTTTCCTTGGTTATATTTATGAAAACATATACTTGTTTCCCATTACTCTTTCAAGTTAAAAGCAAAACAAAAACCCTGCTGTTTGTCCCCTTAACTTTATGCCTTACAATATTTTACCTCCAGCATATATTCAGACTTCATAACTTTTCTTTCCTCCTTCATTTCTTTTCTTATTTAAGAAATGAGCTCGCTTCATGCCAAAAGCCAGAGAAGCCATGTATTTTGACCCACTTGTTTCTCTCTAGCAATGGAATTGCTTTCACATGTATTTCTTCCAGGTTTGCTTTTAGGATATCCCATCCTTTGCATTTTGAAATGCAGGTCACTGTTTTCTCAGTTTTTTTAGTTGAAGATAAATTTGTTTTCCTGAAGAGAGATTGTAAGCCCCTTCCTTTGTAGTCGGTTCATGCAGAAGGGCCACCAATAATTTTCTTCTAAAGTTTTTAGTAAACACCTCCCTCCTAGCACCAAATTTAGCATTACCTCATGTCTCGTTGCATTCCCTGCTGAAATGTGTTATCGTTACCTTCACAGTTCACAAAGTCCTCTGACCTATATATTACAGAATGGCAGGTCTTTCCCAAGAGCTAGCTCAGCAATTAAAATTTCCCACTGGCACAGATGGTTATGATAATAGGACATCATATATTTATATATAGAGAAAGTGAGAGAGGAGAGGGAGAGCACTCCGATGTTTTTCAAAGCAGTGTACAAGCATTAGCTAATTAACCCTAGTAACAGCTCTGCGAGGAAATTAAATGTGATTATTCCCGTTTTATAGATGGAAAAGCTCAGGAAAGCAGACTAAGTGACATGCCAGAGGCCAGCAAAAGATGTCATTATTGAGGGGTGGGATGAGATTTGAGGACCAAGAGCCATGCTGGCACAGCCGCTGTTCAGTCCAGCAGGCTGCCGGATGCCAGATGAGATCTTTCCTGACGTCCAGCTGGTTTACCCCTCTTGTGTGGTTTTGAATCGTCCCTGGTGTGCTCGTTTATTTAAGAGAGAGTTAAACTGTTATTTTCAAAGCTCGACCTTCTTTGCATGGCCTGCGTTTGTCACTGCTCTGAAGCCAGGAGGGGTGCTTGGTGCTGGAAGTTTATTTTCTATACACATTTTTTGGTGATGAAAACAAACAGGTTTGTGTTGTAGCTGCACCGAGGACATCTACCTTGTTTCAGTGCAGGGAGCTCCAGCACCGTTTTCTGCACATGGCTGCTGTTGGAGTTGAGATGCAATCACTGAGGCTGTTGTCAGAGGCTCCGACCTGCTGAAAAAACTGTGTAAGTAGTTGAGTAGCGAATTGCTATTTAGTTTGTGACATTTTTTTTTTTTTTTTGGTTATCTCATCTGCTTCACCCGATGTGGGAGGTGTGTGTCCCTCAGTCTGTGAATGGAAATTGTGCTTCAGTGGGCACAGTGCTCAGCCCATAGCAGTGCTGGGGGCCGTACCCTGTACGCCTGCTCTCAGCACCGCATCGAAGCAGTGTGGCAGCAGCCTGCTTGCTCTTAAGAGGCATGAGCAAGGGGCTCAACTCATTAAACAACTACCAGTTACCAGTCCTGTCTGTGCCTTAGCTTATCCAGAGCTTAACAGGTCAGCAGGTTAGTAACCCTTCGACTCTCGTGGCTTTTGTGGAAGTCCCTTTATGCAAGGGGAGTTTGAGGCAATGTCCGTGTCGGATACAAGTCGGCAGTGCATTGAGGCTGTGAAGGCAGTTCGGCGTCTGGATGGTTCTTAGGATCTGAATGTAAGATTTCAGTTTGGGCTTCCTAATGAAATAAAATGTGAAATCCAGTTGCACTTTCTTAATCTTTTCTCACCTTGCCTGTCACTTCTGGTTTTTGAGAACTGGGCAGAAGTGTTGTATCATGTTATCAGCTGCTATTTTTAACCCATGCAAGCAGCACCGTAGATAACCTGTACACTTCGCAACCATTCCTGGAATGTAAGTCTTTCAAATAACCTTCATCTCAAAGAGCACGTGCAAAATCAGATGCAGAGCTCGCAAGCATTTTGGAAAAAAATGGTGGAGTTTTGAAGGTTGTTTGCTTTTTTATTTTCAGGTAACCATCTGGCCGAACACCTGAAAGTGGGGTAGTACGGTGTTTACTGTATCAGTTGCCAGCAATAGCAGAACTTCTCCCTGGGGAGTTGTCCTGGTGAGGGCACAGCAGGAGCATTTGAATTGAAAATGGTTGTGCTCTCTGAATTTTTCTGTATCTAATGGAAACTACAGCAGGGAGCTGGAGGAAACAAAACCTGTTTCTTTTTCTGCGATGTCACTATCATAACTTAGTGTAATGAAGCCCAGTTTATCTCTAGTTGGCCTTCCACCCAGAGAACAGGGAAGCAGTGCAAAGCCATGCTGGGTGATGAAGGGCTCTTACTCACCGTCCCACCCCTCTGCACAATAGAAATGCTTTCTCAGCAGCAGGCATCTGCAAAACCTGAAATCCCTCCTAAAGCGAGCGCTGCACCCGCGCCCGGGAGCTGAACCCATGTGTGGCCACCCACGCCTGGGACATGTCCAGGGGCTTCCCCCGGACCATGATGCTGGGGGTAACCCGTCTTGCCTTCTTGCCATTGCCCTGTGGGCTGGTGAAGCTTTGTTACTCCTGTATGATGGAAGGATGGGAATGTTTTGGGGGAGCCAGGGGGAGGAGTAGGAGGTAGGTGGATGCCCAGGGAGACTGTGGTCCCTGTGAGCTTGGAAGAGGGCCGGGGACTGAAGCTGCTGTCTGGGAGAATTGCCCTGAGCCCTGCCCAGCCCCCTGGGTGGCTGCAGCAAGCAGGGGAGAAGGCAGAAAGTGGGTGGCTGGTGAACTTTTAAGGGTTTGTGCTGCAGACCAGGCCTCTCTGAAGCAAGGAGAGGTGGGGATGCACCGCAGTTTCCCCTGAGTAACCGTAGCCTCGTCCCGCCGTGGGTGCTGCCAGGGAGGTGAACGCCACTGCGGAGGCTGCCATCCCACAGCGGTGATCTCTGCCTTCATCGGCCCTGGGCTTAATGCCTTTGAGAGGAAACTCCGCATTGTGTTAATTATCCTTAGTTTGTGCTGGGTTTCCTTGTTTAAATGGGTCATTCGGCATGGGGGTAGAATTGGACTGGATAAGGCCTAATGTGGATTTGGCTTATGAAGGAACGTAAACCTAACGGAGCCACTTCTGGAGGAGCCTCTTTTGGAAAGCAACTTCACTACATCAGGCTGAGTGCTTTAGTTTGTTTGCTTTATTCTTTCTAAAAATCCAGCATCTGTGAACTTACTTCCAGACATACACTAGCAAACGTCTGCCAGCTGGTGGCAAGGTCCTAGAGTGACATTACCCAACTAGGCAAGCCCTATCCGGTGAGCTGGGCTTGCGAGATGGGTACGTCACCTGAGCCCAGGTTTTTAGTTGTCTTCTAAGAGCTGTATCATGTGCTGCTGCTGCCCTAAATCCCTGGTTTACCGACAGTTTTGGCACGTGCCCTAAAGCTTCCCTATGTGCCTGGCCCTGGGGGACCTGAATGCCCGGCTGGGGTTGTTTTTTTCAGTGTGCTGCAGCAAATGGATGAGCAGAGGCTATGAAAGAGCAGCGTGCTACGAAGCAGCATCACGACAATACACGGGATTAGAAGTGGCCTCTGGAGTTGCTCTTTATATTCTGATTTAAATTAAGGTTTCTGAAATTTGGAGTTGGGGGGGGAGGGGTTTACTGGGAGGTGTAGCTCACAAAAGTTCGTTACAGAGGACTGGGTGAAAAAGGCCCTTAGGAATCTGATGGAGCGGTTATATGAAATATTGAGGAAAACCAGACTGTATTCCCAATTTTACCCTTAAATATACTTTCCTTTCTTCATTAAAGTCAGCGGCAACCTTGCATATACATCTGAGGTCAGAGTTTCACATATTAAAAGAGGCAGGCTTAGGGTGTTTATTGTTGGTGCGCAGATTGACTCTGCAGGGGATAAATGCAGTTTATTTTAATGTGGTGTAGTGTAAGAATGCTTCAAGGAATTGCTGGCATCAGCGGGGGCTTAAAGCAAAATCTGGAAAAATACTCACATACTTAAAAAATTACAGTACAAGTCATAATTTTACTTCAAGCTTAGCATTATGATATTTTTCATTCTGCAGAAAAATAAGATTAAGAAATTCGTTTTCATATGGCACTAATGGATTGGTTACATAGTTCAAGCAGATCTATGCTCAAGCTATGAAAAATCTTGAGATGTGGCTGTATAGTGTGAAAGAATATTGATGCCGTCTCTGTGAAGTTTTCTATGCATTAACAAGTGGTCTGGACAAAATAGGAGTAAGGTGTGTAATACCCAGTTATCTGAAGATGGCAAATTGGGCATGCTTTTCACATAGTGGCAGCAGCTGTGAGTCGGAAAGTGCAGGAAGACCGGGAGTGTGAAGATGAATGGGCAGCTGCTTGTGTTGAAATTAGCATAGGTGTGTGGAAATACTAATACACTTGGGGTGAAAATACTATCAGCCAGAAATAAGAGATTATTAAAATGCAGAGGAGCAGAGAAAGCCTGAGGATACCCCACATAACTAGCTAATCAAATGCGAGTATTCAGTTTGATGTGTTGCAGAAAGCAAATGTTATTTGCCTTCCAGGACTACAAGAGAATATGTCCAAGAGCAAATAATGCATTCTTAAGTGGGCCTGCTTAGCATTCCTGTGCACTGGGGTAAAATAAGCTGGTTTGTACTTTAGGCAGCATGAGAAAGGACCTGGATTTCTTTCTTGATGTTGGTTATGCCAGTGGGAACTAGCTGTGTCTGGAAGTCACTGTTACTGTACGTTCTTCTGTCGTGCAAGCAGCTTAAAACTGAAATCGCTTTGGCAATGGTATTTTTCTTCAGTTTATGCCATTTTAGAAAGGTTCTGGGAAAGCAGAAAAGAAAACAATGTTAGATGGCTGGTTTCTTTGCTGAGAGGGCACCTCGCTGATCCATTGCTTTGGGGCTTGAGTGTGCTCCCAGCCTTAACAGACCCTTCTCAAACCATTTGCACCGCTCTCATGGGTTAATTCTTGCTGCCTGCATTGCACGAATGGCCTGGCAAGGGAAGCTTTGCTGCTTTTTTTCCCTGCTATGCTAACATGGCAAAAAACCTAAAAGGTCCTCTACCTGCTCATCAGCAGCATTGAGAGACAAGTGCTAAGCACAGAAGATAGGGCTTTTGAGGGTTGTGGCCAGGGTGCCAGCAAAGACTTGCTGTTCTGTTTTCAAACTACCTTACGTTTCAGGTGCATTTGCGGGTGATGTGTGCCCTGTAGCCCCTTCAGTCATTGCTGTGTGCTTGCATCCTGTAAAGGTCACATCCCCTGTTCATGGGAGTTCACAGCTGGTGAAGGTTAAGTGATGAGTGAGTTATTGTTGGAAAAGAGTTAGCCCAAGCCCAGTTAGTCATTTCCAGCGGGGTAACCCGAGATAAGCATGGATTCACAGAGTTTGTGAGCTTCTGATTTGGACCTGGTTGCATCTACGTTCTCACACGTGCCGAACGGGTAGGTTGACCTGGTTTTATTCACACTATACAGCAGCCCAGTCCCTGGGATGCTGGTTTATGTCTTACACTGGAAACTAGAAGCCAGCCGTGCTTCTAAGAGGCTCTCATAAATACAGGCTGGTTCTGTGTTTTGGGGGTTGTTTTTTTTTTT
Source organism: Sagittarius serpentarius (assembly GCA_034782735.1). Taxonomy (NCBI): domain Eukaryota; kingdom Metazoa; phylum Chordata; class Aves; order Accipitriformes; family Sagittariidae; genus Sagittarius; species Sagittarius serpentarius. The sequence continues at coordinate 24,410,944 of JAVKLA010000024.1, forward strand.
TTTTCCCCTCATTCCTCTATGATATTGCAAAATGTTTTATGTGAATGTCAGCGAAGGTATTACTAAACACCTGTAACGTTGTTGCTTTGCTGTTTTGCAATTATCCTCATGCTTTTGCAAGAGCAAACTCACTGGCTGGGAGGAGGTTCTTGACTGAAAAAGCGGTTGATGAATGTGTACGTATGAGTAGTGAGCGAGCGAGACGTGATCAGCTGTTTGACTTGTATTCTTCTGTGCGGTCAGCCTGTCTCACCAGTGTTGCCCTCCGCGAGCACTGGCCAGCCTGTGGGCTGTGATACCGGGGAATTTGCTGGTGCGTAGGGGCAGGGTACAGCATCTCCTTCAACTGTGTGAGGTAACTAGTGCTGGTTCCCTTTCCTGTGCCTCCTAAACTGAACACCCCGGCTGTGATGTGCTCAAAGCAGGCCATGCAATATGCACACCCGGTCCTCGTGTCCCCAGGATGGCCAAAATACCTCCCGTCTGCCGGGCTGCCTGGTGAAGCGTGGTTGCTGCTGGTGGTGGGATGGGTGATTGCTCACCGGCGGAGACGGATGGACACAGTATTTGTGGGGGTGTAGAAGAGTCAGAGCAAACCTGCGTATGGGGGAGAGTGGTCTTTGTATCTGTCTGTAGAAACAGGGAACATCATCTTCCTGATGAGAGGTAGTCTACACCAAAGGTAAAAACACATGGACATAGAAATCCTAAGATGTGATTTCCACACCCCCGCCGTCTCTTCTCTCCCTCAACCAGCTACTGAGAATGTCTTTTTGCTTAGTCTCCTTTAACCACTCTCCCCTCCCCAGAACAGAACAAACAAAAAAACTCCCAGCAACAGTAGCAGAACTTATTTCTTGAAATCATGTGTGGGTTTGGTTTTTTTTCATTGCAAGATGGACTTTCTTGCTGGGCAGCTTTTGTCCAGCACCTTGAAACTGTTTTGAGTTAGCCTGGCACTGGGGTCTGTGCTCCTTTAGCCACAGTCTCTGCATTACCTTGCTTCCCATGCATTTTCTCCAATTGCAATGAATTTATCTTTGTTACGATCTTTCTGAGCTCCTTGATTTTACCTTCAAGCTAAGCCCAGGATGTGGCATCCCAGCTAGACTGAAGGTTTTTGCAACACCCAAACATGAGGACTTTTCTGTGATACCAAGACCAGGCTTGGGGACCGCATCTTGCAGGACATTGTGGTGATGGAGCAACCACCTTGTGTTCCTCAGGGCCCAAATACTGTCCACTGGAAATTCCATTTTATTTCCCTTGTGGTTGGGTGGTCCCCTCCTTTCTCCCTCAGCCCCAAGTTTAAAGCCTGCTGCAGTGGCAACAGCTGAAACATAATGAATGAATATTTATTCATTCAGGAGCCCTTCAGGGACATAGAAAAACATTTAAGGTGAGACTCTTCCTTTTCAATAATTGTGCATATTTCCACGTACATTGAGGAATGCTCTCTGCAAGAGGTTGAAACCACTGCTGACAGCTCTATCCTCTGTATTCTGATGCAGTGTTCAGATAACTCCCTCCACTCGAACCAGATTGCATCCCGAGAGAAAATCTCTCTGGGAATGAAGTCGGGCAGCTTGACTGTATCATTTTATATTGTCATTTGAAAGAATCATTTCTCTGCAGCTGGGACTGTTCCTCTGAAAGAATTGAAGGTTATAATTTACTTAGCTCCAGCAGGGCAGGGGATGCTGCACAGCCATACACGCAGTCTTATTGTTTTCACAGCGTTGAGCAGCACCATCTTCTCAAACTCGGAGCCTAGGGTTTAATACAGCTTATAAGAAATGGCAGCTTTTGCAAGAAAATAGAGTAAAAGTGTTAATCTGCAAGCCTTTATAATTCCTACATGAAGCAAAAATTAGCCTCCTTCTACTTTGCAGGAAAAAAATTAACCAAGAGGGAATCTGAAGAAAAGGTGGTTTTATTTTTACTTAGTATGCTATATTACATTTACCTGCTTGTTATCAGTAACTGAAATCGAACTGCAGTTGTCAAAATAGATGAAGCACATTTTGCGTATGTATAGAAGGGTGTCTGTGTATATTTAGTGCTTGGTCCTGGGTGGTCATGACTGACTGCCAAATGTCCACCTACTCCTCAAGCCTCTCGGGACAGCATTCGTGGTCACCTGTGGTCCGAGCCAGCTCCTGGGTATGTCAGTGGAAAAGCTCTTGTTGGCTTCGTTCGGCACTGGCTTGGGCCTCACACTTCAAGATGTTGCAGGGTCACTTGCATGCGGAGGGGGACAGGGCCTACTAACTCCACGCTGAAATGAGCTATTTTAGCTTGACATCCAAAGCCGTGCTGCACGCTTCATTCTTGAGGGTGATGGGAAGTATTTTCTCACCGGCAGTGGACTGGGGCCGGGGAAACATTCCTGCCCTTCGTGCAACAACTGGTGGAGGAAAGCATCTGCCGGGGATCCCGTTGCGGGGTGTGCTGTTACTTCTGCTTTAGTCTGTCAGCTGTTGTAACAGGAGTTACATTTACTGACTGCTGATGCTGTGGGGTGGGGTTCCCATTGCTTCTTATGGGCCGGAAGACTTGAATGCATGGGTAGATGCTCCCATATATAGTGCCTTCTCCACTTGATAGATGTGTCCCAGCAAGGTTACCAAAATAGCACAAGAGCAGAAGGTACACAACCAACTGCTCTCTCCATCCCAATGTGAAATGTGATGGCTCCGGAGATGAGCACAGCCATGCCCCATTGGAAAAGTCAATTAGAGGTCAAGAGAGAAGGACCCCTCAGGTATGAAGGGCTGAGAGTATATGCTGTACTGCCGCTCTGCAGGCAAGTCCTCTGGGCTGGTGAAGTGTTTTTTGATAGGTACACAGAGAAGACGCAGCTTGGCAGAAGTCAGGCAATGAATCAGGTGACCCCAGAGGTCTAATCTCCCAGGAGTGTGCTGCGGCCATCGGCAAACTCTTCCTCCATGCAGAACAAAGGACAGTTGTTAGATCGAGAGCTATTGCAGGAGCTAGATAATACTTTTATTTCCAAAAAATGAATGTTATACAGGTTTACATTCAACAGGCTGATATTCTTGAAACCTGATTATGAACAAAATTTTTTTTCACTGAAAGCTGAGGCTGTTGTGATTTGATTTTTTTTTTTTTTCTTTTTTGTATTTGGCACAAGTTGGCTTTTGTATGAGATGACTGAGGGTATTGCAAGTGTTCAGAAAATGCAGGTACAGGTAGACATAAGCATCCCTTATGTTCTTACATAGATATAGTAAATGCATGTGCGTGCATACAAATGTGTATAGAAACACATGTATTTGTGTAAATTTAGCAAATTGTGACAGTAAATTCTATGCATTATTAAAAAAAAATTGCATGTTATTTCCAGTTCCAATCATTCGAATGCAGGGTTAGTTTTTCTGGCTGGATTGCTCTGGAAACTTAAGTCCAATATTTACACACATTGCTTGTGCTAGAAATGATATAATCCTGTATCGGAGCAGTTTAGTCATTGATACCAGTGTAGGTTCACAGAGGTTAGATGATGCAAACATAAATCAGCAGAAGCTGGGTTCCAGTGAGAGTTTTAAGTTTTCAGAGCCCTGGAAGGCACTGGCAGTCATCTTAATGTGGAAAACTAACACACAGACCATAAATATGCTGAGTGCAGTGCTTTTTGTGGCCATAAGCAAAGCACATAATTTTTTTTTTTTTTTTTAAAAGGAGCTATTTGTGTAGGTTTGTGCAGCATTTTATGTTGTCACTGCCAGTCCAGCTTCAATCTGTCCCCGTTTTCAGCCATAATAAAGAAATCCACCTCTCTGCTCCCCCACCCTCCCACTTACTCTTTTGGGGAACCCAAATATCATTATATTGAGTTTAGCAGAGGTAAATACCTATTAGAAAATGAAGCAGCAGCTTAAGAGGTAGGTTGTTCTGCTGCAGCTTGTACGACGTACTTGCACGCCCGTCTGAGCATGGTTTTGCCCCACCTATCCAGCTGGCTTTCCCCTCCAGTGGTTTCACAGCCCTTTGGCAGTAGCGGGAAATAGTTACACATATCCCAAGTAACCATAAATGATTTCTCCACTTTTTTCCCGTGTCCTTTCCAGTTGCAGCACATTTTCCTATATAGATTTTTGGGTTTCAGCCTTTTAGTCTCGTAGAGGTAGGCTTGCTCCTGTTCTCCTAAATTAAGTAAGATCAATCCATGCTGTCATTGGTAGGATCTCAAATCAAACCTTGTAATCTCTTCATAAGCACTCTTTTGGCCAGATCGTGAAGTTTGCACTGACAATGAAATCGATAGCCATTTGCCTGAATAAAAACCTCAGGGTAAGGTTTTTGCAGGGTGAGCTTATTATAGAATCATAGAATAGTTTAGGTTGGAAAAGACCTTTAAGATCACCAAGTCCAACCGTTAACCTAGCACTGCTAAGTCCACTGCTAAACCATGTCCCTCAGTGCCGCACCTACGTGTCTTTTAAATACCTCCAGGGATGGTGACTCAACCACTTCACTGGGCAGCCTGTTCTAATGCTTGACAGCCCTTTTGGTGAAGAAATTTTTCCTAATACCCAATCTAAACTTCCTCTGGCGCAACTTGAGGCCGTTTCCTCTTGTCCTATTGCTTGTTACTTGGGAGAAGAGATCGACCCCCACCTTTCTACAACCTCCTTTCAGGTAGTTGTAGAGAGCGATAAGGTCTCCCCTCAGCCTCCTTTTCTCCAGGCTGAACAACCCCAGTTCCCTCAGCCGCTCCTCATAAGACTTGTGCTCCAGACCCTTCACCAGCTTCGTTACTCTTCTTTGGACACACTCCAGCGCCTCAATGTCTTTCTTGTAGTGAGGGGCCCAAAACTGACCACGGTATTTGAGGTGCGGCCTCACCAGTGCTGAGTACAGGGGGACAGTCACTTCCCTAGTCCTGCTGGCCACACTGTTTCTGACACGAGCCAGGATGCTGTTGGCCTTCTTGGCCACCTGGGCACACTGCCGGCTCGTATTCAGCCGGCTGTCAACCAACACCCCCAGGTGCTTTTCCACCAGGCAGCTTTCCAGCCACTCTTCCCCAAGCCTGTAGCATTGCGTGGGGTTGTCGTGACTCAAATGCAGGACCTGGCACTCAGCCTTGTTGAACCTCATACAGTTGGCCTTGGCCCATCGATCCAGCCTGTCCAGATCCCTCTGGAGAGCCTTCCTACCCTCAAGCAGATCAACACTCCCGCCCAGCTTGGTGGTGTCTGCAAATTTACTGAGGGTGCACTCGATCCCCTCATCCAGATCATTGATAAAGATATTAA
>JAVKLA010000024.1:24416325-24455457 GCA_034782735.1 Sagittarius serpentarius
TGTCAGTGCTAGGTTAAACGATTGGACTAGATGATCTTATAGGTCTTTTCCAATCTAGGCAATTCTATGATTCTATGGTTTAAAAGTAATTGGGAAGTTGGAATCTGGTACCTTTACTGATCTCTTTATGGTAGAAATGTTACACACAGACATAAAATAATTTAAATAGATTTTTAAGAATCATATCAATTACAATATGTTAATTTTTTTCCCCCAGGGGCCAGTGGGTCTTGATGTAGAAGATAAAAACATGTCTTTCTATTGCAAAACATAGAGACAGTCCTCAAACCAGAGGCCTGAATCTAGGTCTTCCCTGTTTTGGAATCACAAAAGCACAGAATGGCTGAGGTCAGAAGGCACCGCTGGAGACTGTCAAGTCCAGCCCCCAGCTCAAAGCTGGATCGGCCAGAGCAGGATGCTCAGTACTATGAGTGGATGCTTAAACCCATAGTTCACAAAGAATTTTTAATTTCTCTCTCCAAAGTCCGACAGCTGGAGAAAGAGTAGTGATGTGTTTAGGTGTGCGCTGGGAATCTGGGAGCTGTAATAATAAATCAGGCAGAGGAGGTAGAAAGACATGTTCTGGATTAGTGCTCCAACAAATATGTTATAGTTTGAGGCAGGCTCTTCCTCCTGCTGTAATTTTTAAGAAAGCAGCTGCTATAAATGCTTTCTGTTTGAACTGTCAGGATCAGACTCCAGTTCAGGGACTGCGTTTACACATAGTCTGAGGGAGACTACCAGACTGATCCCTTCTGGGAGAGAAAAGCTCCCTCTGGGAGAGAAAATCTTCCTCCGTGCCTCACCAACTTGTTTAAATATGCTACTTATTTGTTCAGCAATGTTAAAGGTGGGTAATTCTGCACATATACCAGAGAGGTATCTGGTGAACTTCAGAGTCAGAAAACCCTCCAGGCTTATTTCTATGTAATCAGAGATTCCCCAGGGTGAGATAGCAGCTGGATGGAGGTTTCTGAGGTTATTTTGGATTTAGGGGGAAAGTTAAGTCACTCACTCTCACTTCAAGTGCATTTTTTATTTGAGCTGGCTGCTGAAAAAAGTTAGGTAGATGGCAACATAATCAGCTGTAAAGTTGTTCTTTTCTGCCCTTTAAAAGGGCAGAAATTTAGTTCATAATTAATTACAATGACTTCTTAATTGCCTCAGTGCAGGTTGCCAGCTGCTGCTGATTTGCTGATGCGGTAATCAGAGATAATCTTCTGACATTTTCTAACGGCCTGGAGAGATGTCCAACATAATGAGTGGCAGCAGTTGAACATCCAGCTGATCTCCCTGCTGCACTCTATAAACTGCAGGTTGCCTGAATGGCTTGCAAACCGCCATCTTACCACACCATTTAACTGCCTGCTTAATTAGATTAGCTGCTGGTGAAGGTGGGTGAAATGAAGCTGCTGAACCATCAGCTAGGGAAGCAAGGCAGAAGCGTATGTTCCCGTTTCATGTCTCACTACAAGGATGATCTGTTAGTGATGGGACAGAGAAGACCATCATCATTTGTACTCTGTCATCATTTGTATGTGAGTTGCCACAGGATATCTTGAATCACATATATTTGTGCAGAATAAGAACAAGAATCAACTGGTGCACAATAGAGAAAAGACTGAAAAAATTTTACCTGTCTTTCTTACAGGTAAAGGGGTATTAGTGCTGAAGACAAATTCCCAGGAGGGAACGGAGGCTTGCAATCCTTCCTTTTAGTGTTAGTGTCTGAAATACTACAGGAAAAGGATTCAGAAGTGTGGGTCTTTCCCTGCTTTTTTCCAGCTCCCCCTGTTGGCTGTCAGAAGAAAGAGACAGTTACGGAAGAGGTGTTGATGGCCTGCAGACTCGTGTGGACAAACAGTGAAAGGTGACAGTCACACTGAAGGGGAAGGAATTGAAGGGTCAGTGTGAGATTTCATGAAAGATGTGTCAGAGGATGGTTTTCCCTTCCTCCATCTCCCCAGGGAAAGCCAGCTTAATTTGTCTGTTCTCAGTGTGCTCCACATTTGTCTCCTCCACCCCAGGAACTTCTAAACTCCCTGGAATTTGTTTCGGATTGAGTGCTGGACAATGCTGGGCTTTCTCATTTCACATCTTATTCGAAGTTCTCTAGGATTGTCTCTAACACCTCCCTTTGGTCCTTCACCTGGAGGACAGCCTAAGCATAGTATTTTGCAGAGCATGTATGGAGAGGAATCACAGTGCTGAAGGATGACTCCTGCGGAAAGAGAGCTAGATGGGTGAAACCTGAGCTTTTTTACTAATTGTATATCCACTGTGTTGTCTTGCCAGCTCTGAAACAGGGAAAACAGGACTTTTCTCATTTGGACTGACAGTTTTCATTATTCAAGCTATGTACATTGTTCTTTGCCTGAAGAATAAATATACCTAAGTCATTTTTTAATATTGCAAAAATATTCTAAGGTCAAATCCTGCCCTGCTGAAACCAAGTGGTAAAACTTCATCCAACATCAGAAAAGTTAGGACATTGTCTACTCTTAGATATTGTGTGTATTTCAAATGAAACAGGGAAACATTTGTTATTTAACTTCAGGTTTATCTTTTAATATTATCAGTGCCATACTGATGTGGCTTGTGTGATATTTCAAAGTAGAAAATGAGAGGCTTAATGCAGATGACATATTCTCCTCCTCTTTGTTCTTGAAATAATCTAGATGACAGGGTGTTTTCTTGTATTTGCAAGGCACATGCTTTTAGAAATCCAGTTTGTATGCTTTACAAGTTCTTAAGTCATTTAGACTTAAATATCATTTCCAGTTGCTGTTGAATGCATACATTGCATATATGTAATACTTATTAGTGAAAACAGAAAGTATGTGTTTCCATGTGAATGGGGAACGTGAGGTGCACACAGTGAGGATTGTTTCTAGCACCTTGGTTTTCCAAAGCAAAAAGTACAGCATTACTAATGGAATCAGATCTTTCAGCTTCCCGCAGCTTAGACCTTGCACCAAGTAGACAGGGGTGTTTGGTTTTTTGTTTTTAAATCTGTTGAAGAAAGATGCAACATTTTAGGATGTTTTTCAGCCTTCCTGAGTCTTGAAAGACCTCAGTGACTGTGTTTAGTAAGATCTGTAGTTGGAAATTCCCATGGAAAACCTGAAAGTCTCGGGATATTGTATTTAATACATCAGATGCAATTCCTCCGTTTGACATAGTGTCCCCTCAGTTTCTCAGCAAGCAGAAGCAGAGAATTTTCTTTCCTGATAATGTAACCTTTCTCTTCATTTTCACAAAAAAATCTTACTAGCCAGTCAAAGAGTAGAGGTATTCTGCTTTCTTCAGCGGGGCCACTTAACTAAGCCAAGTTTGCTTTTTATGCTAAACTTTCTTCTCCTAGCAAAGCACTACATCTCAGAAAATTTTGATTAAATTATAAAAAACTTGGGTGCAGACTATGATAGGACAGTAAGAATGAGTGGTGCCTTGTGTCATGCATTATTCAATTAGAAAATGGACTGGAAGTGAGGTAAGACAAAGAGCTGACTGACGTGATTGTCCTGCAATCTTGGTCTTTGTGGAAGGAAATAAATAAGCTATTCCTCTTATCAGGGGTTCCTCTTTATTCAGAGTAGAAGAGTATGTAAATCAAATTGAATATATCTTTTTTTTTTTCCATTTTGCCACTATTGTAGGGTGAAGAGAATGGAAATTAATGAACAGCAATCAAGTAGAAAGTAGGGAAATATTTTGGTTCAGGCTAAACAGAAAGTTAAATAAAATTAGAATCATAAAATCATTTAGGTTGGAAAAGACCTCTAAGATCATCGAGTCCAACTATAAACTAACACTGCCAGGTCCACCACTAAACCATGTCCCTAAGCTCCATATCTACATGTCTTTTAAATACCCCCAGGGATGGTGACTCAACCACTTCCCTGAGCAGCCTGTTCCAAAGCTTGACAACCCTTTTGGTGAAGAAGCTTTTCCTAATATCCAATCTCAACCTCCCCTGGTGCAACTTGAGGCCATTCCCTCTTGTCCTATCGCTTGTTACTTAGGAAGAGACCGACCCCCACCTCTCTACAACCTCCTTTCAGGTAGTTGTAGAGAGCGATAAGGTCTCCCCTCAGCCTCCTTTTCTCCAGGCTAAACAACCCCAGCTCCCTCAGCCGCTCCTCGTAAGACTTGTGCTCTAGACCCTTCGCCAGCTTCATTCCTCTTCTTTGGACACTCAAGCACCTCAGTGTCTTCCTTGTAGTGAGGGGCCCAAAACTGGTGCAGCCTCACCAGTGCAGAGTACAGGGGGACGATCACTTCCCTAGTCCTGCTGGCCACAACATTTCTGATATAAGCCAGGATGCCATTGGCCTTCTTGGACACCTGGGCACACTGCTGGCTCATATTCCGCTGGCTGTTGACCAACACCCCCAGGTCCCTTTCCACTGAGCAGGTTTCCAGCCACTCTTCCCCAAGCCTGTAGTGTTGCATGGGTTTGTTGTGACCCAAGTGCAGGTCCTGGCACTTGGCCTTGTTGAACGTCATAAAATTGGCCTTGGCCCATTGATCCAGCCTGTCCAGATCCCTCTGTAGAGCCTTCCTACCCTCAAGCAGATCAACACTCCCGCCCAACTTGGTGTCATCTGCAAACTTATGGAGGGTGCACTCAATCCCCTCATCCAGATCATTGATAAAGACATTAAACAGAACTGGGCCCAGCACTGAGCCCTGGGGAACACCACTTTTGACCGGCCGCCAAATGGATTTAACTCCATTCATGACAACTCTTTGGGTCTAGCCATTCAGCCAGTCTTTCACCCAGCAAAGAGTACGCCCGTCCGAGCCATGAGCAGCCAGTTTCTTTCTTGGGGAGAACACTGTGGGAAACAGTGTCAAAGGCTTTACTAAAGTCCAGGTAAACAACATCCACAGCCTTTCCCTCATCCACTAAGTGGGTCACCTTGTCATAGAAGGAGATCAAGTTAGTCAAGCATTTGCTAACATTCAGTCAACTGGGACCTCTCCGGTTAGCCTAGACAGTTGGTAAATGATTCAAAGTGGCTTGGTAAGCACTTCTGCCAGGTCCCTCAGTACCTTTGGGTGGATCCCATCTGGCCACATAGACTGGTGTATGTATAAGTGGTCACTAACCATTTTGCCCTGGACTATGAGGGCTTCATTCTGCTCCCCTTCCCTGTCTTCCAGCTCAGGGGGCTGGGTACCCCGAGGACAACTGGTCTTACTTTTAAAAACTGAGGCATAGAAGGCATGAAGCACCTCAGCCTTTTCCTTGTCTTTTGTCACTATGTTTCCCCCCACATCCAATAAAGGATGGAGATTCTCCTTAGCCCTCCTTTTGTTGCTAATGTATTTATAGAAACATTTTGTATTGTCTTTTATGGGAGTAGCCAGATTAAGTTCTAGTCGGGCTTTGGCCCTTCTAATTTTCCCCCTGCATAACCTTGCGACATCCTTGTAGTCCTCCTGATTTGCCTGCCCCTTCTTCCATAGGTCATAGACTCTCCTTTTTTTCCTGAGTTTCAGCCAAAGCTCTCTGTTCAGCCAGGCCGGTCTTCTTCCCCACCAGCTCGTCTTTTGGCACATGGGGCCGACCTGCTCCTGCGCCTTTAAGATTTCCTTCTTGAAGAATGTCCAGCCTTCCTGGACTCCTTTGCCCTTCAGCACTGCCTCCCAAGGGACTCTGTCACCCGGGCTCCTAAACAGGCCAAAGTCTGCCCTCTGGTAGTCCAGGGTAGCAGTTCTGCTACTCCCCCTCCTTCTCCAAAAACTGAAAACTCTTATCATTTTGTGATCGCTATGCCCAGGACGGCCTCCAACCATCACATCACTCTTCCACACACTTCAGGAACCTCCTAGATTGTTTCCTCTCCACTGTATTGTATTTCCAGCAGACATCCAGTAAGTTGAAGTCCCCCATGAGAAAAAGGGCTAGCGATTGTGAGACTTCTCCCAGCTGTCTGTAGGAGATTTCATCTGCCTCTTTATCCTGGTTGGGTGGTCTGTAACAGACTCCCACCATGATATCTGTCTTGTTGGCCTTCCCCATGATTCCTACCCATAAACACTCAACCTTATCATCACCATCATTAAGCTCTAGACAGCCAAAATACTCCGTAACATACGGGGCTACCCCACCGCCTCTCCTTCCTTGCCGATCCCTTCTGAATTGTTTATAGCCATCCATTGCAGCATTCCAGTTGTGCGAGTCATCCCACCATGTTTCTGTGATGGCAACTCTATCATAGTTTTCCTGCTGCACAACGGCTTTCAGGCCCTCCTGTTTGTTGCCCATGCTGCATGCATTGGTGTAGATGCACTTTGGTTGGGCTCTTGATCCCGCCACCTTTTTGAGGGGAGAAGCCCTGATTCCTACATGACCGTTCTCAGGTGCTTCCGTGGTTTCCAACACATCAATAACCCTTGGGTCTTTACTGCTGCGTGGGTCTCCATCCCCTGTCTCCATTGAGATGGCAGACCAAAGGACCTCGCTAGCATACCATCTTTCAAACGCTGGCGTGCCACCCCCAGGCTTATCTCTAGTGAGCCTGATTTTATCCCTTTTCCCCCTTCAAATCTAGTTTAAAGCTCTTCCAATGAGCCCTGCTAACTCCTGTGCAAAGACCCTTTTCCCTGCTTTGAGACAGATGTACCCCCTCTGTTGCCAGCAGGCCTGGTGTCATGTAAAGTGACCCATGATTAAAAACCCCCAAATTCTGCTGGTGACACCAGGCTTGGAGGCAGGTATTGATCTGCTGGCTCTTCCTTTTTCTTCCCTCATCATTCCCTGCAACTGGAAGGATAGAGGACAACACTACTTGTGCTCCTGATCCCTTAACCATTCATCCCAAGGCCCTAAAGTCTCTCTTGATTGCCCTTGGACTTCTTGTTGCAACTTTATCACTACCTACCTGAAAAATCAATAACGGATAATAATCTGAGGGACGTACCAGGGTAGGAAGCTTTCTCTTTGCATTTTTAACCCGGGCCCCGGCGAGGCAGCAGACTTCCCTAAGAAGTGGGTCCCGTCTGCACATTGGGCCTTCTGTTCCCCTCAGGAGAGTCTCCTATGACAGCGACACGTCTATTTTTTTCTTTATGGAAGCAGTTTTGACGCAGGGTGTAGGTCGAATTAACCTCGACGACACCTGCAAGCTAGATGAACCATCATCATCCTTGCTATTGTTCGGTTCCACTTGCAGATCCTCATACCTGTTACGCAAGGGCACCTGGGAAGGTGGGGTAGTCACAGATCCTGCTACACCAGGCAGGATCTTGTCGCCATACCCCTTAAGTCACTGTGTTCAGCCAGGCAGAGAGAGGATAGGGAATCCCCCGTGTTATGCGTCCTGTCTGCCTGTTGGGCCTGTCCCAGGGAAGGTAGGGTGCAATTCCAGTAGTCTGTCTCTCTTGCGCTCCCTGATGCTCCTCAACCTACTCACCACCTGGAGCTCTGCCACGCAGCGGAGTAGTTTCTCTCCCTGGACACACCTCCCACAGCTGTGCTCACTGCCTACGAGCAGGGCACAGCCTGCTGCCTGGCACCGGCGTGGCAGCGTGTTCCCACCGCAGCTCTGCCTGGGCAGCCGCATCAGTTGCGGTGGGTGCAGAGCTTGGAGAGGCCATGGCCTTCTGCTGGGTGGATACCATTGCTCCCTGGGGGAGCTGCCACAGCTTCAGCGCCCTTCCTGCCCGCCCTGCTGCACAAATTGCCGCACCGCGTCCTGGTCGTGGGTGCTGCCTAAGGGCTTCTTTGATACCTGTGTGGGAGTTCGGCCGCCATTGCTTCTGGCCCTGTTCAGGTCCTGTTGGCTGCTGTTGGGCAAGCTGCGGGCTCCTGGCAGCTCTCTCGGCTTCTCCTGAGGCTCCCCTGGTTTGGGAAGGCCTCCCATGCACTGCGGTGGAGCGCTCCGTTGCGGATCATGCCGGCACCGTAGCCGCTCACCTTGGCGACATTATGTATGTGAATTTAACCCTTCTCTTTAAGACAGTGGTCATGCTTTGAACCAAGTGTTCATCCTTGCCTCCTAGTGCTTTCTTTTTTCTATCGCAAAGGCTTTTGGTTGGATCCTGACTGCTGCTCTCATATGTGACCATGAGGGTCTGTCTTGGTGCCTCCCCTGGGTACCTAATGTCCTGTCTGTCCAATATCTTTAATTCAGGACATAAGACGTCATATTTAGCTGGCTTAGCCTTTGGCTACTGAAGCAGCAGACCCTTCTCTTCAAAAACAGAAAGGGGACAGCCTCTATAAAGAAGTGTAACGCTGTGAGGTAAATCATCACTGCTTCTGTGGCACGGTACTCCAGATGGATCCGTGTAAGAGCACAGACTTGTGTCAGGGCAGAAACTGGGCTCTGTGTCATATGCCTGTGTTAAGTAGGTGATTGTCCTTCTCTTTCTCCCCCCCCCAGCTGTTTTTATTCTCGACAGCAGCAGCATGGTTGTGGGCCTTTTAAAATACTTGTACTTAGGTGCCAAGAGAAAAGAAGATGTAGTGTGTTACAGTAATAAGTAGCTCCGACAGAAGGATGTAATTGTGCTGGCGCTTCTGTTGACCTCGTGAACCACATGAGCGGGCTTGGCTTCTCACCACATGCCCCAGATGGGAGGCACTTCAATGGGATGGTTGCATTTGAAAATTAAACCAGTTGTACTTCGATAGCTTCAGCTCAGTTTTTGTACTTCTCCTTACTTGTGGTCATCTCAAACCCTCCCCTTCTTCCATCCGAGAGTGACTTGAACATGTGCTGTGTTTCAGTATCGGGACCCAAACCTGTACGGCATGCATGTTCAGCTACTGTCTTCTCTTAGTGTAGCATTTTCTGCCATGATGTCCCCTCTTGGCTTCCTCACTGAGCCCTCCATCCATCCTCCTTGTGCTTCCAGTCAAACACCTTCCCATTGCTCCACCTCCTCCAGCAGCTCCTGCCTGCCCTTTGGCCTTCAGCCTCCTCGTTTTCCTCTTCCCAAAATGCTGATTTTTGTTTTGGCTGGGAGTTTGTGAACGTATTTTATCTATGTGCAAAATATGGCACTAGCTAGTGGTGCAAATTACCCAGTCTGTGTTCGGTGACGACCTTGTGAAATCCGACATCTGGTGCAGCAGTACTTGAGCATATGCGCTCTTGTGTCACAGTGTGCGGGTATTAAGGGACACGCGGCTCTTGGCACCGCACATGGAGAGCATGATCAATGGCTGTCGGCAAGGACACAGGGCTGTCACTGGGTCCCATGCTAGAGTCCATTTATTTCAGAGAGGTTGTTGAGGTGCCGTGTCGCAACTTAGCTCAAAGTGGCGTGACATCCCACATGCAGGAAACAGCTGGAGAAACGTTGCAGCTGGCACTGGTGGTCTTCATCTGTGCAACCTTCAGCACGGCGGTGGGGTTGGTTGGTGAGACCCTGCAGCAATTTGCTGCTTGGTGTCTCTTCCTTCAGTAACCTTTCTTCTCACGCCCCGTCAGATCTTGTTTGTATCCCAAATTGCTTCAGAGAGGGCCAGGAGAAGGGAACATACCCTCTTCCCCTGGGCGCCTGCTGTGCCACTCTCGGCCAGGTGTACCGCATCGCTGGGGCAGCCTTCCCATGTTCTGCGTCACCCTTCCTTCCTCTGTCCTGTCCCTTGGACAGCCCTGGGGCTCCGTGGCCACCCTGCACAGCACGGGGGGCAGCTGTCGCACCCCCGGACCACCACCAGCCTCCAAGAAACCTCTCTCCTTGGTGAACAGAGCTGGAAGCCTGATTTGCTCCAGCCTCTGGTGCTGTCCCCAAGTTGTCCCCTAGCTTGGAGCGCTTGACTCTCAGCCTGCTGCCCCTGCGGGCAACTCCACCACTGCGCACCCAAATTGCTCTGCCAGGCTCCGTTGACTCTTTGATCTGATACGGTTTGTGGGTGATGAGTTTTCTTCTTTGACTTTTGGGAGAGCTGATGACTGGTGTGTTTGCTGCCATTGAGAGGAAAAGAGATGGTGGTGCGAGCCTGCATGATGGCATTAATCGATGAGGTCCTGTTCTGTAGGCTGCCAGGTGCCAGAAATGTGGTTTTATGCTCTTCTTGTGTACTCAGCCTCTGCTGGGGACCTGCAGGCTGGGTGGGTTGGTGTAGCAGTAGCTCAGCTGGAAGCAGCCCTGTATGTGGGACTTCCCCAGGGCCAGGGTTGGGTTAGTGGGCTTCTGTGTGGGATTTCCACCGAGGTCAGTGGGATCGCTTGGATGCAGGGTGGGAGCTGGTTCTGCTCCCTTTAACCAAAAGTGTGACTTCAAATCTGTTAAATTTGCATGTAAATGTTCCTGGGCCGACTGAGGGCTGCCTGGGCCAGGACATTTCCATCAGCTGAGCTAGGGTGTTTCCTTTTACTGGTTTCCTTGAATTAGGACACAAATTACGTGTAAACCTTGTGATGGGAATGCACGTGGGGGATTATAGTGCAGGGTGCTGATTTCCACGGGATTTCTACCGACTTAAGTTCACTGAGCAGTGGGTTGGGCACAGCTTTCGTATGGTACTTAATAGTACTGATAATGTTGATTGCCTTCACTTTTTGGTAAAGCGTGCCCGTTTAGAGGGAGGTACAGCAACTATGAGCTGATACATACAGCTTTGCTCGATAAATAGCAAATACTGGTCTGCATACAATCTGCGCTTTGTTCCTTGGTTCAAAATTGCCATTTTTCTCCCCAAGGTCTACTAATTTGTAATGTTAGGTGTGAGACCCTCACTGTAACCCTGCCTCCCTGTCAGAACCCCCCCCTGGTAAGCAGATGCCTGCTGCGCTCAGCTCCACAGCTGTTTTGCAGGCCAACAGCTAAAGATACATGTTTTACATCTTCCTTGGGGAGTGTTTGATGTTAGTGTGTAATTAGCATTAATAATAATTAATGTTGGATAGGGATAGTTTGTACCTCTACAATGCATTTATTTTGAGAATCTCAAAATGCGTGTAGCGGTGGGCTGGCAGCCTGGAATAAATCTTGATGCAGCTGGGGTTGACGGCTTTAACCCCGCTGTTCCCTAATGAAAAGTGTGGGAAGGCTGGAAATAAGAGCTTGATGACTCCATTCCTCATCACTTGTGCAGCAACTTCTAGGTAGCACCCCTCCTACCCACACAGGGCTGCTTGTTGTGTATCTTACTTTATATATATATTTTACAATAGCTTTTGCGAGCATCAGCAGAGATCCATTATGCTCCCCGCAGAGCAAAGCATAAGCAGGAGGCGATCGCAGCCCTGAGCAGCCCCATTCCGCAGCAGCAGCGTGCTGCCTCCTGAAGCCGAATGCGGTTCGGTGGGAGGGCAGCGAGAGGGACGGAAGCAAGCGGGGCACGATGGCGGGGGCAGCTCGGGAAGCCAGCGGTGGAGGCGGCGATCGAGCCCGGCGCTGCCTGCTGCAGCAGGGACGAAGCTGGTGTGCTCAGCCGCACGCCTGCCACGGGCTGCGGGTTGTGAGCTTGGTGAAGAGTACCCGGAGCAAAGAAGAGCTGTCACAGTCTCGTTTTATTTAATGAGCGACGCCTTGCGAAGGCACAGATTCATTTATTGGATCTGTTCCCTGTGTTTTTTCCTAGCACTTAGCTGCACTTTACATGTTACCTGGAAGGCTGAAAAGCAGGATCATGTCTATTTATTAATCTTTGCCTAATAAAGATGACTACCAGATATGTTCTTTGGCCTTAACAAAGAGGTGTAATTAGTGATGAGATTAGACATGACCCAAGAGGAGATGCTTTGCTTAGGAAAATATTCAGCGATGGCATATAATGCAGTCTGTCTGAGGCACTGCGTCCTCCCTGGAGGCCTCGAATTGAGCAGTGACCCTTCCCAGCAATTCTGTGCCATAGGAAACCCAGGAAGAATATTAATGATAAAGGGATACGCAAAGCAAGCTTTGCCTCAGTCAAACAACGCACCACCAACCCTAAAATTATTCAGCAGAAGTTTAGTTGGTGAAGTTAATAATTTATGGTTCTGGCTGATGGCACCCCATGCAATAGCAGCGTGTTCAGCAGCCCCAGACCGGATTAAATATGCATGGACTCATTGGATGCAATTTCAGTGCAATTAGTGTATGAAGGCAGAAGGAGCCGTTTCATTTCTGGAATTGTACTAAAAGGTTCTGGTAGTTCTTCCATTATAACGTTTTACAGGATAGTAATTGTTCCACATCAGCTGTATTTAAGTACAGTGTTTTAAGGAGTGGCTGCCTGCTGCGTTATGTGTGATACCAGAAGACAAGTACTCTGTGTTTCACTAGGCACGGAGACTGCTTGGAAATACTAAACTTGCGCAGGACTAGAGAAACCTTGTTGGAGTAGGTCTAGCCTCATGTGCGCCGGATTTTGTACGTGCTGGCAGTGGTGCGCACAGCCTGAGGGAAAGGTGAGACCAGAGAAGATCATCAATCTCGTTTTTTCTTTCTTTGCTGTAAAACCTTGTGTATCATGCTCATCGCTGAGGCTTCTGAACGTCGGGCGCAGGAGCTTATGTACTTGTAGAAACGCTTTAAATAAGAGCGGGGAAAAAATGGTACTGGATGTTCAGCAATCAGTGTTTTCAGCATCTGGGTGTGTGTCCTGGCAAAACACCAGTCACTCCAGTGGTTTTCCTGCCTAGAGCCACATCACCGACGGCTGTGTTTCATCCGTCCCCAGCACGGCCAGCTCTGCAGATGGAGACGAGTCTGACCAGTTTGTACCAGTTGTCAATCTGGCTTATTCTGTTTAGTGACTAAGGAAAATCCTCACTCTTCTCTGCAGCTTCCTTCATTCCCTCTCCTTTTGTCTCCTTGTTGTCCCCCTCGCTTCTCTACGCTGTCTCCTTTTGCCTTCCTCCTAGCCATATGCTCTTCAGTCTGCTGCCTGCTTGTCAGCCAGGTTGCCCGAAGCTACTCCCTGGGTTTGTGGCACGTGCGCTTTTGTTCTCCAAAATACATCATTTTACTTGCTTTTCACCTACTGGTGATTTAAGACAACGCTCAGAAGGGTTGGATTGCCTTCAGATGTGGATCCCTTGGTGCAAAGTCACCTGACCGAGCGGTTCCCTATAGCAGTTTAAGGGGAACACGGGTTCAGCAGCTCAAGACCAGGAAGGAGCATGAAGGGGGGAGTGGGCTGTGGATGGGTGCACGGTTTGTAGTGTTGCTCTCCGAGCCTTGGGAATCGCCGGTGCCAAAAGCACCCCAGTGCTGTGGCAGAGAGAGTCGGAGAAGAACTGGGGTTGGAGCAGACTGCTGGAGAGCATCTAGTCCAACACCTGGCTGGAGGCAAAACTAACTTCAACGTTAGGTCACTTTGCTCAAGGGCCGTCCGGTTGAGGGTGTTAAACAGGAAGAGCAAGAAAAAGAACCTGTGTTCCTGCTCTGCCAATAAACGCGTCATTCACCTGTTTTGGCCAGTGTAGGTGAATTGTTCAGGCCATGGGAAGAGCTTTCGTATTCTTGCTTTAGTTAAAATTCTGAAGATGTGCAACCTGTATTTACTGGTATGAGTTCATACAGGCGTCTGCTGACCTGGTTGTTTGATCTTGGTGCATTAATGGAGGTTTGGAGGCCTCGTGGAGGCCTGGGTTTGTGTTATTTTTTGCAGCGTGATGGTGCAGAGAGGGAGTGGCTGCACGGTCCTGAGCGCAACGCTGAGACTGGGGGGCTTCTCCTTCAGAAGTTTGGTCCTTGCATTCCTGTGAGGACATCCCCAGCATTGGGGTTTTCAAAGGAGCCTAAGGGAAAGCCAAAAGCAGGGTGGGAATTGGACAGTGAGGACCATGTTCATGCTTAATTTCACTGAGGTGCCTGCAGCTGCCCTAGCCTTCACTCACCCCTTCTCAGCTGCCCTCCAGAAACCTCCGGGGCCGCTGGTGCCTAGGTAAGAGGGACCTGGGAATTCAGGGCAGCTGAACACTGCCCTTAATGCCCTGCAGTCTCCTTGAATATTCAAGCCTCCAGCTCCTTCCCTTGGCTTCCCAATCAGCAATTTGGGGATAAGAGAGGTGTCTGCTTCTCAGAAGTGCTGGCAGGATTAACGGGTGAGTGTTTGGGAAGTGCTTTGAGGAGGCACGCGTGAGTGGTGGTGGTGTTGCAGGGTGGCAGCTGGGATTTGCTCTGCGTGTGCAGAGGGGAGGATGGCTTGAGCCACCTCAAATAGCTGGTTTCACCATGGGCGCAGCGGCGTTGACCTTTATCAAGCACCTAACGCCTTCCATGATGAAAAGCACTACTCTCAGCTGCAAAACAACCTTTTGAAGGAGGGAGCTGTTGTTAGGATGTGCTGTACAGACGCAGAGCTCAGGCACTCGGTGGTCTCTTGGGTATTGCATGGGAAAACCTGCAGGTGGGCAGTGCTTAAAGCTAATCCTACCTGGCTGCCTGCTGGGCTCGTCTTCATTTCCCCCTTTGCCCTCGGGCTTCGTTGAGAGGTAGAAAACCGAGTGATAGCGTGAATCTGTCCTGTTTGGTTGGCGACTTTCATGATGGATTTACAAGTGGCGGATGGTTCGGTGAGGACAGATCAAAGGAGAAGTTCGGAGCACAGAGAAGAGGGATGAGAAGGCAGGCCAAAGGAAGGCAGAAAGGAAGAGGGAATGATGGTGCAGGACTGAATGTCGTCTTGCTCATTTATGTCGAGTGACCCCTACAAATCCATGTGAAAGGACATTGGCTGCCACTTACACTTTAGCTCTGTGAGGTGTGTCTCGAGCAAGGAGGTAGAAGGAAAACCATGGCTTGATGAGGACAGAGAATAAGAGAATTTGTTAGAAAGCCAAAAAAAAAAAAAAAAAAAAAAGATGGACCTTGAAAGTTTGGCCTAGAACATTTGTAGTTCACGGGAAATTTTAATGTAAGCGTCTCACTTTTTTTAAAAATTTGTAATAACCGGCTTTTTCTACCTTTTAAAAATGCAATTTGTATTCAGTCAATATTTTCTACTACATGTGTATTTTGTTCACATTCTGTAAAAAAAAATTTTAAACCGTACATTGTGAAAATCAGCTAGATTCAGTTTTGCATCTCTCTGTCAAGTATTTATTTTTTATTTTCCCTTATGAAAGGACTTCCCATACTTTATTTTTCCACGCTGCTACTTCTGGAGGATCTGTTCTTTTCCAAAAATTAGCTATTGCACATCTGGCTGTCAGTAGCGCTTGTGTTGTTGTTGGGTTCTTCCCCAACACCGGAATTTCCTTGGGTTGTAATGTAATAAAATCAATGTGAGTTTTGTGCGTAAAGCTACTTTACTGATCTTGAATATTCTATTTGTGGTTTTTCCTCTAAAACAGTACTTCAGGATATTCTTACATTTTCAGAAAGGTCCTTCCTTGAAGGAGAAATCATAAGTAATGTTTTCATGGATGTTGAATGGATGGAGACTCAAAGTAAGGAGAATCCTGTATAGAATTCCCTGTTTTTCCTCCTGCAGGAATAGTTTGCTTTCTTTTGTGTGAAGGCTGTGGAGGTTACAGAAATACATTGCCCAAAGGAGTGGGCAAGGAGTTACCCATGTTATTGGTTTACAAAGCATTTAGCAGCAATTTGAAAAGCTGAACGGTATTTCTCTTTGCAGCATTTGTATGTGGCAAATGTAATGGCAAAATTCTCTGGTTAAAAATGGCCTGAGTGTTTTGCAGAACATTTTTATCAAAATTAATTATTGCAATTATTCATTAACAGAACAGTAACAGAATGAAGTATGTATGTGGGGAACAGATTATTGCCTTTAAGGCAAAGCTACATTCATATTAAGTTTTGCATAAACATAAATTGATATACAATCAAATAGACCAGTTCTATTGAGGTTTTGCATATGCAGCAGCTCTGAAGGAGAGGTTGGTTTACATCTTCCACCCGTCTTCAACAATGGAAGCATATAAATCATTTTCCCATGAAAATTAAAGTTAGAGTTGCAACATTACTAATCTGATTACTCAAAACAGCTTTTCTCAAAAGCAAGGATAAACCAAGGAGCTAGTAGTTAAATACTTGCCTTCAAAAACAAAAAAAAAAAAAGCAGAATTTTTCAGTGGAAAGCATTGGTTAGTTGGGGCCATGGGAACTGTTTATTTAATGATGTAACTTTTAATATAGTGGTGGTTTAGAAGAATTGGGTAGGAAAGATTTAAATACTTTTTTTATTTCAAGAATATCAGCTGATAGCTTGAATGTAAATAGGAAAATACGAGTTCTTCATCCACCCAAAGCAGGGTGATACCATCATGTAACTAAAGTGGGTTTATTGTGGATTGCAAGCAGGAATGCTAGATTCATAAAAGAAATTGCTGTTAGCATTTTTTTAACCCAAACCACAGGGTGTTTTTGATTAACCAGTTATTCCTGGCCTCTTGAGGGAGAGTTTGGAAGTTCAGGGTAAGAAGAAATAGCAAGACAAATGGAAGAGTTTGACATTGTTCTGGTTCACATCAGCTCGGATGGTGTTGCGGACAGAATTAGTGTGATTGAAAATGTCACCACAAAGTCCGTCTTTGACTGTGGATTTTAAACCTGCTTTCCTTTTTGGCAGAGGAAGCAGCTTTGAAAGCATGCTGCTGTTGGTATATAGCCTACAGATTTTTTTTCTTTTTCCGTGCTATTTGGTAATGATGATCGTAGACCTCCAGGTCTGAGGTCCGGATGCTGGTGCTTTCATGCATCTCGAATAGCGACACTATTGCCAGCTTCTTTGATTTTATTGCTAGTGTTTCAGGGACTGTTTTCTTACTCCCTATAGAGCCGCAGCTACTACAGTGGGATTTCAGAAGAATTGCTGCTTTCATTTAATTTTCCTCCTTTCCTCAAAATCCACCCCCACCACAAACGTCAGTTTTTACATGCCATGGCTGTGCAAAAGAGCTTAAAAATAGGAAGCATGTGTGCTCCAGAGGCTCAGAAACCTGACAGCAAATAAAAAGAATTGTGGTATGAAATATATACATTGGGCTTTTTCAGTCAGTCGCGCATTAGGGGGGAAGAGGGTGGCTGGCAGATGAAGTTTAAAGCTTTGTGGTCGGCTGATCTGCGCCCCTGACCCCAGGTAGGTGCTGGTTACACATGTCGAAGGAACTTTGGCCAGACGGATACAGCACATTGGGAAAGGTGTCGGAGAACATATTAAACATGAACTTCACATTTTACTATAAATGCAGTTCAAACAGTCTTTTATTTAAATAATTAGCCTTAGCATCCCAATGCTGTTGCCACAGTTGCCTCTAAAACATAAGCTTTGCCCAAGGATTAACTGATTAAGTGGAATATCATCTGGTTTATTCAAGCGGGTCCTCCAGGTCACGGAGGAAATGTATGAAGGGATATGGCAAGGCTTTTCTGCTTGTGCTGTGACTGCTGAGTGGATTTTAGGTTGGTCTCAGCCTGGAGAGGCTGTGGAGACTTGGCTGACTTGGGCGGGCTCAGGACCAGCCCTCTGCAGAAGCTTGCTTTCACCACATTACCCAAAGATGCAGATCCCCATTACCCCCTTGTATGCCAGCGATAAATTCATGCTTGTGCAAACAGCTGACAGAAGGATTCATGTACCGTTTAAACTGTTGTTTGAAATACCAAAACACAGCTTGATGTTCTTGGTGTACATGGGTGCATTTGTCACGGACTCCCTTTTTCTCCCAGATCCTTATTAAGGAAGAAGCAGCAGTAGCTGGTAATCGAAGACATGAAATACATCTGTTATCTGAAGACTAACAACCTGCTATACAAACTGATGTCTTGAGTCTGCAAATACAAGAATCTTATGAGATGCCAGGAGACTATACAGCACTATAATTAAGTGCTTTTACCTGGGGCTTGTCCTTATTTAAAACGAACAAGACTGTTGGCGGAGACTAGTCTGCCAAAGGAGGTGAGCATTTTCTACCTGTCACGATTGCTAAAAATATACAAAGTAAGTTGTGGGAAAAGTGTGTTTCAGGCAATAAAGGTTCTGTAGAAAATTGTAGTTTATCTACAGTGTTCATTTAAGGGGGAGCCTCACTGATGGAAAATGTACCCTAATAAGCCTCTGTGGACTGCAGTTCGTCTAGGCATCTTGACTATTCAGAGCAAACTTTGGCATGTTGAGCTTGCAAGTCGCAGGGTTGCTCGGAGATGGCGTCGGCATTGCCCGCTGTGTCTGGGTCAGGCTGTTCTCCATCTTATGTCTGAGCATAATGTTGTAACAGCCTTGCGATGCCAGTGGCCCTGAGTTCTGGGGCTTTTGAGCTCGGCTGGCAGCCCGGTGGGATTAGCCACCAGAAGCACCACTTCTTGGGCTTTATTGATTGAAGGTGGATACGGTGGCCTTGGTTTGGGGGAGGCATGTGAATGCAACTTTTTGGCTGAGACTGCGTGCAGTATCCATTGGTAGCATCTCATCTGGGTGGACAAAGAGGTCCTACCTTCTGTTGGCACATGGAGGGGCTCCCTAGTACTTGTGGTTCGAGGTTTTGCATAGTGTTGAGGTCCTCCAGAACCTCACTGCGGTAGTAGGTCTGTGTGGTACGTATGTACAGCATCCATTGATTACTCCAAGAGAAATGTGGTCCTTAGCATGATGCTTTCTGTTTTGGAAGTACATGTTATCCATAGTTTGTGTTGTGATTTTGGAGATGCGCTGGTGCTTCTTAGTAGGCGTGTTTCGTTGCCTCAAGGCTATGGGGAAGAGGTACTAGTTCTGGCCTTTCTGTCTTTCTGGAAGACTCTTTGCCCATCCCACTGTGACATTCTTCTGTCAACACTGGTGAGGGGTCATTTTTAAATTCAGGTTTTCCCAGATGTGTCCCTTTTTTCTGGATTCATGCTGGATTTGAGAACTGTAAATCTGTCCTTGTTCCTGACGCTCCCAGACATGTCCTGATACTTGGAAATGTTTCTTGTGCATGCCAAGACCATCTCTGCAGTGCATGCAGAGAAGTTACAGTGGATACGTACGATATACAGTACATCTGAGTTGTACTGCGTGTCTGTGGACACTGGATGTCCAGCTCAAGCGCGGACCATTCAGAGGTGGGGGTGTACGGCACGCTCGGACCTTCCCAGGAGCATGGGACTCGCTGCGCTTGTGCAGTGTGGTACTGCTTCTGCTGGGAAGCGCAATTTGGTGAAAGTAGGTGACAGAGATGGGAATATTTCATTTCCTCTCAAAGAGGTTGACCTGGGAGAAAATAAAAACACAACAGGTTATTTTTGCTTCCATTTTGGTTTAATTTTACTGGCAGTTAGGAGCTCTGGTTGTAAGTCTAACAAAGAGGAAAGGCATGGATTTCCCCTCCCCATTTATTGGGCTGTGCATTGGTCTGTCGATTTGTCCACACTGTGCTCAGTGAAGGTAAGGGAGTCCTTGGACTTAAAACTGGAGGAAAAACTTCATTGAATGGGGACAGACCTAAGTCCATGCAAAATTGTGAGTTACCTCTGGGTTATATGGGCAGCCCCGGAAGGGACCTGTATGCTACTAAATGTGTTTTATAAATTAAAAAGGTGCTCATTGATTTTGTTTAAAATGAAGTCTGTTGTGGAGTGATTGGACGAATAGCTCATGCTGGTGAAAAAGACTGAGCAAAGAAACAGCATGATACAGGCAGGAAAGAGTATTTAAATATACAGAGTATGAAGGCATGTTAAGTACAGAGTTAGTGGCCCAGAGAAGAGTCAGGGGCTTAGAGTGGGTTACCTGAGTGTGCCTGTGGTGTGATCCTCAGAGAGGACTGAGGTTTAAGCCTCCATTTACAGCTGTGGGAAGTCTGCTTAAAATAACCAGCTGGGGGTTTTTTTTTTGGTTTTTATTTCAGGAGTGTTCCTTGAGACTGGGTACTGCTTGTGGGGAAAAAAAACCCTGTACCTCAAACAGGTGATGTATTGTGCTTTTTGAAAGCCACCCCTCTCCCAGTTGCCTTGGAGTTGGCATCCAAAGTCCCTGGTCGCTAGTGAGTAGCAGGCATGTCGGATGCAAAGCAAGGTAATTTATTACGCTCTGCCGCCATTACTGCTTCCTGTGCTGTTATCTACTTTTGGGTACCATTGTTAATTGAAATGGATATGCTAGAAAATAGTCAGAGGGGATCAACAAAAAAGAACAAAAAAAAAAAGAAAAAAAAAGATTTGGAAGCAGAAGGCTCGTAATAGAAAAGACCTAGGATGAGCTCTGTGCAAAGAGGTGACTGAGGAGAGACACAGTATCTACAAATACATGAAGAACAGTTTCAGAGCAGGCAGGGATCAATTATTTGCAGTCAGTTGGGACATAAATAGTGACAGATGCAGCAGCAGGGGGGAAATAGGTGTAATTAATGGGAAAAAGATGAAGATTGCTCTGGAAAAGGGCACGGGGCCTCCATTGTAGATGCTGCAGGCTTCTGGTGGCAGGGACTCCCTTTTGCAGGGTGATCGTACCCTGCTGGGCACAGCCAGTGGCCACCACCATAGGTGGCTCAGCGGCCAGAAATGGTTTTAAGCCCAAGTCCTGGTATCGGGGAAGCACTAGAGCATCTGCTGGATTTGAGGGGCACGCTGGAGTCCCGGTGGTGGCAGCAGCAGGAGCTTTTGGTACCTGCTTTCCTGAGTCACAGCCCAAGTGACATTCCTCCAGAAATGTAACTCTTCAACTTTTGTAAGTTTAGATCGTTTCAAAGCAAGTTCTTAAATGGTAAAGTGAACCCAGAGCACTGAAGTAGATGTTTCCAGTGGCAGCTGAAGCTGGAGCTTGAGGCATTAGTTCCAGGCCAGGACCTCTGTCTTTAAAGACACTCAAGCTGAGGTGACCTGCTAGTCAGTGGAGAGGCGCGAGTTGTTTGCAAGGGGTTGGAAGCTGTTTCTGATGTCTCTGGAATGAATCCTTGGGTGCCGTGGCTGTAAACAAATAGTTACTGAGACACTGACTTGGTCGGTGGTGAGGAAAATGCTAGTGACAGAGAGAAATTAATGGTTCCATTTATACTTTTTGAGTGTTTCTTTTTCCTCTGGAAGCATGTCCCACAGACATGCCATCATCTGAAAAAGCTAAAGAGGTCTTTATGGGCTTGGGACCAGAGGTGGGAGCCATGCTCCGTGCCAACATGCGCGCAGATTTTTTTGGTGTTATTTTTTTGGAAGTGCAGTCTACTTATAGAAATGAATGTTGCTCCCTCGGAAACTTGTCCACCAGCTCTCCCCGTAGGGCTCTTGCCTCTTCGTTGAGGAAACACAAGCACCTTTAATGCTGCTAAACTAAAGTTGCCAACAAGGTAGGTGTTGACTTCACTTGAATCTGGATGCTCTCAGCTCTAGTAAGGTCAGGCCTTCGGTAAGGACCGTTTTTGAGTAGATATCTGACTTGAAAAGGTGTTGGCTATCATCCTAAACAGGAATTTGCTTGTTGGGGTAGAGTTTCTGTTTTGTTGATACCTGCCATACTAAAAGCACAGTCTGCTCGTGGAAGAGTTGTGAGCTTGTCCTGTGCCGTGGGGTCAGTTTGGAGCTTTCATGAGGAGCATGACTTCAGGTGCCCTGGCACGGAAGTGAGCCATGTGTGTTTGAACAAACCAGCTCTGCTCGGTCAAAGGTGTCCTCCTGCGTGCTGCTGCTTCTGGGGAGAGAACAAATGGGTGAGAGATGGTAGTAATTCAGCTTCAGCAAACACCCTCGTGTCAGAAACCATACAGATTGGGGTGTTTATCAGTATTGACCCAGTATGTTCACAGCTACACCCAACTTCTTACCTGTGGCAATTACCATTCATCTCGCCTTTCTCTTTGGTTTCATTGTAAGCTGCAAAGAACCAAGACTCAATTACCTGCGTGTTGCACGCAGTGCACACATTGCTGCTGTAGAAGGCGAAGCTCCTAATCTTTAGCATTTCTCATCCAAATGCAGTTATTCTGATTGCGACATTTCAAGACTTTCTACAGATGTTAACCCTCTCCTACCATCTTTTTATTCCTCCTCTGCAGAGCCTTTAAATTCCCATCAGCTGCTGTGGCAGTGTGGGAGATCTCATGGTCCTATGATAGTCCTCTGATTTTGACTTTCTTCCTCTGAAAGGAGGCCCGGGCCTGAGTGAAGGTCCTTCAGAGCCTGAGCTGTTCAAACATAGCATTTAAGCATTTGCTTTGTCCCACTGACTTCAGTATGACTTAAAATCACGTGCGTGGACCCAGTCATTCCCTTTGTGAGGACGTGGGAAGACACAGCCATAGCCTAGAGGTGATGGAGCTCAGGAAAATTGAAATTTTAGCATCCGTGCTGCTTTCATTCCTTTTCTTCTGTATTTATTTTTCTTGGCACCAAAAATACACAAAACTTCATTTTCTTAGAAACAAAACAAAACCAACCTTTTCTTTATTCATGAACTAACGTCTGTTTTGAAGTCTCATCAGGAGGCAGGAAGAGGAAAAAAAAAAAACAAACCCATCAGTTTCTTTATTTGCTTGTCTCCACTGGGTGCTGCTGGTAGAAATCCTACAATAGGCACTGCAAGGCAAAATGCGTTTCGGGAGCCTTCCCAATTTAGCACCGTGATTCAGCGGGGTCCTAGAGCAGAAGCCTTGGTGCGTGGTGGAATTAGGAGCTAAAATCAGGCAGAAGGGAAAAAAACAGCGGAACCTCAGATGGAAAGTGAGCAATTTGTGATTAGCTGTTAAAAGCAGCTTTCTCAATGGATTTGTGTATGCCTTTGTCACCCAAGCACAGAAATCCCAGATCCCTCCTTGCCAAGCTCCCTGTGTCCCCTTGTTTGTCCCCGTGTCCCCAGGCTCCTTCCAGCCCCCTCCCGTCCTCCGCACTGCGGGCAGGCGAGAGGCAGCGTGCCCCTGGCTCCTTCTGACCCTGTGTCTCATTGTCAATTTTCATTCATTTTGGAGAGACTCAACATTTTGGAAACCTCGTTCCCTCCCTCAGAGTGGGTTGAGGGTGGCCATGGGTTCAAAAGGGACCCCAGGGGACCGGGGAGGCATGAGCCCTGGGAGAGCAGGCTGCCACAGAGGGGCACAGCCTGGGTAAAGAAGGGGAAAGACGTTTGGGAAATTCCTGTTTGGATTGAGAGGCAGTGATTAAGCTAATGCAGTCAGCTAACCATATTATGTTTCTGAAAAGAAAATGGAAAATGAAAAAAACCTGAGCTTTTCTGTTCTGTATTGCAAAATGTGGTACAGATTTATAGACAATAAAATTTGACGTGTGAAAGAACATCTAAGAGTGGGAGATTTGGCTTATCAATGCTGATTATTTTTTCATTTTCTATTCTCCTGAAATTAAGTCTAATAACATTTTTAATTACCTTTTTAATATTGTTCTTTATCATAATGATTTTACTTTTTGAGGCCATTCTGTGTTTTCCACTTAAAAATTAATCTTTTCCTTAAATTTCCTCTCTTCCCTCATGCTTGTTAGATACCGTTGAGTCAAGTATCAAAATTATTTATCTTCCCCCCACCCTTTTTTTTTTTTTAGGTATTATATAATTTTATGTCAGATACTCTGTTACGTGTATGAAAATAGAGCTAAACAAATTTCATGCTTCAGGATATAACTGCTTCTCTGGAGATGAGGAGAGATGGTTTGCCGCATTGCACAGTCGCTTGGGTGCCTTCGTCCTGGAAGTGGCCGAGGAAGCGTCGAGCATCTTCGGGCACCCTGTGGAGGCTGGGGGAGGTGGGGGGCACCCAGTACCTTACAGGATCTGGCAGCACTGAAGCCTGAAGACTTTCACCTTTTGCTGTAGTGTCAAGTATTGCTCACGGCTGGAGGCAGGAATATCAGCCCGGTGATCAACAGAAGCACGTACTTCTCTGTAGCAGCCAGACAGTTCTTACAGGTTTTACAGTGCGGTTCCTGTGTCTCGGCTTCTGTAGTTTTAAAATGTCTGTGTAATAGGCAATGCAGGTAACAGTCTCGGCAGATCAAGTCCTTTGACTGACTTCTTGCACTTTGGGACTTTATCAGCTGTTTGTCATGTTGCCGGATTGTAAACCCCTGTACTGAAATTTCCCAAGAAGGTCAGCAAATCCGATGCTTTTGTGTATTTTATTTTAATTTTGGAGAGGCAGGGAATTTCAACCAAAATAGCTCAGATATTTCCAAGAGTGAGATTAGGGGGGAAATATGTTGCGTGGCTTAGGTGAGATATTTTTGGGAGCAAGGATTTGGGGTCTGGCAGAGAAGGTGCCGGGTGGCAGGCACGCCTCCTCCCCATCCTCGCGAGGGTCTGCACAAAGTAAGTGAAGTGCAAAGCCTTTTGGAAAAATGACACGCTGGGAAAAGACCAGATTTGGCTGCTGGCTTCTCCCCCCATCAGCATCCCCCTTTCCTCCCCTCTGCCGCAGCGGCCATCCCTGCCGGGGCAGCCCTTGCTGCCGGACTCCTGGTCCTCAGGGCAGGTGGGTGCCCTTGCCTTGCTCCCTTGGCTCCCGGTGTGGGTGCCGCGGCGTTGCCTGGGCGGTGTCACGGCTACGGTGGAGCTGCCCCGATGGGAATATCAGGCTGCTGCATTGTGCTCCCCTTCTCCCTGAACCCCAGCCTCTGGGGTCTGGTGGGTTTAACAGGTGTATGAATTAATGCACAGGTGATTTTGCATGCCTTTTTGAGACAAATTAGTCCTTACTTAGATAATCTGGGAAGCTGTGATTTAGATCCACGACTCCTTCATGCATTTCCTTGGCTCGGTGCATTTCTCAGTTCAGAGTTTTCACTGGGCTCAGGTGCCTGGGGTCCTTCTCCGGCTGCCGCAGGCATGGCCAGTGGGTCCAGTCCTGTCCCCAAGCAGCTTGCTTTGCTCTCGGCGGGGCTCGCAATCAAACAGCAATTCTGCCTGCGAAGAAAGGATGTTTTCTGTGTGCAGCCTGTTCTCGTACCCGCCCTATTGTCTGCGGGTGGAGTGCGATCAGCAAATTGCTCAGCCCACTGCCAGGGCCGTGCTGTTCCCAGCTACCGCAGGTCCCGTCACAGCGGCAGCTCTGCTGGGTTAGTTTTCGTCCTTCAAGAGAGATTTTTGATAGATGTCTGCTGCTATTTCATGGTCCTGTTGTCTTGTGCTTCAGTTCAGAAGTGCAGGATTTTACTTCTGCAGTTTTCCAATAACTGAGCAATAGTTTACGTTTGCTCTGCAGTAAATTTAATTTTCGGTGTACTGGCCTAGTTACATAAGTGATCCGAATCCCTCTGGATCTCTCTTATGGTTGCTTTGTATTTACTACTCCCTTCAGTTTCATGTCACCAGCAATTTGGCAATTTTACAGCTGGTTTCTCCAAGTAATTTATAGACATTATCAGCAGGGTGGAATAGATACTGCAAATTTCCTGCATAGATCCCACTGACTTTAAATGAACTACTTTTGCAGGAGCAAGAGTAGTTGATGGGGGGGGGGGTGTGATGGCAAATATTCACATCTCAGGTGCAGGCAACATGTGCACGCTGATGATCAGGAGGTAGTCCGGCCATAAATTTTAGTGCCAGCATTGGGGAGTTTGGGATGGATGCTTTTGAGTGTTTCCAGCTGGGTACCCGTGCTGATATATATAAGCTATTGCAGCCGCATTAACAGTTGACACTACTGTCAGCATCACCTTGAAGGATGCTTGCAGTGAGATACTAGCTTAATTCCTTCCCCTGGGAGATACAAGTATTTCTTCTGCCGCTCCTTTGGAAGGAGCACTTAGGGCAAGGATGCTAAATCTCCGTGCTCTCCACAAAATAAGAAAAGGAGAAGAGATCCTAAGAAGAACCATGTAGCTGAAAAAGTCGTCAGCTTGGTAGCATGAGGAGTTAAAAAAGAGGTGGAGGGACATCTGTGCAGAACTGCTTGGACATGTCTCCTGTAGCCAGAGCTCTGGGGAGCAGAAACTGCCCAGGACTGGGCTGCCCTTCCGTAGGGTGCTATAGGTGCTGGACCCTTAGAGACTATAGAGCAGGAGCAGGCTCCATCCCCCAGGAAAGTCCAACCCCGAGGTGTTTCTCATCATTGCGTGTAAAATCCGCAGCATTGCTGACGTCAGAGCTGTGATGGTGGATGTGAAAGTGGGGAGATGACTCACTCCATCGGGTAATTCAGGCTGAAAGCTGGTGTTCCCTAACCTTTCTTTGACATTTAAGTGGTGTCCCCCTTCCCCTCTGAAGAAAAGTAAACCCGGAGTGCCCCAGCCAGTCTCACTATTGCTATGTCGTGCCGAGGGCTTTCTTTATCACCGCGGGCACTGAGAACTGAGTTAAAACAGCAAAATTAAAGCTGACAGTGGAAAATAGTGGGGAGGGCAGGTCCCTGCCCCAGCTGCCTCACTCTTCCTCTTTGGAGGGGCGACCTGCGCTTAGAGAGGACTTACTGCAAACATTTACTCTGAAGGGCAGCAAAACACATCCGTTCTCGTGGGGAACATTAAATGTTGACCTTTAGCAATAATTTTAACGGGTGTTAGACATTTTTAGTGAATAATACATGGGCTTCCCCAAGAAGCCTCACATTATCTAGGGAAAAAAAGTCTCTCGCCTCTTCTGTGGGTGAGAGAGAGATGCATCGCAGGTGCTGTATGTGTCGGTAGGGACTTGCTGGATACTTGCCAATGGAGAGCATCCTGCTCTCTGTTTCCAGTGGGAAAGTGTTATAAGCATCACAAAAACTTTTGAATGTTGGCAAAATTTGTCTTGGCCCTGCCACTGTTTTTTTTAAAAAAAAAAAAAAAAAGTAAAGAATCAAACAAACCAACCCTTTGAAAATGGTTGGAATATTGGATAGTTCTAATTGCTTTTCTCTGCAGTGCAAAAACAGTCCCCTCCCTGCCAAACACACCTGTTATCACTGCTTTGGGGTTTTTTTGCTTATCTGTGCGTAACTGTGCAGTATTTTCATGGTGACATTTCATACCTGGGTGTTGATACTCTTTGTTTTGCTGCTTTTGCTTTTCTTCTCAAAAGGGATGAGAAGAATTCAGCGTTCCAAGGTACAAATAAGCCTCTTATCATCATAGTATCAAAAGAGTGATTATGGGAGAATTTAAGGTCCTTTTTCTGGTTGATTTTCAGGTCCTCTTCCAGTTTTCCACTTGCCTAAGTAATTCTTTGATCCCAGAGTTGACTCTCTTGATTTTAATTTGTTTGGAGCACTGCTGAAGCAAAGAGCAAGACTGGCAAAATTGGTCTCTGGAAAAGCACCCCGGTAGTTTAATAAATAGCATAGAGTAAGTGTTGTTTAAAACCCACCACACATTCAGTTGCTCGTAGGCTTCAAAGAGCCATGTTGGTGGTTGTTTCTGTAGTTTAGTCCAGGAAATTCAGGCACAGGCACAGTCGGCGGTAGCGGTGAGGGAAATGTCTATAAATGTATAAAAACACATTTACGTACCATTGCCAATACTTTTAACACAGCAAAGGTCTAATTTCTGAGGTTTCCCTTCGAAGTGCGGGCTCAATAGCCTGCCTTGCCAGGCGTGAGCTGACTTATTTGCTCTGTATTCATTACCGCTTCCTGCGAGTCGTTAGTGGGTCACCTCGGAGGTGCTGGAATGTCCTGTCTGAAGACCATTAGCGAGGTGCACACACGCCTCTGGTCCCCACGCACCTGCTCCTGCCCGAAACCTGCCCTGCAGCAATCCTGCCTGCACCCCGCTGCCCGTCAGCCGGCAAGCGCTGACGGACTTGGCTGAAGCCTGCACCTCTTGTAGGGTTCCCCCGGCTCCCTCCTTAGTTTTACATGACCTGGGGGAGGCTGAATGCAAACAGGAGCAGACCTGCCAGGGGTCAAAGGAACGAGGCAATCAAGAAGGCAGAGTTTTCCCAAGGGAGGATGGACTTGCTGGCTGATGGCTGGGATAATGAAACTGCTTGGCAGAAATGTCAGCTTAAATGAGTATGTGCAAAAAGCCAGTTATTGCAGCAGGTCTAGTGGGCTGTGGCCGTTCGCAGGACAACGCGCTGGTTTGGTCTCGCCAATGGTTAGTTTATAATGGTTACAAGGGTGACTGCTTGCCAATGTAAATAGGTGGATAAACAAACATACAGGAGAGCAACTGTGGACGTGAATAACCCACCATTTATTTAGAGGATGTGAGAAAATGTGTAGCTGTAATCGAATTTGCAGGGGAAGTGACCACGGAGGAGATTCGGGTGTGATGAGGAAATGGAAGTATTTGCTGGAGGAGAAGAGCAGCAGCTGAGCGCCGTGGCAGAGACCCAGGGGCATGGGGGCAGGCGACCCTGCCAGAGGGTAGCGCCTCTATCTGTGGGTCCTCCGCCGATGATGGCGAGGGGCTTTGAGGGCAGTTGTCCCCAAGCCGCTTCCAGGGCTGAGGTTGTGGGGGCAGAGCAGCGGTTTTCGTGGCTGCAAGCAGCCCTGGGGACCCGGCTGGTGAACAAGGCGAGGGGTGGTTTTCTTGGTTTCTTTCTCCTGGAGGCCTGGCCAGCCTCCGTGCCAAGCTATGGGGGTTGCGTGGAGCCTCCTCCCATTGCCCTCCCCATTGCTTGCCTACAAAGGTGATGCAGGGCGAAGCATCCTTCCTCCGTTGGATTGGGATGCTTCTCTGCAGGGCTGGGTGGAAATCAGGAGCCGGCTGAAGCTCAGCAGAAAACTTTGCAGTTCTGTGCTAAATTTGCAGCCGTGAGGACTAAGGGTGCTTTAATTCAGTGAGTCATCGCTTGTTCTCATAAAAGAGTCTGTGGGGACAGCTTTTCTGGCACACATCGTGGGGTCGAGGTACAAAGGGGAGCTGCTGTGGCGCGTAGCCAAAGAACCGGTCCCAAAGGCACTACCCCAGCTGGAGGAGCTTGGAAAGGTGTTTTCTTGCAAGAGGCGATTGATAGCTCGGGACCAACAAGAGAGACCTGGTCAGGAATGACAGCGCTCGGCTCAGGAGGGTCCTGCCCGCAGGCTGGTGCAGGGAACAGCCATCCTGGCTGGGCACCCCGCGGGGCAGGAGCTGGGGTGCCCCAGCTGTGGGGCATGGGAACATGGGCAGGATGGATGTGCCAGGGGGGCTGGGAGAGTTGAGTGGAGAAGTGTGTCTTTCACCTCCAACAGGAAAATACAGGATTTCAAATCAGAGCACGCTTTCCACTCATCTTTGCCCACCTCCCCACCCCCCACCCCCCCAGCAAGCAGAAGCTTGTAGTTTGCTTTCCAGAGGCGATGCCTAAGTGTGTACAAATAGATGGTATCTGAAGGGAAGAGCTGTAGAGAACGGCAATGTTAGCTGTGCATTTCAAGAAATGAGCTACTGTGAAGTACCTGGCAGTATCTTACTGCGGTAAAAGGTTTTGGGGGTGGGTAGTATTCTCCAGACCACAGAAGCAGCAGTAGGATGTGCTGTGGGTCCCGTTACCATTCTCTTGCTGGTGGCGGTGGTGGTTTAGTGTGCGGCGTTGCAGAGAAACCCTGTTGAAGTTGAGGTGCTGTTCTGTAAGGTCCAGTGCAGACATAATTCAAACCACAGAGCTTTTCCAAATAGCTTATGCTATTGATTTAAGAAAAGACAGTAATGATTCTCTTTTGGCCTGCTTTTGGGTTTGCAGCTACTTCATATAAAACCCATTGCATAGTTATGATTTGATAGGGTCTGAAATCTTGTTGTCCATGTTGGGTGGTATTTTTCGTTTTGAGAGGATAGCCAAGAAAATCACTGAGCAAAGCCCTTGAAAAATTGGTGCCGTCTGACTCTAACGGTGCTTGAGTTGACCTGCCTCAGGTCCAGAGGTTTGGTAGCAGACATCTTCAAATGGACATTTAACATGAATAGTTAGAAATAATGTTAATTTTCACTGCATTCAGAATAAATAAATAGCACTCAGTAAAGCTCTATCAGATCAGTGAAAAGCAAGGTGCAGTGCCATGCAAGGCAATCAAAAAGAGGCGTTCATATAGACTATCTTTTTATCCAGTAACATTTTGCATGAAAATTAATTATATGTTAATACAGAAAAAGTTAAACTGATGTTCACCTAATCTTCATTGCTAATTGGAACTCCAAATAGCTGTATTATGTTTGATAACAGATTGATTGACCTGAGTAAAGCTTGCGTATCTCTAGGATGGAGACAATTGAATTATCATTCAGAAAAATGCCAAGATGATTATATCGTATCCCATAGTTCACAGATACTTTCTTCAGTAGTATTGCCTTTAGTTATCAATAGGCAGCAGTAGGCTTAGTATTAATGTTGCCATGATTATAATATGGCCTTTACGGGTATAGGAATAGGTTCAGGAAGCACCACATCCTGTACTGCAAGTCAGACTTGGAGACCTGATCCCATCCATCTGACTGGGTGATGAAAACTTAAACTAAACTAGCTGTCAGCTTATTTTTTTTAAAAAATGTTGAGTTGTTGTCCAAAACCAGCACATATGACAGCAGCATCCTTAAGAAGATGAGCAAGAATGATAGAAAACAAACTTGTACATAAATTTCTTGGATTCAGTGTATACCTGCACTTGAGAGGAAGTGTTAGGCCACAGGGCGCAAAGTGCCACATCTTTGTAGCTGGTCCAGAGCTGCAGTTTTCAGACAGGCACTCAGGTGCTTTTTGTTACTCATTTTCCTTTAGAAAAATTTTAAGATCTCAGGTACACAGGGTAAAGAGCTCTGGAAGTTCCTCAGCAAAGGCAACTGCAAGAGGATAATAGGACTGAGTCTAATTGGAATATTTTTGGCACTTCCCTCTAAATAATTAACAACGCATTTTTGCTGAAGCTGAGCCATTTTGCTGAGGTTTTTTGATTTCAGGAGGGTTTTGTTAGATTCTGAGATTTAAGATGGACCCTGTCATCATCTGCCACCCCAGGCAGTAAGAGGTGTGTTGGGGTGAGGAAGGGAGGGAAGGGGGGAGAGAGAGAGAAAATCTGTCCTGTTGAGTCTGTTGTTGTGTCCCATGTTGAGTTTCCCTGCTACTAGTTGTGCCTGTAAAGCTTCCAACTTACCAGGCACAGAGAGATCCCAAAAAGGTAAACTAAATTTAATTCTCAGCTTGAAAAAGTTTTTTGTCCTGGGGAAAAAAAAAAATCTCTAATGAGTAGCTTCTCCTTCTTAGGCAGCTCAGAAACTTTGGGGCCTGCCCTGAAGGATAGTATTGACGTCTCCATATTCAGAGGTCTGACAGGAAAACGTCTTTTACCACATTGGCAGGAGTGATCCCTTGGGTAGGAAGATCTGATGTTAATATCAAAGGGAAATCCATGTTTCGTGGCTCTATTGTACCAAATGCAGCACGCAGTAAAATCTTACTAGGTTGGAGGAGGTTTTAGATAAAATTTGTTGTCAGATTACTCCAGCAGCTAAAATAAGGAGGAAAATAACGGCTCTGTGGGCAATCTAGTGATTGAAACGTATTGAAGATGTCTTCAGACCACTAGTCTGAAGGTAGCGTGCATGCTTATAAGGTAAGACATCAGAGGCTAAACCTCCAGGGATAAAAACAGGGCTGCGATCTGTCCTTTTTTGATAGCCTGCTGCTGAAAGGTGGTTCTGAGAAAGGCTGGACCTGA
Source organism: Sagittarius serpentarius (assembly GCA_034782735.1). Taxonomy (NCBI): domain Eukaryota; kingdom Metazoa; phylum Chordata; class Aves; order Accipitriformes; family Sagittariidae; genus Sagittarius; species Sagittarius serpentarius. Next base: position 24,447,720 of record JAVKLA010000024.1, read on the forward strand.
AAGCTGGATGCCTGCAAGGACGGTGGTCGCGTTGCATGCATGGATGGAGTGGCTGGATAAGTGTTTGTTGGCAGACGGGCACATTAGGCGCCTTTGTTATCCCTGTTCTTCGGGTTCTGCTGAAACCTGTGTTCAAAACCACGTAGGAAAGTGGTACCCAGTGTAAGCAAGTGATGTCTTGCAGGCAAAGCCTGGAGCTGATCATCACTGCACAAGGCATGCATTGCGTGCTGCCAAGTCTCTGTCCCTTTGACAAACCCAATACGTTGGTTTGGTGTTTCTTCAGCACAGTATAATATTTATAAGCTGCTGGTGACAAGGCTCGTGGCTTGGAGTCATCTGAAAAGTCCTCATGAGCAGGAAGCTGTGGCTGACACTGAGTGACCCTGGCTACTTAGGGTGACTGGCTTTCAAAAGATCTTTTTCTAAAGTGTTGCTGGTGTGCAGTGAGTGATTTTTAGCCCAACATATTTCATAAAACTGGAAATGAGACTCACAGAATAAATTTCCCTTTTGACCACTGTCAGAGGGTTTCAATAGTTCATTTATCGAATCTGTACCAGCTCTTTGGTTAGCCTGAGAAATGATGGTTTGGGGCGTTATCTCCTTTCCCAAGCCTCTGTTTGCACCGGAGCGGTATTGTTTGCTGTCCCCAGCAAACATGAGCAAGTTCTTGGAGCAAATGCTACTGCAAAGGTAACTGTGCTCTCATTCCTTTCAGCTGGAAGTGTACATGTAATTTTAGGATTAGATTTGAGTGGAAATGTCGCTTGACTTGTTTATAAATACATCCATATGGCAATTTTATTCTTTTTTTAAATAAATGTCCTCTAATACAAAGCAGAGGGCAGACAGCAGTGGCTGAAACATTGCTCATATCCTGGGTTCTCATGTTCGTCAGTGGTAGCTTTCTAGTCTTCTAAATCCCCATTTTTAGTAGAAAAACCCAAGACAGAGACTCATGGATCTGGAAGCTAATGCAGTTCCAGAGCCTGCTGAGCTCCTGGCAGCCACCTCAGGTCTTGTCAGATGGTTTCAGACCCATTTTTTTCCCCCAGTGAGAAGATGCTCTGTGACCTCAGGTAGTCACCAAGAAGTCAGTGGATTTATATCAGCTGGAAATCTCACGGCGGTTAAAAAAGTGGTGGGTGCCGGGAGGATGGGAAGATGGTGAATGCTTTGTCTGGGGTGTCCATACGTCCCATCACCACGACCTGGCTACGGGCAGAAAACCAAGCTCTGCCTGCCTCACCTCTCTGTAAAGGGGAGATGTCAGCACCCGCAGTGGGAGCCTGGTTGAAGTGCTTTGAGGTCCTGAGACAGAAGGATCTATACGTTGTTGTCTGTGTATTGGTCAAAACCTTGTTCGTGTTCTAATATGTCTGTGTTTAGCACTAAACAAGCAATGCATGTATTGTGGCTAACCATTTATGTAATAATGGAGTCATTAGTTTACCCTCTTCAGCCTGAGCAATACCAGCCAACGAGAGTTTTGAAAGCAAATGGTGTCTTTCCACCCTTCCATCAGTATTGTCCTTCCTCCTGTCCTCGCCCACAAACAGGAGGAACTCCTGACCTCTCTTCTCGATAGTGGCATTTGCCATCTCCTAGTCCAGGAATCTATCATACAGTCTTAAGAATAGCTCTGGGAATTATTTCAGGAGTCCGGCCCCTTACACCCAGTGGGATATCTTTGCCATTTTTGGCAGAGTTTGCCTATTCAGTTTGTAAAAGTCTTCAACATGGGAAATTCCACAGGCTCCCTCAGCAAAGCTGCCCAGGGTTATCTTTACATTGGAAAAAAGCCTTCTCTCATGCCTAAATTAGATCTTCCTTGCTGCAGTCTGAGCCCGTAAGTTCCTGTTCTGTGCACTGTCATTGCAGAGAACAAATCAGTTCGTTTCTATTTGCAGCAACCTTTGATGTGTTTGCTGACATCAGAGCAAATGTGATCACTCTTCTCTCGCGGGTCCAGACCTTTGATTATTCTCATCCTCGTCAAAGTATTTCCTTCAGTTACCTGAATTTCCTGTTCGAAGTGCAGATGGCACAGGTTGGGGTTTTTTTTGGTAACAGTAGTTTGTTAGACATATATGAGTTCAACTAAGGAGCATGTTTGGTTGGCTGAAGTAGCTCATGAGTCTTGAAAACTTTCTTTTTATAGACTTGATACTATCAGTCAAGTTGCCGTTCTGCTAATTTCTTATGTCCTCGTTTCACAGTCTCTCTGCCCTACGAAACCAAGTTCTTATTTTTGAAGGCTGAGGCTTCTAGGAGTATTGGTGATCACTTGTTTTGTTTCCTTTTGAGATAAATGCTGTGTTTTCTTTCCCGTTTCAGATGACAGCAGGTGATCAGCACAGAGTATATGCATAGAAATCATGGGTATTGGGGAGAAAAAAATCTAAATGTCAAAAAATCACACAATCCGGTAAACTCTGGGTTCTCCTTTAATGTCCGTGGTAGTCGGACATTATCTGACCTGTGCCTCGTGGGATTTGCTTCTGTGGCTGCTTTGCTTCCCAGCCCTTTTGTGCAGTAATTTTCAACCTCTGTTTGGCAGTTTACAGTGGATTACCTATGAGGTCCCTGCAAAAGTAAGTCTAAAAAAGCAAGCTGATTGGCATTTAACTGAACTGTGCAGCCACGGTGCCACTGGAAAGCTTTTAGGAACTGAAGAGTGAAAAAGGGTTAAAACCACCCTTCCTGTTGCCCCAGAAGTCCCTCCCTTTTCTAAAGTAAATACATGGTGTTCATGTTCTGTAGCTGGCCTCTAAGCCCCTTTCCTGGAGAAGCACTTCTCCTCATCCTCAGAGTTTCAGCAGAAAAAAACCAGGTTTAGATATTTTCATTGTGATCTGCCAGTTGGGATAATTACTGTTATTTAAGTTCTTTGAAGTTCAAAACGGACAAGATCTGGTAACCTTTACTGTTAGCTGTTTATTAAAAGGGACAGTAAGACCAAGAATATTCTGTAGGCTAAGATTTTTTTTGGAGAGCAAATGTAGCTTTAATTACAGATAATCTACCCCTGCCACACACACACTTTTTGGCTATTCTGAAAGTGGAGGATGTTTTAACAATAAGCATACATTTTTAAATAATACCACGTGAAGAACACTAATATGTGCATGGAGTTGCACTTCAGTAATTTGCCAGACTATGCAGGTTGTAAATGACTCTCTGTCACTTTGAAAAGCTGCTTTTCTACGTCCTACAATGAAATAATTCACGAGGTTGCAGAACATTTGCAAATACTCACAGGGTACTATTCATGCAGAATGGCAGGTGAAGAAGGAGTCATAAATAATTACAGAGTCTTTTCTTTGCCTTGGGTGAGCTTGGGATCCGGACACGGTAACTAGCTGGCAAATGAAAACTGAGCTTAAAATATTTGCGTAAACGATTTGTTTCAAGGCCATGAATGCTGAATACACTGGGAACCTTTACAGCCGCTTTGAAGATCACTTGAGGCATATAGGGATAAATTATATAGGTAAATAATGTGCAGCTAGCAATTTGACAAGATGTAGGTTTTGCCGCTCTAAAAGGCAAGTGCTTCAATATCTTCGTAATGTGTGGATGAAAAATCTTGACTTATTTTATCATACAAAGTTTGAAAGAGTGAGAAGGTTTGCTGAGCCTCTAGGAAGTCTTGTAAACCTCCTGTAATAGGGGGCTTGCCGTGACACTAATAAAAAGACAGCAGCGTATCCAGGTGCGTTTATAGAGTGTTTTTGTAAGGACTGAGTTTTCAGTTGGCAGAGGTGAGGGGGAGTTTACTTGGGCAGAGGAGACCTGGTGGTTTTCTTCCTGTCTCCCTTTCAAGACAGAACTGATGTCGGAGGCGACCGTCGAGTAAGCTTAGGGATGGTCAAAACCCAGTTGCGTTCTCCTAATTTACTTGCCTCGTTTAGCTACAGCTAGTGGTATTTTGGTGCTAGCGGGGGAGAGGTGGGGCCTCCCAGACGTGTGCACGTTCCCACCCCACCCTTGGTGGCACAACTGAATTGTAAGCGAGAGGGAAGTGCCTTGCTGAACACCAGGGACTGGCAGCCCTGGCGTATGGGGAGGTGACGTGGAAAGAGCTCTTACAGCAGCGCTGAAAACCAGCGGCTGCTCTTAGCAGTCAGTATTTTTTTGCAAACCCTGAAAAACTCTGTCACTTATTCTGATTTTTCTTATTTGGATTCCTGCTCTTGGTGAACTGATGGCTTTCAAGAGCCATCGGTAATAGTTAAATGCATTGGTTAGAGGGGTGTTTTCTTTAATGTTTTTTAGGAGTGATGGAAGTAAGCAGATGAGTATGAAGAAAGTTGTCTATAGAGAAACGTCAAAGTTTTGCTTAGTCTGTAGGAAGCAAATCTGCAAATTGGAGCTGGCGTTAATAAGTGTTTTTTTTTGGTGCAGTTCGCATAAGCAGACTGTCGCTGGCATGCGACAGTGGCTTTGGTATTCTTTTGGGTTAATTTTTTTTGTTGTTTGGGAATTAAAGCCGCTGTACCTGTAACTCGTTCTAAATATGTAATTTCAAAGAATACCATAAATTTCTTTGCCTGCTGGTATTGCGGGCTTGACGAATGATTGAACGGGAAGTTTTATTAACTGTAGCCCTAGCAATTTCAAAGATACCAGTTGTGCTGGAAGCTTTTCTGACAGGTCTTATTCATAATGGCCTGAATGTGTCCAAGACAGCGTGATCTATAGCTTTTAATCAGCTAATGGATTGAACCTCACAGTGAAACGTGGCTGTATTCAGAAGGGTTAGAACAGAGAGGATTTTGCAATTTTACAAATTTCAGACTGGGGCAAGTTTCCGAGGGATGCAGCAGCATCATTCCTGGCTGCCGGGGAATGACAAAGCAATGTTATAACACAGAATAAAAGGTTGCGTTTAGCTCAGCTGCACTGAAGCCTTTCTAATGGCCTCAGCCCTTGTCCTTTTTTAGGATTTTGGATCTTTATATGGCTGTGTTTTGGTCTGGCTACAGGTAAGAGAAAGTAAGGCAGAGCAGAGGGAGAGGACCACAATTCAGGGGTGGATTTCCACTGTAAAGCTTTATAATCTGTCCTTTCCCCCTGGATTGCAAGTTCAAATAGGTAAAAAAGGCTGTGTAGAGGAATAGGCAGTGGTCGGGGTTCCCACGTTTTGTCCTGGGTGTTGCTGCAGCGCCGGGGTGGATGTGCTGTTGGGGTGGTCCAGCGGCGGGAGAAGCAAGGAGGCATGGCCAGGGACGGCACCTTCAAGTTCAAATCCAGGCATGTGGGGTGTGCAGCCCCTGAGACCATTCAGGGAGAGAGACGTACACGTAGGATGTCTGAAGTGGTACATTGGAGTCTGTACAAGTTCCCTTGTCAGAAGTTTTTCATGTCTGAGAGCTCTTCACATTGATTAACGAGGTTGCACATTTCCATATTTAGTTCTGTCAACTATTTCCCTTTGTCTTTTAGTCCAAACTTCCAAGACTGGGGAAAAGAAAAAGAAAAGAAAAAGAAAAATCAGACAGGTTAATTTAGGTCTTGGGGGGAGTAGGAGTCGCTAAGGGATAGAGAGGAGGAGTCATTCTGCTTTGAGCAGAGAAGAAGATGAAAAGTGCCCTGTAAATATGAATTCACCGACTTTAACGTGTGTGTGATGAAGGCCCCAAGCTCTGTGGCTGTAGTCACAAGGTAAGATGAGCCTTTTTTTTTTTTTTCCCCTCTCTCTTCCCCCCCACCCCAATAGGTAAGGTACTGACCTCAGGACTGGCCAGCACTGCTGCAGCTGATGCCCTGGGCGCAGGTGATGCTGTTCGCAGCCACGCTTACTCTGGTGTAGGTTGAAGCTGGCTTGCCTGCCCTTCTGAATTCTGTGTCTGTAGGGTGAACCAAACTCTCTACCCTTTAAACAATCTTGGATTTCTTAAATGTTAAATGTGATATTCACACCTGGCATTGCACAATGAAGGCACTATATTTTTGGTTTTTAAAAAAAAAAAGAAAAGGCGAGAGATAAAAAGCTCTGTTCCTTGGTAATTTTTAAATTTTCTTTTTTTAAAAGAGGGATGGTGTTTTGGTGTTGGGTTTGTTTGGTTTGGTTTTTTTTTTTAGAAGAGGTTTATCAGTCCGTGCAGAGTGGGTAGCTGAGATGACTATTACAAACATAGGCCTGCAGAGCTGTCAGGCACCCAGACATCCCGTTTAAGTGATGTTGCTGATGGGACTGGAAGCATCCTGACCGGCTCCCCTTCGTGCCAGAAGCAAGGCAGCTCTGTGCAGCAGCTTTTTGGGGGGGGGGGTGTGTCCCACTCCCCACCCATCCCTGTGCATAGAGCAGAGCTGTTGCTGCTGGCAGGGCTGTGGCGGAGGTGAAGGAAGAGGAGCAGGTTCCCAGGGTCTCCCGTCCACCCAGGGAGGCCATGGGTAGCGCAGGGCAGCCCCTGGGGTGAAACATGCAGTGGTGGGTGCCTGGGGGACAGGGCAGACCCCCTGCTTGCTCCCAGCTCTGCCCCGTGCACCCCTCCTTTTTGGCAGGGCAATGCAGGAGAAGGGATCGGTGGTGGGGAGCTGTGGCGGTGCGGGGCCTCCCTCTCCCCGTCCTGCTGCTGCGCTGGGGTAGGTACCTCCAGCGAGTGTTTAAAGGGATTATTTTACACGCTGTTACTACACAAGCTGGAACATGATTCAGCCCTTAATTAAAATGCCGTATTTAGGAGCAATCTGCATACAAGCAGTGCTGTTTTCCCACATGCAAAAGGCTTGTACTTCAGCTTTGCAGGGAGACCGCCCGGAAAGACGGATTTTAAACTGTTGCGGAGAAACTTCTCTTTGCGGAGCGTCACCTGTGAGCAAAGGTGATTTGTGCTAGAGGACTGGCCCTGCCAGCAGCAGAGCTATGCTGAGCCTCGCGCCTTACACTCTAAAGTTGCTTTTGCAGCGATGGGTGGAGGAGGAAAAAAAGGAGGAAGAAAGTCTTGTTCCACACGGGACAGGAATGATTCACAACCTACCTTTGTTACTGCTGTGACTTCGCACTTGCCTTGCCCAGGAGGTATGTGACGCTAGGTTTGCCGCACGGAGAGGTGAGGTGAAGTCACTATATCAAACTGCTTCGCTTCAAATGGGAAGGGAAGGATACTGGTGAGTGGCAGGGAGAAGGTGGCATTTCACGGGGCTGCAAATGTGAGACCCATGACCAGTGAGGGCACCAGTGTCACCCCTAAAATCTGCAGGGGATCTGATGTGAACCTTCTCGGCCTTCTGCAAAAGCAGTCTGCAGAAAAGGAAGTGAGAAAGAGTTTATTTTATGAAGAAATAAAAAAATTGTCCAATATAGGATTCTCTTGAGTGTTTGGAAGGGGTGTATCGCTCGTTTTGATGAGCTTTCCTGAGAATAGGCCTTTGTTCCGTTGCTCTCACTGTAGTAAGTGATCGTTACAGATCTCAGACGTGGTGTGGCAGAGCGTGGGGTGACTTGTTCACATCCCTTCGACTGGGAGAGTTAGTGTTCCTGGGCGGGTGAGCCGCCATTTCGGTGGTAAGCTGCATGAAGAAAGTTTTGAATATGTTTTGATTTTGGCTTGTTATTGTTTGTGTCAGAAAATGATACACTCTGCAGAGTTTGGGAGTGGTGGAGGTAGGGTGTCTGTGAGCCCGGGGGGCCGCTGGTGATGGGGAGTGTCGTGGTTTAACCCCAGCCAGCAACTCAGCCCCACGCAGCCGCTCGCTCACTCTCCCCCCCCCCCCCCGGGGGCTGAGG
>JAVKLA010000024.1:24455557-24482114 GCA_034782735.1 Sagittarius serpentarius
TGTCCTGGCTGTGTCCCCTCCCAACTTTCCTGTGCCCCCCCAGCCTTCTTGCTGGCTGGGCAGGAGAAGCTGAAAAGCCCTTGACTTAGTCTAAACACGACTGAGCAACAACTGAGAACATCAGGGTGTTATCAACATTCTTCTCATCCTAAACCCAAAACACAGCGCTGTACCGGCTACTAGGAAGACAATTAACTCTCTCCCAGCTGCAACGGGGACAGAGAGGTAGTCGAGGACCAGCTCACACCTTGGGTCCGAGGAAGCCCTGGTGCCCTGCAGCCGAGGGGATGTCCGTGCTGGGGCCGTGCACTGCCCTGCCACAGGCTGAGCCCAACCTGCACGTTGGCCTGGGGGTTAGAGTGCAGCCAGTTTGGGTAAGAGCAGGCCTACTAAAACCCTGCCTTGTGCAGCCGTTGTAGCCGCTGCACTTGCAGCGTGTGAGCATGAACGCCTGGCCGGGCACACAGCTGCTCCCAGCATCCGGGCTCCGACTCCTTGTGTAGTTAGGAGGTTTCCCAACCCTTCCTTGCTGGATCCTCCTCAGCTCTGTGTGCTTCCCGTCAAGGAAGTAATCTCTCTGTGAACTGCGGGGCAACCGAGTGGGATGGAGGGCTGCCAAAAAGCTGCACGGGTGCAGGCTGAGCCTAGCACGTGTGTTCCCGGCCCTTTGACAGCATGGGGGAAACCCCCCCCCCCACTCGTCTATCACAAGGAGCAGGTGGGCAGATATCGTCTGCAGCCACTGAGGCTGGTGTGTATGGGGGTGCAGAGGGGGGAGGATTTGGGGAGTCCAGGACTATGCTTTGGGACCTGGTAAATCAAAAGTAGTTCTTCTGGGGTGTTCTTCGAATTTCTTTTAATAACACCCTTAAATGCACCAAATGAGTAGCTCTTAACACTGGTTGAAGCCAGAGCTGTGTACAGTAAAGCCTTTCCCAAACACAAGATAAGCAGAGCACCTACCGAAGCCGCCGTGTGCGGACACTGCGGGGAGGTGCGATGCAGCCCTACCCGTGCAGCCTGTCTTCCATCTCTGTGCTACAGAGATGGACGATGAACCCACATCCCTCAAGCGTAGCAGTTCTCTCGTTGTGCGCACTATCTATGAGAGACGGTGCTGGCAGTCGGATAGATCTTGAATATTTACACCTTGTGGCAGGGGGTGGTTTGGGTGACTTTTTTTTTTTTCCCCCCTCTTCCCCTAATGTGTCCATTAAAGGGATTGCTCTTCTATATGATGTTTCCGCAAGTGCAAATTTCAGCAGATGCTCTCTTGGCTGGTCGCTGTTGGCTCCAGCTACCCCCCCGGCAGTTGTCTTTGAGGGATGGCATGCTGGGGAGGTGAAAGGAAATCCATTGCCATGGGAAGTTAGCAGGGATTTGTGCCAGGGCCGTAGGAGGGTTGGGACTCCTCGCCACCCCTGAAACTCACTTAGGACCAGTTTTTAGACAGGCTTTTCGATCTGAGGTTCAGGGCCCAAACTAATGTAGGCGTGTAACCCCCACCCAGTGCCTGTAATGGAAACCTGGTGCCTGAAATACCTGGCTGGAAACTGAGCTGTGGGTTGGGGCGTGCTGTGGGGGAGTCACAGGGAAGCACCATGGATGAGCAGAGTCAGATGGCAGGTCCCTTTGGATAAGGGATAGAGTTGGGCCAGAGTAGGTGGTTATGGGGTCATCCAAGAATGCCTACGTGATCTTTGGTGAAAATGTAAAGATTTGTCCCATTTAAGTTCGGGCACCTGACCAAAGCTTTGGAAAGAGGAAGCAAATTTCCCACCACCAGCTTTGCAAGAAGAAGCCAGGCCTCCAGGTCTCTTCCCCCGGGTTTCGGGGAGAAGAACGTGTGGAAAACAAGCACGCTCTTCCAGCCGTCGTCCTGCTCGGGACTCAGCTGAAGATGCTTAGGAGAAGAAACTCTCCAGGAGAGTGGGGGCTGTGGCGGAGCTGCTGCCTTGGGGCTTTGCCCATGGATGGGAGAAGGGCTGTGGTGGCCCTGGTTTTGGTTAGCCAGCCCTCCCTGGGGGCTCGGGAGGAAGAGAGAAGCCGAAGCCTGACGGAGGAAGGAGAAGCAGTTATTGGAAGTACAGTTAATCTTTCTTTAATTGGAAGACATGCTAAATTAAAAGGCCCAGGAGTGATCCCACAGATGTCGGCTTACTGAGAGATAATAATGGGTGGGAGAATCTAATGTTTTGCTAAGCTTCGTATCTGCGTTTGATAGCATTGTTACGGTTTTACGTACTTTGTTTAAACTGGGAGAAGCTTGACCCACATAGAGGGCTCAAGCTTTGTGTTCTGTCATCTTCAGGACTGGCATTGGACAGGTTTACTTAAACAGGTTTACTTAAACAATAAAGATAACAATGATGATAAGAATAAGCATCATCATCATCGTCTATTGTCCATAACCTTGGAGAAAATAGAAGCCAGCTTTAGAAACCTGTGGAGAACAAATCCTTTTCTGACGGCAACTGTGGACTTAAACTTTTGACAGCAGCACCTGCGGGTAAATTTCCAGGAGGATAAATCTGAGCCGTGGGAGGCAAGATGTTGTTTGCACAGAGTAGGCAGCCTCTTGCTTTGGGCATCATGCAGCGGAGATGCCCTGGCTCTGCTCAGCAGCAGGCAGGAAAATCTGCCGTCTCTGTTTTGAAGTACAGCAAGAAGTTTTTCTCATTTTATTCCAGGGTGCTTTAGAAAACTCCTCTCCTGCTTTGGGGGTGAGGGCTGTCTGTTAAACCCAGGCTTTGTCAAATCCGCTGTCAGTTCTGCAGGGTGACCTGCTGCTGCAGTCCCTGTCCGAGTGCCCCTCTGCATCCCTCGCTGCGGGACCCCGGCATGGCTCTGAGCTTATCTGAGCACAGCTTTGGGGTATCCCACATGAGCACACAGCAAAAGGCAAGCGCTGGGTCCTGGCGTGGTGAATCACCTTCCATATATAAGATTTAAGCCAGATATTTTATTTCTTCCCTCTTTTTTTTTTTTGACTGTGGGAAAGGATCTGTACTTTCCTTACAGCTAGTAGGAAACATCAGCTCTTGCTTTATGCGACATGGGTGTTGGCGAGGCTGCACCTTAAGCAGAAAGAAATCCTCTTTCACGTACAAAAGGAGAGTCTGTCTGACTATCCTCACAGAAAACAAGGGGAGCACTTCCACTTCTGTTGAGGGAGGAGCACGGGAGTGGAGAAGATGGTGTTCGTGCCTGAGGATCGCTCGGAGTGCTGGATACGTTAGAGCTGGTGACACCTTCACCCTGAGTATTCTGCAGAAAAAAGCTTGTGGCACATGGGAAGGAAGCTTGTGGACTTTGGTGGGCCTTTGGATTTTGACTGGAAAGCACTTTCTATTACAGTCTGAACCTGAGCAATGGCATTAGAACACAGCGATTTTATTGATGTAGACATAGTTACAAGGAAAGACAGACCCTTCTTTTGGAACTGGCTTTCTGATACAGTAACACAGTCAACCCAGCGCTTTTCTGACTGAAACCAATTTTATACTAATGTTTACATCAACGGTGATGGAATTATTCCCGGTTTACATCGGTAAGTGAGAGGAAAATCAATTGTAGTGTATCGACCTCAAAACACACGAATTACTTGCTGCACAGAGCTGGGTGCACCAAAGAGCCGCTCTCCACGTCCTGCACAGCTCTCTTCCTTCTCCCCGCTCCGTGCAGCGGCCGGGGATACCTGTGGTTTAACTGTTCAAACAGTCAGCAAAGTTTTCCTGCCCCTTCAGATAAGTTTTTTTTTTTTTTTTTTTTTTTTTTTTTTTTTTTGGAAAGATCCTGACTCTTTTGGCAGTGGGGACCGTGGCCGAGGAAGGGCAGGCTCTGCTTTCACAGGCATTGGCATGGCCAGGTCCCACATCCTGGGGAAAAGGAAAGTCTGGGAGGTGCTGTCGGCGTCTTCCATTTGCTGGGCAGACCTGGCGGGGGATGCTGGAAGGCGCAGCCCCCCGAGAGGAGAGTCCTGGCAGAGCCTAGAGCCAGGGATGGAGGTTGGCGAGTGGGGCCAGGCTGGTCCCGCGGCCGTCGTAAAGTGGCACTGGAAAAGTGGGAAGCTCCGAGAGTCTCATCCTGACCGCAGAAACACCACCCCATCGTGCAGCTCTGGCCAGCGCATGCACATCCCTCACCTTTCCCCCACTCCCACCTTTTATTTAATTTTTTTAAAAATTTTTTTAATTTTTTTTTTAATTTTATATATATATATATATTTATTTATTTTTATTTTTCCCAGAGAGAGGGAGAGTATCTGACAGTTTTTTTGGTTTTGGTTTTTTTTTTTGGTTGGTTTTTTTTTTTTAGAGCTGCTCTGAATCTTACTCAGGTGTGAAGTGAAACCTGAGGTTGTACCCAGTGTTACATAGTTAACCCTTCTCTCACATGCCTGTTCTTGTGTGTGGCGTATCTTCAGGTCACAGAAGGGTGCTTTTTCTCTCTGCGCTCAGGGGCTTATGGTCTGGCTCAGACGTAGGATTAGATAGAAGTAAAAAGAGATCAAAGACATCGATTCAGCAAAGCGCTTGCATTTAATCCTGTGCCTCCCCTTAACAAGAATAATACTTGTAGTGTGACTATAATCAGAATTTACCATCTGAAATTTAAGTGTGTGCTTTTGTGCTTGGCTGAATCAGCGCCCAGTTTTAAATGGACGTAGCAGAAGGGGAGAGGAGTGCTGGCTGAAGAGCAAATATTACAGGTGCTCTCATCTCATCGAGACCCTTACGCCTGTGTGCTCACACTGACTTGGGTACGCTTGGCTTACACCCACACGGGCGGGCGGCTCTGACAGCAGCACATCACCCTGCTGAGGGGCAGGGGGTGGTTTTGGGATGCTCTGCTGGGTAGTGGGAGTCACGCACCTTGCCGAGGTGGTTGCCCATTCCACCTTCTGTGCTTGCAGAAATGGTTTGCTTTTGCTTTTGCGTTGGCATGTGCTGTGGTGACAGATCTGAGGCACGGAGCGAAAGCATTCCAGCAAATGAATGGCAGCATTATTTTATTTTTTTTAAAAGCCTTCAAGAAAAACTTGTTACCGGTAACCGTATAGCTTCTAGAACAAGAGCTGCATTCACTTTGCGTTTATAGCAAAGGCTGCTCTGCTATCTGGAAGGTACGTCTTCCCTTTTCGTTTCAAATGCAAGGAAGTCCTTTTTTGTGTGGCAGTTGAGAAAGAAAACCACAGAAGTTTCCTCTTCTTTCAGTGCCCTCTGCCCAAAACATGCTTTCAGGAAATACTTGTTCCTGCCTGAGAAAGGAGAGTGCGGGAAGCTCTGCAGTTCATAGCCGTGGCACAAAACACGTGAGGCTAGATCATTTTGCAAGCTGTCCTAAGGCAACCGCTAGTAGTCCTAAAAAGAAGGAAATTAGGAGGCTAAATAATGTTCAGCAGCTGATAATAGTAATTTAAAGAAGACATGCCAATAAGCAAGTTTTTCTCTAAAAGCTCATTAAAATATTGTTAGTCCCATTGCTTTTAGGAATGGCAGCCTGCAACTTCTGGCTCTTTGTGTCATTCGTACAGCCTTGTCCCATCGATTTAAAACATTCGTTACCTAGTTAAAAACATTCACGTTCATAGCTCTCGTGCTCTTCCTTTGGAGAAGAATGCAGGTTTTCTGCTGAGTAAAACAAACGTGCAGGTTTTCACGTGTTCAGGGAGGGGGCGGCTGCTGGCCTGACTTTTACCAGCAGCACTGAAGAAAAGAATTAACAGGTAAATTAATCTATTTTCTCTCGTGGGCAAAGGCCATTTATCTGACTTTTGACTAGAGCACTGACTCTGTCAACTTTATTTTAAAGTCTTTCAGCATTTTGCATTCAGTGAAAAGTCCAGTGTTAAATGACATGAACCCGACATCTCCTCTTCCAGTCAGCCATGCGATTCGCTTGATTGTTTGTGTAAGTTTTGTGCAAATGTCAACATTACGAATTGATGGCGCTTCGCTTGTCCGTGACTGATGATGATTGATGTGTTTTGGCACGCCGTATTTGTTCATAATTCATGAACTTGCCTTTCTGCCTGGGTTCATATATGGCCAGAGTTTACAGCTGTGTAAATCAAGGCGGCACTCGAGCAGTCACCGTCCCTGCTGACCTGAGACTCTTTCTGTTAACGACGAGTTAAGATTGTCTCATCTCATTTTCAGATGTGACGTTTGCATCACCGTGGGGCAGGGAAAAGGTACTCGTGGTGCAGACGTGGTTTGTGATTGCTAACCTCCTTGCATTTCAGTTTGCACCCGGCCCAGCTGGCAGAGCAGTTGGAAATGGGGTCGGACATGGATGCGAACAGACAGCGTGCTGCCGGCCCCTGCTTTCTGACAGACAGATCTGTAGCACGTTCTATACAAAGGAGGCTTTGGCAGGGAAAGAAGTAAGTGTTTTGGCATTGCAAAGCCCATTTCTGCTCTTGTGTTCATTGCAAGATCTATGCTGATGGTAAGCTCTGGTTTTAGCAGGGCTTTCTTGCTTTTGACCCAGGTAGTGACCTTCAGAGTGCCCTAATCCACACAGTACGGTCTCTGGACAATATTCTAGCCAAATTACTGGTCACAGCGGTACAGTCCCTGAAAGGCTTTAAATGATGCATTAGGCAATGCAGTAGCATCTGCCACATGTGGTTCCTCCTCTTGGGGATGTTTGCATGCGGGCAGCTCTTTGTTTTGCTTTGTGCTTTGGAAGGACAGGGATGCACGCAGGCACGTGAGCGAGAGAGATGCGCACGTCGCTTGTGTTTGCAGGGATGGTGGTAAAGAGGTGTACCTGGTGTCAGAATTGCAGCGTTGACCCGGCAAAGCCCTTAAGCTCATCAGGTGCGAATAGTGCCGGAGGGTTCAAGGAGGCACCTTAAGTGCCTTCCTGGATGACAGCCTGATTACTCACCACCTTTTGGGTCTGAACCCTGGGAGCGGAGGTGAGGAGATCTGTGGGTGCTGAAAGCAGTGGAGGTGAAGCAGCGTTTCTTGTGCAGCCTCTCGCAAGCAGTAAATGCAGCGAAGGGTCGGCGGACGTTCGGAGCAAGGGCTCGGTCCTGTAGATGTTTAATGCTGTGGGCAGCCCCACTGGAGCCTGTCCGGCTGCTCCTTGGATGGGTCTGGGGCAGGAGGAGCCCACAGTGGAGGGGGACACAGCCCCTGTGCTCCCCACACCTCCCCGCTTGCCCGTGCAGCGTGGTCCCTCGGCACCGCAGCCCGGCTCCGGTGTCTGGCGTGCAGCAGAGCTGGGAAGGGGAGAGTAAAGCTGCTGAAACCATCCCAGCTGGGGCGAGCTTTTGCTCCGGTGACACGCAAGAGCATTGCTGTGACAGTGACGGTGTGTGTTACCCTCCAGGTTCCCCATCGAGGTGGCTGGGTGACCTCCCCGTCACATTGTGAAGGCTGAACTAACATTGCTGCAGACCGCATGAAAGGGTTGCGCAATGTCCGGGGGGATGCAAGCACTCGTGCAGTGCTGCACAGTGTAACAGCTACACGTGTGGGCAGACAACATAGTCTTGTGTGCAAACACCTCTTTAAGCACTGTTATCCTTAACTGGCAAGGAGGTTAATAGGACTAAAGGTGCTTGGCCTGAAAGAAAAGGAAGGTGCAGTCTTCTGTACGTTGGTAAATTCGTGCAAAGATTACTCCAGGATTTTAATTTGACCTTAGTGGCAGAGAGATATTTGTGAAGAGGAAGATTTGCCTTAGCGAATTCACACCCGGAACACAGGTGGGTTTTACTTAAACCATCAGCATTTGGGATGCTGGGATAAACCGCTGTGGTTTTGACTTGCACCTGGGGAATAACACTGGAAATGGCCCATCTGCCAACTGAACCTAGGTGCTACTGTGACTATCGCTGATTTTATTATAATACTATCCAGAAGGTCCTGCTGCTGCTGGTCGCGTTACGGTGGGCACATTTTTTGCCTTGAGAAAGATTGGCTCCTTTCCCTGCAAGCCCAGTACCTTGTGGGCAGATGGAGGGGTGGGAGGAGATTGGAGATTGGAGGTTCACACAGATGCCTTGTCCAGGGCCCCTTGGGGAGTTTGTAGAAGCGAACCCCAGTCTTCCCCATTTCAGTGTAGTGCCTGAATACCGAGAAGAAATTTGTTAATGACAAAGCAAAACATAATGTCTCAGGGAAAAGCATGACATCTCCAGCACTGACAGATGCAATGTAGTGGTTGTAGGGATCCAGGGCTTGGTATTTCCGTGAGAATAAAGAACCTGAATGGGTTCCTTGCCGAGATTAACACCTCCGAATCAACCTGCTGTACAGCAGGAAAAAATACACGGATTGCCAGTTATTCTAGAACAGAGACAGTATTTGAAATCCCATTTGGATTTGGAACAGTATCCAAATAATTAGTGGAGTGTTTCTGGGTCTCTGCATCCCTCCGGGAGAGTGAGGAATAGCAAAACAACACTCTTGTCAAGGTTCGAGGTGTTGCAGACCTCTGTATCAATGAGTTTGGCTGGCAGAAACCTCAGTTCAGCCCGTTTTCTCTCCAGTAGCTGCAGTTCCGGCAGCGGTGGATATGAGAGAGACCTGTGGGAGATGCTGTGATGCAGAAATGTCTAGCGGGGAGGGGGCAAATAAGAACTGTATTTCTTCTTTTTTAGCTAAGGGAGAGGGAAATACTTTTACAAGGTTATTCCACTTTTCCCAGTATTTTCAAAAATCATTGCTCTTTTGGAAGAAAACTCAAGATAGCTCCATTAAGAGCTGGGAAATTAGGAGACCAAAGGAAAATTTTAACTCTCTACCTAGAAGTGTAATTCTTCGTGCAAAGAGCATTAGGATGACTTGTTTCTGTCCTTTATCTTGGTGGGGCAGCTTCCTTGAGTGCAGGTGACATTACTGCTGAACTGCCTTCTCAGTATATATTCCTTTGTATTATCATAATATTGGGAAAAAAAAAAAAAGAAAAAAATGAAGACGACGAGGCAAAAAATGCTGCCTAACCCAGCCACAGTTAATGCACCGCCATGGAATTTGTGTCAACAAACGGAGTGATTCTGAGGTTACGTTGCAGTCTGTTGTGGAGATATTTAAAACCTCGTCGGTGGCAATGCTGGGAGAAATAAAGGGTTTAGAAAACAGAATATAGCTTCATTTGGCACGGAGTAGTGCGAGCCATATGGAGTCCAGATGTTCCTGGTGCCTTCCGAAAAGGTAACAAATCCAGAGTCACTGAAGGAGGAATTTCAGACTAAACAAATGAGAAAAATATGTGGTCGAACACAACAGAGCTTTTCAGCACAGCAGTCTCTCCTGCCTCTCTCGCCTTCTCACCATCGGCTCATTTCTGTGCCTTCTGTGGGAATTTTTTAATTTAAAGTAGCGAAAACCACATCTTGATAGGCAGAATAGTGTCTCAGCATCTGTATGCAGTCTGAAGTTAGCAAACAAGGTGAGGTGCTCCATTTTGAGGGACAATAAATAGAAAAATGTTTAATAGGTGCAAATAAA
Source organism: Sagittarius serpentarius (assembly GCA_034782735.1). Classification (NCBI taxonomy): domain Eukaryota; kingdom Metazoa; phylum Chordata; class Aves; order Accipitriformes; family Sagittariidae; genus Sagittarius; species Sagittarius serpentarius. Next base: position 24,465,028 of record JAVKLA010000024.1, read on the forward strand.
TAGAAAATGTAAAACATTAAAAAAAATTCCTTAATTTTCCCACTCCTTCCTTTCAGTATAGGCCTCAATATTTTCTCTTTAAATCCTCCATGCTGAATTGTAACTTTTTATCAATAATACACAATTTGCATTTGCAGCACATTACCTCATTTGCATTTTACTTGTCAAGCAACTTGAATACAAAGAGGTTGAGGCTCCAGCTCTGCAAACATCTATATGTATGAGTAACAGTTCAATTAAGCAAAGATATACATATGCATATGCTTGCAGGGCGGAAGCCTGTGTGTTCCTCCTGAGGTAATTTTGGAAGTTTAGGGTTTATTCAAGTTGAGAATAGAGTCTATGTCTCTTGATAGCCAGAATACTCCAAAAGCCATTCTTCATTAAATGAGTGAATCTGCCTTGTCTTTGCACGGAAAACAGGTTGCCTGATAATTGAAGTTGTTTTTCTGTACATGAAGAAATAAGGAATGATGGAAATACGTGTGACAGGTAGTGCTTAGACATTCAGGATCATATTCCTCAAAACCCTGCACCGCTATTGCCTATTCTTGCGCCCGCTGCTTTTTTTTATGCTAAAATTACCAGATCCTTAAACTTTGTGTTACCTCTGGCTGGGAGATCTGTGCCAGCAGAAGCCCTGTGTGTAGGTGTGAATGTAAAGGCAAATTACGTCTGTTGTCAGGGTTGCTTAAGGTGGGCAAGGTGCAAAAAGACGGGTTGAATTGTAAAATTGTTCTTTAGTTGATTGAGATTGTCTAAGTGTTAGGAAAAGCCCGCTTCTGTAAGCTGCCTGTCTGGCTGTGTACTAGGAAGATCCTCCCATTGCATACCCGCTCAAGGAGCGTGTCTGGTGTGGGATTGTGCCTTGTAGCACGCCTCACCTTTCCCTGACCTTCATCTGAGGGATGGATAAGCCTAATCTGTGGAAAAAAGGGTGAGGTCTCCTGGAGTGGGCTCCTTGTAAAAGAAGTAGCCCCAAGTTTGAAGCCAGCAGCCTCCCCCTGCCCCGAGTTTGTATGAGGGAGTAAGTATAACTGCAGTATCTTCTTGTCAGGTTCACCTTGTCCAAATTAAGCGAGGAAATTGGTTTTCTTGAGGCACGCTCCCACGATTTACCCTCATTAAGACTTCCTGCTAACGTGAGCGCTCAGCGGTATTTTGCCTTTGGAGATTACAAAGCTAATAGGTGAAGGCTGCATCTAATGAATGGCCTCCCCGGTCTTCTGTGAGCCGAGAAAAACACCACTCAACTTGGAGGGTTTGGCCTGACTCCCAACATTTTGCGCTTCTGGGTAGCTCTTGCTTTGGATGTTCATGAAGCGCAGGTATCATGGGCCAACCGCACGCCTGGTGTAATGCCGTGTGCGGTCAGGAGGAAATGGCCTCGGACCCATGAATGCAGGTTGTCACAGCCAACGCTGGTGGCTGCCTACCGAGAGGGTCTTGCCGTTGGCAGAGGTCCTTTCCCTGCGCCAGCTGCCCTGGTGCTTTCACAACGCCTTGCCACAAATGACAGCCCCTCGCAGAGCTATCGATCGCCCGGCCCGTCTGCCCGCTCCCCGGCCCGCTGTGGTTGCAGAGCCCGGCCATTTGCACAGCTGGGCGACTCCGTGGGGTTCAGCTGGCGGCTTGCGGGGAGTCCCCGTCTCCAGCCAGGGAGCTGCCATGAGCAGATGGAGACAGGCTGGCGCGGTCAGGTTGTTGGGGGCACAGCCGGAGCCGGGAGAGGACGTGCCTCTCGCTGGTCTCAGCCGGAGGGAGGGATGGAAAAGGTCTGGAGTATTCGCTCTTGCACGCCGTTGAAGGTGCAGAAAGACCAGCGATGTGGGTAATTCTCTCCAAGCCTGACCCACTTGTGTTCCTTTTTGTTCTCTCTCAATGAAACAGAAAACAGCAAAAGAAAGTAAGGTGGCATAAAACATGAGGGTTGAAGTGTGCCTTCTAGAAAACAAAATAAAGAGATTTCAAAGAGATGCTTTCTAAGGTTTAAAACATTCTGCTTTTTCATGCGTGTGTGCTGCTTTATTAAGATGCTTTGAATCCCAAGCTGGAATTTAAGTTATGCTTCCTTGTCTACTTAAGCAAGGTGTTGTTTTGTTCCTACTTTCAAAGCTGTTGGTGTCAGGTTTGGCTTTTTTGATGTCCTGATCCACGTGTGCCGACACTGCAGCAGCATCCAGCTGCCATTCCACCAGGAAACTGCACACTCTTTTTACTCCAAGCCTTAAATCAACAGCTTTTCTGACATCTAGGCTGTTTGTTTATTACAGGCATGCTCCAAAAACATCCGTAAGGGTCTGTTGTGGTGTCAGCAGTCTTCAATCTACCTCATTTTGCTCTGGAAGCATTTACTATCTGAAGCCTTAAATTTTCACTCGGTCTGTTTTCGGTATTAGCTGAGAGTGCCTGAGCTTGCAGCTACACATGGAAATATGTGGAAGATGATCAGAAGGGCAGTTTAGTATCTGTTGCCTTTGGGACTTACAAGTGGGGCCCTGTTTTCTGTGTTAGTGGCATTCAGGGAAAGAAATGCCATTAGGACATTTTATTTCTTGTCTAGCACTTTCTCAGATTTTCTTGATTTGTTCATCAGTTGTTTCACTGAGGTGAAGTATATGCTACTGATAGTGTGGGAAGGTCAGAGAGGATCATTAAACAACCGAAGAATTGCCACTGAGGACACAAACGCCAGTCCAGATTCAGTCACCCCTGCTTCTGACCTCAGATAAACACGAGATTTGGGATGTATGGACCCGCAGGCAGTTCTTTAGGTGTTTAAAAAAATGACCGCAGCAGTGCCGTAACGCTCATCGCCCTATGCTGTCGGTGAACCTCGCCCTTGAAACGTCTGCTCTTTGCGCTTTGTGAAGGTCCTCTTAAATAACTTGTAATAATGCAGACATTTTTACTTGGGATTAGAAGGAGTCAGCAAGCTCCTCCAGAGGATTTTAGCAGTAGAGCCGGGACAGGTGATTCAAGGAACTGAATTCGTAGTCACCAGGGAGTGCTAATGATGGTGGTAATGAAAGACAGCGCTTTCCCTTGGAGATTTAATGACGGAGAGAGCGAACTGAAGGCTCCCAGCCTTCTTGCCGTCAGGGTCCTTAGAGACACCAGGCAAATCTTTGCTCAGTGCAGCAAAGAAAAAGCTCTTGGACATCAACTGTCCCTGAGTTCTCGGGGGGTTTTGTGCCGCCTGTTAGAGCGGAGAACCTGCACGATGACCCAGATGGGCTATTTAATGATATTCCCTCTAATGAGGGGCTATCATTTTAAAACTGAGCGAATAAAGGGTGAGGTGTAGTTTCAGATGCTTCCTTTTTTGGGTTTTACTGGGTGTTCGACTGTCCTACTTAAGGTGAACAAAACTCTGGCATTGCAGAGCAGTATTTCACAAAAGCAGATTTGTCCTGTGTTTCCTGGAATATTACCTGTTACAGATGGAAAATCTGGGTTTTTTCCTCGCAGGAGAAGGTACCACTCTGTAGATGTTCAGCCAGAGAAAAGGTGGCTAACTGTACGTTGAAACACGCCGATGTGAAGCCATCCATCTCAGTAGACAGGAGGACAAGGAAACACAGTGGGTGTTTGGGTTTCTTTTTCTTTCTTTGATACTGTTTTTCTCTAGAATCAGGGACTAATCACTGTAATCTTCTGTCATTTTTGCTCTCCTTCCAGCTTTCTAGTAGTTTTTGCAGGTCTCTGTCAGTTTTGTGAAAAAACTGGCAGTGGAATAAAACCATGCGTGGTAGTGCGCGTGCACACAGGAACAAAATTACGATTGCAGTAGTAAAAGTAATCTGGCAATTCCTAATTTTAGAATACTTGATTTTGTGACCTTACCTTTCCTTTGGTGTGGTTTGGGCATACAGTTAACTAAGTTGTTCCAAAAAATTACGGTTTTTTGATTGAGTCGTGTGTGGTATACGTTGCAACTTAAGTGAATTACCAGCCCAAAAGTACTAATTTGTCTCTGTGTTTTGTTACCTATATATTGATGAGTACCATCATTTTCCTACATGTGTGTGGGTTTTTTTGAGTTTTTAGGATTCTTTGTTTTTTATTTAGTGCATATGCCAAAATATGTGCAATTTTTGTCAGCCATGTAATACTGGGCTGTGAAGTTTAATTTTAGTCCAGGTCAGGCTCACACTGGTCACTTAAGTGCTAGTGGATTGCTAGTAAATGCAGTATATTATAAGGTACAGACTGCCTTTGCCATTTAGGGGGATTTACGTTGCTTTAAACATTCACTCTTTTTTTAAAAATTAGCCTTCATAGTTTACAACCTTACAATAAAAGCAGATAGTGTGTGTATGTAAAACATTTATAAAAACATTAAAATTGTAAGAACAGATAGAAGGAATCCGTGCACATCACATTGCGTTTCTAGTTGGTAAGCTCCTCGCCTATTAAGCAATGACTTTTAAGTATCCCCCAGTTTTGTAGCACAGCTCTATAAAACCTTTAGTTGAGCAAAGATCAGTTATATGAGGGGGCAGCTTTATCGCTACTCCCCCGTGTGTGTGTTTGCTTGTGGGCAGTTTTGCTGTGAATACCGTTCCCACGGGTGCAAGACGGGGCTGTATTTTTGCAGATGTGAGAGCCCAGCGGCAGCCCATGATTGCTGGGGACGAGGCGCAGCGCAGGATGAGGCCGTGTTGGTGCTGCCGAGTCCCGCTGGCGTGGCTGTCGAGAAGGAATTACCGCCTCCGGCTGGCAAAGCCTGAGCGGCAAAAAAGCCCAGAATCTAGATGCTGTTACATGAGCCAAATTACTGCTTTTTGGTGTCTGTACTGCTGCGGCCAGGATCTAATGATGCAGCTTTTTATCTGCCTGTGTAGGTGAAGACAAGGAGGAACTACTCCAAAAAGCCACCTGTGCTTGCAAAACTTCCAGTGTAATTTCCACTTTTCCCAGTTCCACGCCCCCCCCTGCCCCCCAACCTTCTTCTGCTCAAGTTGCATCCCTGTCGTGCTTGCCAAATGTTTCCACTCCCTTTTCTGGGTAACCCTAAAGATAACCCTAAACACAGCCTTGGAGTAAATCCTTGCATCTCTTATCAATTCATTTTATGTTATACCCAGGATTTTCTGATACGTTTGCTTCTAACAGCGTTTGTCTGTCTGTACCCTTCACGGATTTACAGCTTTCTTGTCTGTATATCAAAGCAGAAATAGCATTTTGAGTTGAAGACTTGTCGTCTTCAAGAGTTTGAGCCATAGATAATTTTTTTAATGGGTGAATCCTATTTAAGATGCTAAGCACAAATACCCTCTTTTCAGTTGCTGAAATTATCCCAGTTGCCTGTGAATTACGGACAATTACTGTATAAACTGCATCACTTCTTCTAAGATGGAAGTTGTGTTTTAATTACATTTTTTCCTCTGTAGCAGGCTGCTAACCCCATCTTCCTCCAGTGCTGGATCCAACTGTTGGCCTTTATCAGTCTTGCATGTTGGGTAGGATACACTTGGAAGACTTGGGGACATTGGCAATGGCTGGATTTTGAAGGGGACTGTTGTTAAACTGTATATTGTTACATTTATGTTTGTTTTCCCAGTGAAGTCGATCGCAGTGTCCAGCTATAGAAGTGAGCGAATTTTTGCTGATCTGACACCAGCCTTCCTGTTGAACCTTGTACTTAAATTTGCATTTGCTTTAAGTATTCAAGCTGCAGCTTGGTATAAAGGCTTGATGATGTCATTATTTTTGTTGGCAAGCCTAACACTTCAAGATGTTCCAGAGTGAATAGTGATGGAGTCTGTCAAGTGCTTTCTTGAAATCTCTGAAGTTTATGATGAGTGAATTTTGCCATTCGGTGCTTTCTTCAGTGATTAGTCTTACAGTAAAAATCTGGTCAACACATGAGCTTTCAGGTCAAATTATTCACTCGCTTCCGCTTTCTGATTTTCATGGATATTTTTCTTTCATGTTTTTTACTCAAATGTGTTCCTTGAGTTCACTAAACAAAAGTTTACCGAACTTGATGTGAAGTTTACATAAAATGACAGAGAAAAGCACCTCTGAAAAAATTTCCAGCAAACGGTGTTAAAGCTTGCCATGGAAAATGTTTCCAGCCTCCGTTTCGTGTTGTTGGGAGTGCCCGTCGCTGAGGCTGCAGAGGCTGGTTATTGCTGCCAAATGTTGTTTCCAGCAAAGACTAACAAACCCTAGGACGAATTTTAGGTTAGATTACTTGTAAATGCTTGTCCTTGGCCCGTGTTTTCAGCTGGAGTGGTTAAACAAAGGCTTTGCAGAGATAAGTGTGTTCTGCTGTTGAGCAAGAGATCTCGTTCGGATGGGTTGCGTGCCTTCCGGATGGCTCCCTTGGCATCTGCTGCTTCCCGTTGGGATCTTGGAAGTGAGCGATTAGCAAGCTGCTGATGAGATGTAGTTATACCCAAAACAGAAAGCGAGAGGGGACCGAATTTTCCTGAGTGGTCTGCTTAGTGGTAGTCTCAGTGACTCTATTGGCGTTAACCCTCATTTTTCACTGTAGTGCTGGAGAGCTTGGTCTGGTACATTATTTTTATGGTAGGATTTAAAAAAACAAAAAGCAGATGAGTTGGCAAATAAAAAAGTCCTGCCATCTTTGATCTTTATTGTGCTGCTGATAAAATCAGTATGAGTTTTTTTGCCTTGTCTGAAACCTGTTTCCTATGGACTTCATCTGTTTAAGAATATTCTGCTAAATCAGTGGTCAGGTTAAAGTCATTTATCACTGTCCTTTGGCATTTTCATTAAACTTGCTCTTAAGAACAAGAGGGTGGTGCTTTCATATCTTTAGAAAAAGCTGAACCCAAGGAAATGCTGTGACATCCAAGCCCAAAATTTTCAAATTGCAATGCTGTGTATTAAATTTAAAATCACCGTGTTTTACGCAATCATTAATTTCTATTCAGTTCCTTGCCGCATGTTTGCGTTCAGAGCATGACCTTGACAGGGGTTACTTCATTCTGCAAAGCACTTGGGCTCGCCAGCTCCAGCAGCGAGGGGTGGTGGGACCGTGCTGCAGCCCTTGGCCCGCAGCCCCCGGTGGCTGTGCCTCTGTCCCCAGACCTGCAGGGGTTTCTGTGTGTTAATACTGGCAGAGCTCAAAGTGTTGGAGTGATTTAAGAAATAATAATAAGGTCACAAGGACAGCTTACGAAAAAAAAAATCTCTTGTCCTGGGACGGTTGCGGGAATTATATTTGTTTGATTTCATATTTTTAGCAACTCTACGGACTCTCTTCCTAGTGCTGAATTATTTTCCCTGTCTTCCCTTTCCCTGGCAAACGGCACGAGCTTTTCTTTGCCATTCTTCTTTATAATTTTTTTTCCACAAAAGATGAAAGAAAAGCAGAAGGCTTTGATAGAATTATTGCCTGTAAACCTATGAAAGGTGCTACTAAAAATCTCAGACTGAATGGCTGAGATACCAGTGAGGATCTAGTTAAGCACCATGGCTGATGTGGTCAGTAAAGGTCTCTGCCTGTTTGATGCTTTTCCTAAAGCACCAGCTCTCGGGATGCTGGGTTTTCTTGAGAACTTTTCCTCTGACATGCAGGAAAATGTCATTTCTGTTTTTCTTGTTTGAAGAGATAAGTTTGACAACATGACTAGAGCAGAGTGTGTGCTGAAAGCTGTGGAAATAAAGCAGCAAATGAAAGAACTCCAGTTTTACTCATAAAAATGTATTTATTTTTAAGCCAGTTTCAGGATTTTTTGACATTTAGGTTTCCCGATAATGAAATGTTTAAAAGTATCTTTGACACTGTTAAACAGTTGTACTAAGCTACCTCATAACATTTCACTGCCCTTGAGTATTTGCTCTGTATGATTTGAAATGTCTGTGCTTTGGGGTTTTTTTTGTTTCTTTTTCCTTTCCTTTGACTCTCCCAGGTAGACTGTGCGGTTCTCTGAGCTCTTTAATGAATATAAAGCATGCTTTCCTCTTCGCATTTTTCTTTTGACCTTTTTGTTTTGTGTAGTGGGGTTTTTTTGTGTTTTTGTTTTTTTTTTTTTTTTTTTTTTTTTTTTGAATGCATGGTTTTAATAATTTAAATATTTGACATCTGGATTTATTAAAGCCCACAGCACTGGGTGAGGGGAGTAATTTTTTTAAAAGCCACTTAATTTTCACCTCTGCATAGCTGAGTTGTCTTTGAAAAGGACCCGAGGAGCAGGGCGTGCGCCTTTCTGCTACCAAGGCCGCGTCATCCACCTGTGTATAAATAAGCCACCATGAACTTCCTATTTTCCATTTTCACTTGTTTCTTTTGAGAATTGGTTTATTGATAAACCTACTGGGGGAGCTGTTTATGTAACGTAGTGCTTCTCAAGGTGCTTTCCAAACGTTACTGAAACAGCCCACCACGGCATTGCCAGTTTTACAGAGGGATAATTTGAGGCGTAATTTGGACCTGTGGGCTTGTTGGAGGCCAAGGAGGCATCTGTGGCAGACTGCGACTGGAGGTGGGGGTCCTGGCTCCCAGCTCATTTTGGAGGTGTGCTATGGACGGGCTTGCGCTTGCTGTAGATGATCCTCGGACCTCGAAAAGGCGTACATTCCCCGTGGGAGCAAAGCGCCCCTTCCCACCCTGCTGCTCCTGTGCCACGTGTTCCTCTGGATATCTCTTATTTTTCATCAGGATAAGTGTTTCGAGCTCGTATTTAGGGCTGATGTGGGACCATCAGTGGCGTAAATAAGGGGCAGTGCCCCCAGTATCGGTGTACGTAGACGGAGGTGAAGCCGCTTTGTGTAGCATCAAGCTGGAACGTTGCTTCTTTAGTGAACCTTCATTGGATCTGTGTGTTAGAACGTTTTACTGCGTGCATCGCTGATGCTGTGTGCTCTTGGTGCTTGGGGCAGTGAGCCTTGTCTTGCTGGCTTCGCCCAGGGAGCGCCTCGCACCCTCTTTTACCCCACTGCCGACTCCTCCGCTTCTCATAAAGAAGCGGGGTTGGGCTGGTGGATTAAGACCTCTGAGCTCTAGTTTTGTTGCAGGTACCGGTATCTCTGCTCCTGTTCAAGGCAGCAGCTTCGAAGCATTACACCGTAATGCTGTAAACTAAAAGAGGCCGAACCATACCCGCCTGCGTCACAGAGGTCTGAGGAAAATTAGTGCCCTGATATTAGTTAATTGCTTTGAAGATATATATTGAAAATAAAGTTCTAAGTATCTTGGTAAATGTTGTTTCCTCTATTACAGTAATGTATCTCATTTTATGGGAGTCATCTGCGGTAGCATTTAGTCTGCGGTGATAAAGCAAACCCAGCATTGAGCTTTACAGACACACACACACACACAGACACCCCCACACACCCCCCGCCGCCAGCGCAGGGCTGGTTTGCGCTGATCGCTCTTGAAAGCCAGAGGATGCTCACCGGCACGCACAGCTACGCGAGCAAAAAGCCAAGCCGGTTTCTGTGCCTGCCTGCAACCACAGCCTGCAAACCACAGCACCTACAGATGTTATGTACATCCCTCGGTGGGATGAAGGAGTTCGCTCCGTTCTCACAGGCTGTGGTCGCCGCAGAGCCCTCCTGAAGCCACGAGGAGCCGGCCCAGCTCGGCGGCAGCACTGGTTGCCCCGCTCTCGGGCCGGCAGCGGTGCGGCTGTGCTATCAGCCCCCGTGCTGTGTTCCCCCACTGCCCTCGCAGATTCCCGGCTGTAGGCTACAAAATGTGGAGGTTGTCGGCAGCCAAAATAAACCAATGGAGGGAATTGAATAAATAGCGGGTGTTGGCACGTGCACAGACGTACTGGCGGGGAGCTGTCGCTGGAACAGGATTTCCACGGGCGGCTAGCTCATTGGTGTTTGCCACCAGCCGAGCCCCGGCACAGCAGGCATTTTGCATGCCTATGGGAGTCACCGTCCACATCCAAACATCCCCGGTCCACTCAGCTTAGCAGCAGCTTTTCCAGCATGTCCCATGGGCCTCTGGATTTGATATCTAAACAGGATATTAGCCAAATAAGTAATTATCAGCCAAGTACCTTGCACCTGGACTGCAAGGTGGTGGGATACCACAGGGGGTTGTTAGTTCTAGGGGAAGCGTGGTGGCTTAGGTGCTTGCAGGAGCCTGCGTGGCTGAGACCAAGTGCTGTGCGAGTCGAGGCTTGCCAGGGCCTGAAGGCTTCATAATCAGTAGATAGAACTGCCCTTATCCAGCTGAGAGGTGACAAAAATGTGTTTCCACCTAGTTTAGGTTCATCTCTATGTTTCTTGTCTTTGGACAAGACTCGTCTTGGCTGTTGTCCTGGACGTTGTCGTCTTTGGATGAAGACCTGCATGTGCTAGCTGCCCCTAAGATGCGTAATCTTTCTCTGCGTTCATATTACATATTTTTAATGTCTTGCTTTGCTTTGCTTCAGAGTCATTTCTTGGTCAGTCTGCTTATGAGGCACCTAAATTAAGGTTTGCTGTACAGTTAAAATTAAGCGCAAACTTGCTTCAACAGAGCTGTCCTCATGTTGCTGCCACGCGCACCAGTCAGTTACTATTAACTTGCAAAAAGTAAGAGGATGGTAGATCACATGAATGTTATTGCACGCTCAGCTGTCACTTTATTCCCCAAAAGCATGCGGAGTGGCTTAGTGTGAGGATTATTTTCCATCATTTATGTTTTTACTGTTTTCTTTCTCTATAGCTGCTTGCATTAGTCTTGTATGTCCTATCGATAAACCACAGTTCACGAGCTCCTTTATCTCTCTTGCCTACGTCATAGTAGTCTGTGCTGACTCTTGAGTTATGTGCCTAAGGACATTTTAATCATACTTCCACTTGCACATGAAAGCCATTGCTTCGTCCTGCATATTTCCCATGATTCTGAAGTCACCCCCAAAATATTTTGCTATTTTTCTCCTTAGAGTCGCAAGCGCTGTCTCTAGCAGCCCTATTTTTCTTTGCCTCCCACCATGATGTGCAGACCCCAGAATGTATTTTTTGTGTATGAACAATTTAGATAGGGTTTTTCAAAAGTAAGTGAAGATCAAGGCTATGGATCCTGAGAAACCAGTTCAGGGCAGTCTGTGTCTGCATCTGCATGTTGTTTCCCTGTCTCAAGAGTATGCTGGGGAAAGCCGTGCTGCTAGACTTGCCCTTTCTGAATCAGATCCCTTCTGAAACTTTTTTTTTTTTCCCCCGCTTAAAAACTGCGGTGGGTGGACTTTGCAAGTGGCAGCGTTATGATCAGTCCATCACTAAAACTGAAGGACAGTTTCTAGTTCCTCTTTCCAGTTCTATCTGAAGAAGAAAACCTTGTCTCAAAATTTCCAGTTGTCCCCTTTATTTCATGATCAGGGCAAAGTCAAGGTTACTTGGGGAATCCTTAAGTGTGAACTGGTATAATTTTTAATGTTTTTGCAGTTGAATATAGGGTAAAACCTGAATTCCCTATGTTTGTAACTGGTCTCAAAGGCTTTCAGATTGTCACATTGTCATTGCTTTCGCGATGGTTATTGTGATACTCATCGCTTTAAATAATTTGAGTTGGAGACTACTGGTTTTTGTCAGTTGACAGTAAAGTTCATTGTGAATTCAAAGTTTCACGTAGTGGCTGTTTAAGCAGAGGTGGGGAAAGAGCTCATGATCATATGATAAATCGGTACCGGTGACGTGTACAGACACAATTGGTTTTGGAAACTAAATAAAAATGTATCAGACTCCCTAGCTATGTTTAGTGGACAAAGAATACCACCTGAGCGCTGAACAAAGATGAAACTGTCTCAGGAAGGAACTTAGAGATACATTACACGAAAAAGCGTCAGTGCTTTGCTGTGCTCTAGAAATACCAAGAATAACAATTTCCACACACGCAAAAAAAAACCCTCACCTCTTTTGTCAAAATTCCTCGTCGTTAAATCTGGTCTTTCAGTTCTCATACTGAAGGCTTTGTTCATGGTGACCTGCATATTTTGGAATATTGCCATTACCGAACCGTACCCTTCCACTGCAGGAGATGGGGAGAAGGGAGGTTGCTTCCATCTCTGCCAGGGTAAGAAAGAAATTTCTTATTCAACAAAGCATTTTGAGCGTCCACCAAATCCATTGTTAGTCATGTAGAGACATAATTAACACGAGGAATTTGGGCCAGAAGAACTGTCCGTCTTCATTAAGCAAACCTTGTGTCAGAAAAGATGACCCATCTGCGACGTGTCTTTGAAATGTCTCTGTATGACATAAGTAATGGTGCGAGAGAAACTGATATCATTTCCCATTTAAATGAACAGTTTAGTTCTGCCTATGAACAGTCTGTAGTTCGTATATTTTTGTCCCAGAGTGCACTAAAACTTAGTTTGAAAGACCACAGCAATGAGAGAAGTTGCATTGATTTACTTAATACGGTATTTTCTTGCTGATGGGTCGGTGCTCTGTGCGCTACGTTCAGGAGCTGTCAGATGCCTGGACGGCAGCACCCTCAGCACTGTGCTGTGGCTTAGCCCTTGCGTGAAGACAGGTGCTTTTAGGAGAAGAGTCCAATTCGATTACCTGTTAACTCTTGAGGTGAAACGAATGCATAGATAAACAGGGGACAGGCATCGTAACTCGTTTTTTTACACGTTGTCTGTTGGCTCCACCACGCATCCACCAAGAGGGCATATATACATGGAGGTGGCCCTGCAGGCCTCTCTCTGCATAGCCAAGTCCAACGCATATGCAAACTCCTAGCAGCAAGTTAAGAATTACTTTTTTGATTATATATTTCTGGGCAAAGGAGCTCCAAGTAAGTGACAGCTCTCCAGCAGAGGGTACTCTCTGGGAAGTCTGGTGCGTGCGTATGCCTACTTTAATTTCACATTGGGTGTGTATGTGTGTGTGCGTATATATATCTATATCTATATATATTAACTCTATTTAAATTTCTTAATGAAGCTTATAGATCACTCTTGGCCTACTGTAGCAGACCCTGCAGCTGGGGTCAATGGTAGTGTGTCGTCCACTCATGGCTGGAGGCCATGAATCTACAAACGATGTAAATTGCAGAGTTCTGTCTTTTCACTAGAGTAGAATTAAAATAATTTATTACGAATTTATTTTATTTTTGAACTAGAAATTTAGTCTATTTTTGTTAGTTTTCCTCATGACATGCAGCTGAGACAATGAAACTCGCTTGTAATTCCTGTAGGTCTTGCAGTGTCGTGCATTGCAATTAACATTTTCTGGTGTGCTTTTATGCTACAAAATAGTAGTTCTCATTGAATCCATGACTTTTCCAAGTATTATGAACTTCATAATTCTCTTGTAATTCCCTATGGTTCATATCATTGTTAATATTAAAAACTCTAAAACAGGGAGCATTTTGTTGTGCTTATCCACAGAGAATGTGACTGGAATAAGTACAACTTTACTTAGTGTAGGAGCTGTAACCGCCTCCAGTGAGGAGTTCCAGCCTGAACCATGGGGCTGGTTTGTTGCAGGTATAAGATGATGTTCACAGTAAAAGGACTGGGTGTCTCTCTGTTGCAGCCCTGGAGAAGGTGCTGAGAACAGGTAGCTGTCATGAGCACAGCCAGTGAAAAAGGAAGTGGAGGTCTGTGTGCAAGTGAGGTGAGGGAAGACATGATGTCATGAACAGGTGGCTGTTCAGGGACTGTACCCGAGTGATGGAAGGGGCGTTTATTTAACTGTTGGGAAAATGGAGTCTGATGAAGGGTTTACTTTGTATTGGCTTGTTATGTGGGTGTTCTTTTCTATCAGGGCTTTTGACTTGAATCAGTTTCCAAGGTATACATTCGATTTCTATGTCCTTCATAGTGTATATTGCTGCTTAGTCAGCTTATCAGTTATGTAATCCTGACCCACTGAAGCCATGCCTGCAAGTTTCCAAATACCATTTGGTTTCTTTCAGTCTGCTGAAAAGAGAAAAGGCTAAATAAAACCAGTAGATGAGATGTGCTCGCTGCTGGTGAGGCAGTTAGCATGGCCTGCTGTTACAGCTACCTGCTGATGATCATTATACGTCCCTGATTTCAGTTGCTTCTGATACGTTCCAATGGCATTTAGCTTTTCCTAGGGCAGTCACTTCCCCAAAATGATTTAAAAGTACTTTTTTTCCCCCCTCTCCTTTTTTTTTTTTTTTTAAATTTCAGCCGAGTAGGCTCAGCCATAAGCCTGTGGGGAAAAAAACTGCTCCATGGTCTGTTCCCCGCCGTAGTTTTGCTGCTTGAGTATTGGGGAAGGGCTGGTGAAGCTGTGCTGGCAGGTGAAGCAGCTCCACGGGGCAGCCGAGGCACTGCCGGGATGCGTCTCGGTCCCTGCGAGGGCACCTGTGGGACAAGGTGAGCCCACGGGGACCGCCATCGTGCTTTACTCAAAGCAGAGGATGGATAAGATGCGGTCATGTCGAAGTCGTGCCAAAGACCACACTGAATCAGAAAGATAAAATAACGAGCATCTGTTTATTCATCAACTACTGTCTGTTCAGTGCACTGGAGAAGGGTCTGACATAGAAATGATCATACTTCTTTACTGTAGGGTTTTTGGTGTTTGTCGATCTGTGTATGAATGTCTAGGTAGAACAGTAGAAGAGATTAATAATGCAGAGGTTCAAATCTGAAGATTATGCGTAAATGAAAACTGGGTTTGACCTTTAACTGCTCTGAGAATAAATGTGCAGCCGTTTCTGTCTGGAAAAAGGAAGAGAGGGCATAATTTTCAGAAAAGGAATGAGATATTTTGGGAATAAAACTGTGTATATTCATATCGTAAAATTCAGAATGTACAAATGGATACTCTGCAAGGATAAAAAAATATTAAACCTCTGTAAAGTAATTTTAGAAGTCTCTTTCAGTTAAGCTGGTAGCCATGTAATGAGCTCACGCACCTGAACACAGTTAGTTTGTATTATATATAGCTGGGTGGGGAAGAGGGTGTCCATCAGCTTTATAAAAAATGAATTATTTGAAATGGGTTCAGCCAGCCAACCTGTAGGGCAAGCAGTCATAAAAGTATGCTAGCGACATAGTCTAACGTCTCTTCTTGTAAATTATTTTACCATATATATGTATATAGGTTAACCTTTACTGGTCAGAGCTGATTTATTGTTATACGTGTCTATATGAAAGGTCTGGATGGTGAAATATGTGCTATTAACAAGCCATTTCTATTTAGTAAGCCAAGTGGAATTTTTGAAGAACGTAAATGTTACTTTTAGAAAGGACTGTCATCTGGCCAGCATCCAGGGTTTCCAGTCAGTGAAATTTTTAGGTGAGTATTTGGCTTCAACTACATGGCAAAACCCCATTAAATCACATGCTGAAGGCAGCAGTTACTCCTTTACTGAGGGTGGGAGCTGGGTACGTTGGTCCCACGCGGGTCACAGCCGTCGGTACCTGAGCTCAGGTGTTGGCAGGTGAGAACATCTTGCCTGCTAGGGATACCCAAAATGATGCAGCAAACCTGGTTGCGGGGGGATGCAGGACACGTCCTGCTCTGGGGTTGTTGGTTGCTGTAGAGATCGCTGTAGTCCTGTACCATATACCTTCAAGGGCAGGCGTTTTTTATCCTGCCGTGATATCCGTTTGCTCAGTGCCATCCTTAGCAGGGTGGGAGGGAGCATAGTAAATGCTTGGGGTGATGGGATACTGCCTTAAAGCCAGTAAAATGGCAGCTCGTGTTTCCAAAACATCTTACCATTCTTAACTTTCATTAAGCGTGGTCTTTCATGGTGAAGGTGGAGTGGCTGATCTGATACTCGTCTGTGCAAGCAGTTGAAAGGTAATTCTAATTACTTAATCTTTACTGCGTGCCCCGCACGCTCCAGTTTACCCAGACCTCATCACTTGGGGGTAAAATCCCGACCCTTAATAAGTGAGTAAGAGTTCTGCCAGAGCCGCCTGCATTTCCCTGCTGAAGCATGGCAACATGCAGCAGTGGTGCAATTTTGTTCACGTGTGTCCGTAGGCTCAGGGGCTTCATTGTAGCCCCTACATGTCATGTGTTTTCAGGTTTAATGCCCTACCGACTGCAGAATATACTAATTTTATTGATTTTTAAATTTATTGCATTCAATCACGTACCCTAGTGCCTTCCCAGAAGCCTTTGAGGCTGATGATTTAGTTGTTCAGAGTTGAAGGACGGTGATGGTTTTAGCTGCTTTTTGATACTATGGTAGCATTGCCTGGGGCAGAGCCCAAGGCTTTGGTGTTCGTGGAAGGTGACTTACAAAGCAAACAGCAAGCACCTAGCTCTGCAGAAAGGGGCGTCATTCTCCCATCAGCCCATCACACCACCCTTGTAAGGTCAGGCGTTTCACCAGTTTGGATTGCAAACCATCCTTATTCTGGTACCTATGGTTTGCATAAGCTTTTGCATACATAACTGGCTCCCAAGCGCAAGGAGGTGATTGCTCCATAGACCACAGATGCCTTGACCCGCTCCCCTCGAGCCGTGCCCGCCTGTGAAATGCAAACGATCCGCTTGGTAACTGTGATGGGAATGCCCCGCACTCAGTCTCAGCGCTGAGTGTGTGTTCCGCTATGTATTATTCATGGGGTTTTGTACAAGCTGATGGTGTTCCAAAGCAAAAGGAGGAATTTTGGCAAACCAGTTATTCTCCTGTAAAAACCATACTAATCGTTGCAAGTACTGAAGCAAATGGAGGAGGTGTTCAAAATATTCTTGCCAAGTGTCTTGTACAGTATTCAGTGCAACTGCTCAGAAACGTAAGCAGATTGGTGTTTTGAAATGATGTGTCTGACCTTCGAAGGCATCCGACGCGTGGTGCCTATGCCAAAGGAATGGCAGTGCACAGAGCAAGCAGCAGAAAAAATGCTCTTTTCTATCAAGCATTTTCTATCACTTCACTATAGCTGCAGTACCTGGTGCAGGAGCCTGTTGAGATAGTAGGTCTTGCAAAAATGGGGGATTATGTGCTTGCATGGGGTTATTCATTTGCCATTGAAATACTCGGTCTCTCTTCTCAAGAATTCCAAAACAGTATCGTTACAAGAAACTCACTACTCATATACTATACGATAGTGCTTAATTAGCTCCCGGTGTTTTGTTTATCAAATACTGGAGGAGACCGGACTGGGTTAGGGGAGATGCCGTATCAGCACCGTTGGGCTTTCGGGCCGTGCCCGCATCACCGT